>JAVJGI010000037.1:17407272-17464557 GCA_035590275.1 Ibycter americanus
CTTTAAAACATCTTAATATTTACTGAAAAGGAAGAGCAGACATTTTCTTGAGGGGGGTGTGTGTGTATATATATATACACACATACAAAAGCTATTTCCCCCCTAAATTCTTTCTATATACAATTACAAAAAATATTTTTGGCTGGCAGCACATGTCCATCCCCTGCATCGTGAATTTGAACTTCGAATACGGCTCAAGTTTACACCAACCTTAAGTGTTGGATGATTATGTTTTGCCTGCGAGCTGCTTTCAAGTACATAACATTACAGTTTTTCAAAATGTAAAAATATACAGAGCACCTATGTTAAAACTTCATGCAGTAAATCTAAGCTTTTATGCAGAAGGTGTTCTGCATAGATTCATGAAACCCGATAAGAGTTTGGACAGCAAACATCATATAAAAGATGCTTTAAAATTCTTTGATACCACCTTTCCTGTTTCAGCATATAAATCTTCATGTGCTTTAACTTAAAATTTCTAGCAGTTCATGTCAAGACTATTAGAAAATGAGCAGGAAATAAGTTTTGATATTTATTGTATATTTTGGCAGCAGCTCAGGAGAGCAGTGCTTAATCCACCCCAGTTCATCCCATGGGGATATAGACAAGAGCAGAAGCCTTTTTTCTGAATAACGCATTAAGAGGATAGGTATTGCCATCTTTGTTGGGAAACAGCTTGCCTTACAGCTTTTTTAAACTGTGAGAACTGCAGTCCTGCTCCTGAAGAGCTTTCAGCTTTGCAGGCCAAGCACTCCCCTTCCCAGCTTCCCTCCCTTCCCCCCAAAGAGTTGCTGTCTGCAATTTTAAATGCCAAAGTTGTAACATAAAAAATTACAGACGCTGGCATTTGTGGAATTGATGTAATTGCTGTCTTCCATGCAATAAATAGAAGTGATAATGATAAATGATGCTAACAATTATGCTGTTACGGTTTTAAATTAACTATCCACACAAAATTTCCCTTTAGACTAACGTTCCCTAAAACCTTTATATTAGACTGGTCCGAAAAATCCTAACACCTTGAATATTTTAATTAAAATACTTACCTCATGCTACTTTCCTATTTTAACTTCCTGGGGAAAAACCCTACTTCAAGGGGAAAGGCTGAAATGTTTACAAAATAAATTTCTGTACATGATGAGGAAAAAAAATTGAACTGCTTTTTCACTAGAAGCTTCTTTTCAATCTCAATATAGAAGATTAAATTCTTGGTTTTGAAGATCGTCAGTGAAAACTTTGAATAACTGCAACTCATAAGTATTACCTACAATACAGTACCCAAACACATTCCCTACAATTTCGTCATTAAATTTAAATTCCTATCTGCACCTGCTCCTCTCTTGCTCTTTACTATCCCTTCAGCAGTGCTGAGGTAGCCGTTTTGTATGGTCACAGTTTATTCAGAACCACACATCTCTGTTTACTAAACACAGCCGATCACACATCCACTCACACACATAACATCAGCCTGAGATGTCAAAAACCAACAGAGCAGGAATTTCATTTTTCAAAAGTCATTAATATTTTAGGAAAGTATTGAATTATGGAATGTATTATTTCTAGAAGATCTGTGATCAAACTGCAGATTCCTGTATTTACATACAGTGCTGTATGTAGATGCATACATACGAAAATACACATGTAGCACACACTTTTGTTCTGCCAGACATTATCTAATTGGTAAAAAACTGATTTTACATATATATCACTATTAAATGGTGCTGAAGTGGCTTTTTGCTCCTTCAGACTACAGGCGTACACTTTATGTTTCTAATAGCAAATTATATTTGACATTTAATTTAAAAACTAAGTTACCCTAATCTAAAGCTCTACTATAACAACACTGATAAAGCAATGAAGCTTTCCATAGGACAAAACCAATTTTTTTTAATTTAAGATAATTTTAGTCACAAGTAATTGAAAATGTAATTTAGAATTCATTACTTCTCGTGGTTAATTACAGAAGAGTTCGAAAAGATGATGATCCAATAAAGTAATAATTTTCTCTCTGAAACACGGTATCAGAGTAAATAAAATAAAATGCAAATTAATATGTGTATCTGAATTATATTGAAAACATTAAATGTATACCAATGTGTAATGCAGTCCTGATGCTTACGCATTACACTTACAAGCATGCCCTAGCAATTCATAAAACTGAACCTGGACAAATCTACAAAACTTCTAACATGCAGTCCTTACACCCTTAACTCATCATGAGGACAAAAGGGTTTTATTCAGTTATGACCATGCAATTAGCCCACAACTCTTTAAGCTGAGAAGACTGTATTTTCTAACCCCATCCGCTACAGAACACAACTAAGCCAAGGCTTTATCTCCATTCTATATGAATTTTGCACCTCTTTCTTCAAAAGGAAAATAGAGGGCATGTGTTTTAACCAAAATATGTGATTTAGAAAGATAACGAAAATTCTTTTGCAGTGATTATGTCCAATCCACCAGCAGCTATTAAGCAGCAGAAGAATCCATAATCTTATTCCTCTTTCATAAAGGGCACAGAAGCTAAATGAACTCCTTGCCCATGTTCCTGAAAAAAAAAACCAGTCTGATTTGACCTAAAAATTTCTGCATCTGTCCCCAAAGTCTGTGTATTTTCCCTATCTAGCTTCAGCAGATAAGAAGGTTATCAGTAGGTACAGAGTTGATGCAATTAAAGCCTTCTGAATGTTTTTGTCTGCAGATCTTTAGAACAATTTAAGTGGTTTTACAATAACGGAGTGGAAAAAAATTGTCATGCACGAACCACGTAGGAAAGTTGCTGTGCTGAGCTACATGGTTAATTTTAAATTCCTAGCATCACATCTGAAGTTGAATTTTCTATTTTGGTAATGCAAGATGTCTTACTCTGGTCTAAAATATGGATTTTCCTAATAATTTTAATTCTCTAGGGTACAGATAATTTAAAACTCAGAATATCATCTTCCCAGGGACGTGTGTCCCTGCAGAAAGACTGTAGTCTCTGTATATACTCTAAAGGATTGTTTCATGATAGATTATACCTGACAGTACTTAGCAAAAATGTCACGTATCATAAATATTGGCCAATAATGTGCAGTGCAAAGGCTGCAAATGTCAGTATAATATTAGAGGTATCACAACACTAAACCACAGCATCAGAAACATTTGCAGAGACACTGTCATGATATCACGACTAGTGCACAGCAGTGCTTTCAAGATAAGTTTATTAGGACATCTTTAAATACTTAGTTTTATCAAACATAAATATCATGTTCCTGTCTATTTTCATTTGTACATAATCCAGCGAGGGGCTGTGAAAGTCAAGATGCCTGTGGGTTTTGCTATGGTAAGTCACCTTGACTCCACCACCACATGTCTGCTGCAAGCAGGAAGCAGGCACTGTACAAAATAACAGCCAAATCACTAGGGTTGTCTCTCATCACATTCCTATTGCTCTTTTTCACCTTCTCTCAAAGTCTTAACTACTTTATTTCAGAACTGTAATATGCATTTCATTATGGTCACAATTATATTTTACTTTGAAACAATTCTTTAAAGAATCAGACTACATTCGAAGTTGCATGAAAAAAGTCAACTACTGATTTCAATTTAATACTTTGAGGGTATACTTTTAAAATCAACACTGTATTAAAGACAATTTGTTGCACTGTACATAATATGAATTCTGTTAGAATAAAATGAGACATATCACAAGACCTATAGTTTTATCTGTATGGAAATCACTTTCAAACTGAAATTGCTCAAAGACTGTCTAAAATCTAGATTAATTCACTCTTTATTTGGATCATGAACTATGCAACCAGATATGAAACTGGACACTACTTTAGCAGCATACTCTGCAGACCCCAAAAAAGAGGTAGTTTCAGATACTTTTCTTTGGAAACAACAGAAACTCTAAGATACAAGTATATTTGGTGGCTATAATAAACTCTAGTTTACTATTCAAAAGTATTATGAATGAATTTGGAGAGATTTATTTCATCTGGAAATGGTGACAAGGGTTCTGCTGGTCATTGGTTAATGCCTATCTTGTAAGGTATTGCTTCTTTACATTCAGATGTACATTCCAACAGAATTACACTATTTTAGAACACATTGTCCAATACCACTGCATAGATATTATGGCTAACAGTTCACTCCTGCCAACCTTGATACTAGTTATACAGGAATTGAAGCAGCAGAATTTAGAGTAGCAAAGCTATACTTGGCAGATGTGAGAAGAAAACGTCTGCGATAGCAAAAATGCAAGGCTGCGTGGTCTGTTGGCACTTGAGAAATACTCAAACACATTTACACTTTTCTTGGAATAAACTGGGTTACAACAAGCAAAGTTTCTTTGAGCTATATTAACACTAGAAACAAACATAAAACAAAAAGGTAATTTTCTAATCATCTGTACTAAAAATTATCATTGCCTTTGAGTTGTCTAATTTGATTCTTTTTCATTATTTTACTGTTTCTTAGAATTTAATATGCATATTATTCAGCAAAAATTTGACAAAATATTGAAGGATATTAAGAGAAGAAAATAATGTGGAAACATTTTAGACTGCATCTTCTGACCCTGAAAATATTTAGGGAAAAGGAGGGCTTACTGCACTGGGAAGTCCATTCCACAGAGAAATACTCATTGCATTTCGCGAACTCTTATATCCTTTACCTTGTCAATAAAAGAACTAAAGATAAATTGAAATTTACAGTGCTCTGCCATCCTTAAAAAAATAACACAAAATTTATTCAAGAAAGGTCACTAATTAAAGGAAAGCGGTGTGAAATAGAACAAACCAATTTTCATGATGATAAAAGCATTTTCTTACTTTAAGAGTGGGTTTTTTTCCCTTGCCATATAAATAAATACCTCATTACTTTTATATTCACCTTCTGAGGGCGTTAGTTATATGATAGTGATGGCTCCTGCCTCTTTTAAAGGCAGAAAAAGGTGAAGGAAACCAACTTGTATTAACTCTAAACAAAAAGCTGTTTCCCTGACTGCACGCCGCTCAGCACGCTCTCAATCATTTTAAAGCAACTGTGTGATCCTCACTTGACACCTGGAAGCCCATCATAGGAAAAAGAAACTTAATCAATGAAAAAGGGTTGTTATCATCTGCCAAAACTCTTTCTATACAAACTGGCTTTAGAGCTTGTAACAAAGGGTTTGATTCAGTAGGCCTGACAAAGCTCTGCATGGTTATCTAGACAAATCAGTTTGGAAATAAAACATATTTTAAAGATCAAGAAATGAAAAGCACATCTTTAATATTTACATTAATTCACAACTATAAGACCAAACAATTATCTTTCCATGGCTGAAAATATTCCCTCTTAATAAGCACTGACTATTTAACAGTGACATCCGACACAGAACAGTGATTGCCATCTTTGCACTATAAGTAAGACTTGCAAGCTCCGCACACATTGAATACACCTAATAGTATCTTATGTTGTATTTTTTCCAGGATATAAAAGCCTGCTTTTATAAAATAAATTAAAACATAGTAAAAGACAACAAACACTACAACTAGAAGATACTACTACAGCTATCTTGCTCCTATGTAGCCAAATTAAAAATAAACTCAAAATACAGAAATTTGCAAAGATTTTTTTTGTTTGTTTTTGTTTGGACACAGTCAATGACACTTCTGTACTTGCTTAAGTCTGGCTAAAATCTACAAATAACCTGGAAATCAAGACAGGATCAGATTACTAAGTATGGGAAATTGCTTGAATCATTTCGGTTGAAAATGTCAATGGATCACTTGGTCTTTTGCTAATAGCTGAGAACATGCTCAATTAATAAAACCTAAAATCAGAAATACAGAAATATAAAGTATACTGAACTAGCTACTGCTTTGTGAAGGAGTATGGAGAATTGATCACAGAGACCTAATATAATTTGAATACTCTTTCCTTGACTAGTAGCTGAAAGTATTGCAAATATTTTTCTGCATAAGTGAACAAACTTGTAGAATGCAAAGAGCTTTCCTTTTATTTTCCAGGTCTTATTCTAAAAGAGAAAGTTCTAGATCAGGTATAATGACGAATTGACTGTAACTTCAGTCTTAAAGCACTTACAGGTACTTATATCCACTAATCTGTGAAACTAATATACATATTCTTACCTGCACTTGCCACACTTGCATCTCCTACCCTCAGCTGAAATAATTTGATCTAAGTAATGTAAGTAGTTTGCAATAAATCAACCAATCAATCAATAAATAAATAAAAAATCTTAGTGCAATGTGAGAACACAGCTTGCTAGTAATCACAGACTGCTGTGGCAATAGGTTCTATAGATTACATAGAAACAACTTACATTTTTATTTCAATATATGCTACTGCTTTGGAAATACACTGATACCATCAGGAACGACAATGGTGCAGTTAATGTACATTATCTTCAAAGCATGACAATCAGAAATAAATGGGGAAGTGACACAAAATTAACAGGCAGCATGGATTATCATATAAGGAAAATTTACAAGTCAAACTGAAAGTTTAATAATCTGAAACTACATATTAGCTTCTCACACAAATTATTTGACATTTTGGTTTATTTCTGCAAGCAGAGGCATTTTTGAAATAACATCTGCTTAGGGTCAATAGAAAATTTTATAGCATCATGGAATATCTGTGTCAGCATGGAATTTTTGTACGTGTATGCGTGTGTCTTTTTAGATACGAACATACATATACATATGTATAATATGCATACAGACACATATTTTTCAGTCTCATTTTTTGCACAGCAAAAATTACTTTTAAGACCTGCATACTCCCATTATACAACATCAAGATGAAGTGAATGATAAAAAGACATGGTATTTTTTGAATGATAAAATGTTTTGACATTTACTTTAGAAGTGTTTTACCTCTCACATCTGTAATTTGCACCACAGACAGGTTGTCTAAAATATGTTCTTAAATATATCAGTCTTGCTCATGGAGCATTTTACTAAGAGATTTCTCTGCTGCATTCAGTATTGTCTGAGGTACTCTATGTATAACATGACATGAAGAATTTCTTTATAATTCCTTCTGAAAATTGCTAGAATCAGGGCAAGGGCACACTGACAGACATGACAAGGATCATCATTACTCTCTATGATTTTGAGGTAGATGTAACAAAAGAACAGGCACCAAAAAATCCTAAGTAATGGAACTAAAGTATAATAGAGAGGAGACGTGACATTTTCTCTGCTACTAATTCTTTTTTTCTTTTGGATTACCACAAAATTCACAACACTCTGAACAAATGAATAAATTATTTTGTTTGTCACTATTTCTTTATTATACTTTAATTACACACCATGAAGGCCTTCATTGCAGGCCAAACAATTTTAATTGATAAATATATCTGCACAGCTATTGAGTCAAACTGGGCTGAAACTGCAGCTCTCATGGTTAACATTCTCATCCATGGACCATTCTGTTTATAAATTTCTACAGTTTCTAGAAAAATGTATTTTTAAAAAGACAGTAAGTACTGATTTATGGGGGAATCAGTGCTATACTTAAAAAAATTTACCAATGATCAGAGGTAGAATTTGATATACCAACTTCAGGAGAGGAGGAAATGGCCTCAAGTTGCGCCAGGGGAGGGTTAGATTGGGTATTAGGAAAAATGTCTTCACAGAAAGAGTGGTCAGGCACTGGAACAGGCTGCCCAGGGAGGGGGTGGAATCACCATCCGTGGAGGTGTTTAAAAAATGTGTAGATGTGGTGCTTAGGGACATGGTTTAGTGGTCCTGTGTTAACAGTTGGACTTCATGGACTTAAAGGTGTTTTCCAACCTAAATGATCCTATGATTCTATAACTTACACCTTCATCCTCCTTTTCAGTGTTGCCATGTGGGCTGGATGTTTTGACTCTTCATCAAGAAGTTTAGAAGACTGTTGACTTTTTTTTTTTAAACTTTAAGTTTGGCAAGCTAAATGATTAATTGGAAAATATGTTCTATTAAAATTTATTTAAATAATGACTTGTATAGAATGCCTTGTGAATGACTGAATCCTGTAAAATGTTACAACTTTTAAACATCTTCAATACATATACCCAGACTGAAATCTTCAATATTAATCTCCAGCATTTAGGCAACACCTAAATTTGCATGAACCCATAAAAGTTAGGGATTCCCAATCACTGAGTCTGGACAGAGAAACTTAGAATCCTCTCTTACCCACATACCTACAACGAATAAAAGGTCCAGTTTTTGAGAGCACAGTGGGAACAACAAATCCTCAGAATGATTTCAAATATGGGTACTCTGTTATCAAACTACGGGTAATCTGTTATTTTTTTTGGAAAATAAACAGTCCATAACATTTTAGATGCAGCATGCATACCTATATACATGCATAATTACATGTATAGTTCACTACTTGGAAAACTCCTTCACTCCTACTTCACACCTCCACTTTGATTCTTTTCTCTAACACTAATTCTAGAGGACATTTGTAGAAAGAGTAACTATATCACACACTCATACTTCTTCAATGCAATGCTGCAGTTCCTCTGTAGTTCACAATATACTATTCTTTAAACAGAATGTCTAGAGATCCCACAAGAACTTTACTACTGTTCTAAGTCTTATTCTCAGTATGTCTTGCTTTGATATTATTTATTGTTGATAGATAATTCTTAGGTTGATTTGCTTCCCAAATTCAGAGGTAATATACTATATGAATTATGAATTTATTTAGTTTTATATCTAGATGCACTCTGATATAATAGCTGTTTAAAACAGCTCACAAGTGAGAAATTCTGTAAACACCATGTACATCAAAACTAATTTAAAAAAGAGTAAAAGTCAAGCACACCACCTAAATTTTGCCCATATATGTAAGTACAAATCCATAAACCTCTTATTTTTGTGAAAGTGAGAGCATTCACAAAACAAAGCACAAAACCACATAAAATATGGCAAGAACAAGCCCATACTCTCCATATGTTTTAGGAGATGTGGCCAAATTTTCAGTGTTTTCTTATATCCTGGCAAACACTTACAAAAAACCACCAGACCGGTGTGAAAGCAAGCAAGGCCATATTCTCAGTTACTTCCTCTTGTAAACATGCAGAACTTCTAGAAGAAAATATGGAGGACATCGAGACTGTATTATTGTTAGTGCATTTTTTTATAATTTCTTACAAGTGACCACCTTGTACCTTGAAATATGCAGGTTGCTGCTTTTCAATATTGATAATATAGTACAGTATCCAGCTTGCAAAGAAACTGAGTTTATGACTGAAGAGCTACTGACTTTAATATTTGCAATTGTGAATGTGTAAAAAAACCCTGCAAAATATTATTTCCAGTTAAATTACCACTGTACTGCTAGTAAGTTAATAAATCTTTACGAAGATCAGACACTGAGGAGGATGTATGATTATACTTCTGATGGAAGGAAATGGCACGGTTAGGGAGGATGATTCTGTCTGCATCTTGAGGATGTGTAAAAAAAAAAAGTTTCTGCCTTAATTTATGCTGTTTGAAAGCCCTGAACTAGTTTTCAAAACTTTATCCTTCAAAGGCATTCTTAATATTCAAAAAGACCTTGCTAATTAACTCCTAAAACTACCTCAAGTCCAACCTGCTTTTCCGGCTCCTTAGAAAAGTTTTAATTACACAGATGAAGCAGTGGAATTCCAGCTGTCACCTTCCAATAGCTTTCTTCCTTTTTAAATAAGATGCTTTTGTGCTGATCTCTTCTTTGCTTTGAGAAGAGCTTTGGACAGGTTGTTTTTATGATTTAGTAATTCCATATGACTATTAAAAATGATGTGACAGTATGGAAAGCACACTTAACCAGTTACAGAACACGTAGCTCTTTTCCGAAATGTTATTACATCTGGCGATCAGGTTAGGTTTTACCTAACAGATAAAGAATTATCTGAATATCTAAATAGCAATTACAGAGAAGATCATGGCACTGTCATCACAAGGGTGCATGGTGACAGGACAAGGGGCAAAAAGCATGAGCTCCTTCAGGGTGAATTCCTTCTTTATGTGAGGAAAAAACACGCAACAGCATTGTGACAATTAAATGTTAACAGGCTTCTCAGACGAGTGTTGGAAACTTTTGCTACAAATACCCAAGACAGCTTGGCACGGAAGCAGACCCTAACCTATAGCCCTTCTTACAGCAGGTTGGATCAGATGACCTCCAGAGGTCCCTTCCAGACTAGACTTTTCCATGATCCTGTGAACACATGCATGAGGCTACATAAACTACCACCACTGCAGTTCTCTTCCCCTTCTGTATCACCATTTGCAGGAAGATGGCCAGAAGAAGCATATTTCGAAGGATGAAGGGGATTTTTATCTGTGCAATTCCAGCCACCCTTACTATATGAGTAAAGCAAGTAATACCGAAGGAGCTGCTCCGTGGAAATGTACTTGGTTGTGAAAAGGTCTCCTGATTACTTCTGCCAGCATGAAGGGCTCCTCAGGCCAGGCTACATGACAGGGCCTCCATAAGCGTGTATGTGCATATAAACTAAGTAATGCAGAAGTTGCTACAACCTTCCATTCCCAGACAGTGGTCTGCAGCTAGGATGCTGAGCATGGGCCATTTCCTGGATCTTCTCTGGCCTTAAGCCTTGTGATGGTGACGGGCTGACTAGATATGCCTGAGAAGCAGGCAAACACAATTAGTGATGGATGGTGATGCTGACCAATTTAAAGATAGAATAAAAATAATCACAAATGCCTACAAACCCTTGGCCCAGAAATCATTATTAATACAATAGTTTACAGAGAATTTGCAGTAAAAATCTAAATTAGCTGAATTCTGTTTTAATCAAGGTCTGCTAATATTTACTAGTGTGCTCAGCAGAAAGCACTTTCTTAGTTCCAGCTCCAACAAACTGGCCAAGTTCTGTATGTTTAGGAAATACACTAATTTGTCACAAATGGCTCCAAAAACACTGAAAATAAGTACACACTTTCCTACAAATATGAAGGAGAATTCACACATTCTGGAGTAACAGAATTTATCTGGGGTTCAGATCCAGACTAACTCAGCACTGACAAAGGATCCACAGTTAGGTTAATCCAGGCAACTCTCCTCATCAGCCGAGCATCCTTGCTGCCATCACCTTCTAGCTGTCTG
This sequence comes from Ibycter americanus, assembly GCA_035590275.1. Taxonomy (NCBI): domain Eukaryota; kingdom Metazoa; phylum Chordata; class Aves; order Falconiformes; family Falconidae; genus Ibycter; species Ibycter americanus. Next base: position 17,418,385 of record JAVJGI010000037.1, read on the forward strand.
TATGAATTGCTCACAACTAGAACAGAACTCTTCAATTCCCACTAGTCCCACCTTCCTTGCTACATCATTTCTAGCTCACTGTGAGTCATACAAGCTTCTCACTTGCCACTGAACTTCAATATTACCTTCAAACGAAGACTTCTTAGAGAAGTTTTCTTCTGAGAAGATATACAAACAACATCTCTTTCAAACATAAGGAGGCAGATAAGTTACAACTTTCAGTTACTGTCTATCTATGCTGGTGTTTATCTAAAGTGGCTATTTATCTTCATGAGAACAACACAGAAATTAGAAGTAGCTACACGTTACATACAGTTCAATTATCTACACCTCTTAAAAGTGAAACTGAGCACAGTAAAAAAATTACTATATGCAGCATTTTTGCTATATAGAATATTCTCTTACTGTAATAGGCAATACAAGAAATACTCTACAATGGTTTCATATAATGAAGATACATTTTTCTTCTTGTACAGCTTGAAACAGGGTGTAACTTTTCGTATTAATTTTTTAAAAAATTATAAAATCCACTGAAATGCAACAACAATCACTAAAGCAAATAGCTTCATAAAACCTTTTGAGGGCATGGAAACAACATTTTCAGTACACAGCAAGAGACTCTCAGATTTTAAGAAAAAGAAATAATCTATAGGTATTGAACACACACCGCTGCAAAGACAGCATCAGCATGTTAAGTTCCACGGACGTGTAACAACAACATAAATTTACCCCTAGATAATCAGATAGTTATGGATGCAGTAACCAGTCGTATCTATACTGAGAATTTACTTCTACATTAAGACTCGAATCAATTTTTTAACAGCTGCCAACAACTAGATCTTCTGTGAAAAATATCTTTTTCCTTCCCCAAAAATATGAGAAATACTCTCTCCAAATTTCTTTAGCATGAAAGCCCAAAAGGGAGATTGGGACAAATACCACAATTTAAAAATGTACTGCAAGTCTTCAGTAAAGATACTTTTATCTTTTGGGAGAAGATGCTATAGCATTCTTGTCACTAACTAGTTGACAGTCTATCCTGCGTCCCTAAAGTTCTTGAATAGCTGATTGCAAGGGTTTTATTGTTGAAATGTGAAGATACTTCAGGGCAATAATTTCTGTCTAGGCTACCTGTGGAAAATTTGATCATCTTCAAACCATGACAACTATTGCACAACATACTGCAGATTTTGTGTGCTTATATAGGTAGAAATGCATTTGAACAAAAGCGCTTCAATACACATTTATATGTTGTAATAAGTGTTTCTGCAAATTATTTCTCAAAAGATAAAACTCTGGGAAGTATGTATGTTCCACTAAGATCATACTTAAGACTGACCATGTGATTTTTGGCAATGCAATAAAAAATGATGACACTATAATGCTTACCATAAAAATTCAAACATCTATGTAATTACTTCTCATAACCTGAATCAACTCCAGAGAAATCAGTGTAATGACTGAGTTCAGTGGCAGCAGAATCAGAGACTAAGACTGTTTTATTGCAGAGATACCACCACCACTGGAGTCCTCCTGTCATTTGGTTTTGAAACTTTCCAAAAAATTCTTAGAACAGACACCTTGCTTGAAAACCTACAGCTTTCTCCAGAGCAGTCAAAGCCTTTGCCAGCCACCAGCTGAAAAACATAGCAGGGAAAAAAAATCCCAGTGATAAGTAGAGTGGTAGAGCAAGTCTTAAAAGATAGGCTGCAGAAACATGCAGCCCTTAAACTGGGGTGGTGCTATTATAAAAAAAAAATTAAAATATCTCAATATGCACACTGGGTTTCTACCAAAATGAGGTTCCTTTACTGGTAAAAATACATGTTTGTTAAAATATTTCACACAAAAATGACATAGTCAGTATTTCAGACTGATCACAAGTTCTGGCTCATTTGCACGGTGATAGCAGCATGACTGGATCCTGCTCAAATACACTGCCTTGCAAAAAGTTAATTCTTTCATTATCATCCCTCTTCAATCAAGCAAAACCAGCTACAGATGTTCACAAGACAGGTATGAGAGAAAAAGGAATAAAGATGATAAAGCTCAGCTTTTCTGAGCAAGACCCCATTTTCTTTTCTTCTCAGCCAGAAAACACGCAACATCTGCGAAAGGAAAAAACTTACAAAGGGGAGTACAAGTCCAGGAAAAATAGAAAAAAAGTGGCTGGGAATAACTTAAATATTGATGAGAGGTAATGAATTGGGCAGTGAATTTGCTATTGCAAGCTGATACTCCACTACAGCCAGACTGCATCAGGAGCCATAATTTTTTACATTTGTGCTGTGATTATTTCTTGTAAGAGTCAGATACCACTCTTATTTCCTTGCACCAGGGGAGGGAGGTGGAAATTGGATATACATCACATTAAGGGGATGAATTCTAAAATCTGTTTATTTGACACGTAGGCCATTTGATACTGCACTACATGTTTTTTCTGCATGTGCATAGGAAGAAAGTCACATAGAGAATAAGGCCAGTCAATTCTTTATTAAACCTTCATAAAGCGTCAGTTTTTCTGATGCATCTGTGTTTCATTTTCCTACATCTCCTCGAGCAGCAAGAAGGGATCTAAAAGCAGCAGTGTAGATGATTCAACACGTTTCATGCCACAAGTGATGTCTAAGTTTCCTACCCATAAATTTAATGGAGTGTTTTGATACTTAAAACGAAATTTTATAGATAATTAGATAGAAAGCCAGAAAGAATGCAAATGAATACTGACATACAGGCTATCCCACTTTCAGATGCTTAATAGATTATCAAATTCTGAGCTTCTGCTTCCAATATTAATGGAATTAAATTCCAAAAGGAATTTAAAAAGTCATAATACATAAACCAGAAAATTTAAAATATTCTCTTAATAAAGAGGATAAAAGTAATAAATATAGTAGTATATTAATTTTTATCTATTACATAGCAAATAACATATTGAATTCTATTAAAAAGCAATATAATCATTAATAACAGTTTATCTTTTTCAGACTCTTCTCTATATGTCTATAATTCTTGCATGCTTACACCAACTATTACCACATTAAGGCAGGCAAGGTACTTCCAAAACCTGAAAATTAGTAATATCCATACATGACCTAGAACAGCATACTTACAACCTCATGGTACTTCATCAAGCTTGTCTTTTTAATCTTTACTGGTAAATTTCAGTCACTTCTGCTTTGCTGTGTATAAAAGATTTAAGACTACAAATACGAAGAGTTCAGCAAAATGGAAGGACCACACTGTTTTTGCAAGTAAGCAAGGATCACTCAAAAGAGAAACCAGTTCTGATTACAGTTTTGTGTTTTGATAGCTCACATCTTTTATCTGGTTTTGTTTGGTTCTTTAAATTGATGACAAGGTGCACAGTTGAGTTGGCAGTTGCGATTAAGAGGTCAAGCATTGAATTCAAAAGTTTTTTAATCTACTTTTTTCCTCAACTAGCACTTCAGTGTCCTAAGTTATTCATAACAACAGGAGGCTATGGGTGAACACTACCTCCTAGTCAAAAACAGAGAGACAAGCTTCATTATCACTTATTGCTTGAAGTAAATAATCTCAACAGGAGTTCAGATAATCCAAGCACATATATTGCCTTTTGAATTCAACAATTGCTTTCTTTTCTTTCTTCCAAACTATCAATTCCTCTTTGAAAAGCTTACAAAAATAAAGTGTTGGTTTTCTTTTTTTTTTTTTTTTGGGGGGGGGGTGGGGTTGGGGGAAGGTTTTAGTGTTGGTGTTGGTTTGTTTTTTTTTTTTAGGAAAGGGAACCTCTTTTGTGATTACACAAAAAAAGCAGCAAAAAAGGTACTCCCTTGGACGGAGTCCGTTAAAAATCAAATTATTTCCACAGCATTCTCCTATTATTCACCTGCCAGTAAAATATGTACACTTATTGTCTCTGTTTGAATGCCTATTTTTATCTGACTGAGGCTATATGGTCATTTTTGTATTTACTACTGAGTTACTAAGTTTTTTTTCTTCCTTCTTCTAAAGCATGTTTTTCCGTTCTCAAAAACTGGGCCACATGCCTCTGAGGAGAAAGTAGTGCATTATTTCATTCCCACCTTTTCTTCTTTTTTGGCATCTCTGAGGCCTGCTATGCCCAGAAGTGCTTCCACTCAAGCTGGACCATCAAATCAATTATCACAGCAGTCTGCTTTCTAAATATGAATGGCAATGAATGACAACAGGCAAGGCGAACTTTCAGCTTTGATTTGTCATTGGTAATGTAAATTTTTTTGTTTTGTTTTATAGATGTTTGTTATAGTGGCAATTTGACCAAACTCTTCCCCCTGCTGTCTGCAGCTGCATTGTGTAGATCTGAGATGAAAAGCTTCACCTTTACTAAGTCAAAGACACAAGACAAAATATGAGATAGGGAACCATTATCAATATAAAAGTTCTCTTCTCTGCTAATCTTATACTACAACAAATACTGCCAATGAAAAAAATGCACAATAACAAACGCTACATGTTTCTATTAGTAGGTGTTCCACAATTTCAAGGTGCAATTGTTTTTACTGCTGTTGCATTATTTCACAACAGAGCTCCATTTACAGTAATGTTTCAGGTTTTTGCAGTTAGAATTAGCATGGCCTTGTGACAGTACTAAAAGATCAATTACTGTACAAAAGCATCCATGTATAAGAGCTAAAATGTAAGACAATGCAAGCAAACACAGTAAATCAGAAAAAAAAAAAGGGGGGGAGTCTTATCTCTTATTCACAATCATAGTTTGAAATTAATGGTTTCTCCAATGAAGAATCATTTATTATTTTGTTAAGAAGCTAATTAAGCTATATAAATATAAGAAATTATTTTGAAAAATGTATTTCTAGTGCTTTCCTTCATTGATACTACCAGTTCAAAAATGTACAAAACCTGACATTTATATTAAAAGCTTGAATTATTTTTTTGAGAACTAATTAGATACTATGAAAGTGGATTTTAGACAGCAACTAGGACACATACTCAAAAAACTCCAGAGGGACTACACCTGAAAGTTTGCATTATTGACAGTAAATACAATCTCAGTGGTAGTACAGGAAAGATTGTACTGCCTATTTTAGTGAAAACAATTGCAACCAAGCAAGCAGCAATTTATTTCTGCCTTTACAGACAAAAAACCAACCAAACAAAAAATCCTTTACATAGGTCCTTTTAAAACACTCCTTGTGAGTCAGTGTTAATATTTTCAAAAAGGGAGGTTTAATGGTACCACCTAGTGGTATCCATGGACATATGGACCACATGGGCATCATATGGACAAGTGCTATGAAAGCTTCCTAGACCCTTCTGCCAAACCCCAGAACTATTAATGACATCACTCGAACCCTGACTTCAGATCCCCTTGGTATTTTAGCATTATGAAAGATTCTACTCTAGGAAGGCAATCATGCTTCCCCCCCCCCGCACAGTATTAAAACCTTATTATGTAAAAGACTATAGCCGATTTCCAAACACCCAATTCTATTCAAAAATATTTTTTTTCATACATGCTATTACCGTGACATTTTAAAGGCTAAGCCTTTAAAAGGCATCAGGCTACAAAAAAATGAAATCATGTAATATTTCATTCAGCTGGAAATAAGACTTCATGGAAGACCAAGATCCTTCTAGTAGGTCAGATTCCCAACAGGTGAAGCAAAAGCAGTATCGAGTGATTGTCATTTAAAAAAAACACAAACAAACAACAAACTACACTTTTTTTTCCCCTCACAGACATTATTACCAGGTAGTTTAAACTTTTCTGCATAACTGCATGCAAACATAGAACTGTACAATGCGCTATCATATTCAAACTGAATTGATCTAGGGGATTAGTTCTGAAAATGGGATTAGACCTTTCATTCATTGTTCTTGTATCAAAACACAGCGCTTAATAGAACACTTAATACTGTAATTAATATAACAGATAACTAAGTACCACCTTCATCTGTAACTGAATACCTGCAGTACCAGTCTCTCCAGTAAAAATACAAATATACATAGTAGTTTAATATACAGTTTAGCATTTTCATGACAAAAAATGGGGTTATAAAAAAAATGATGAGGTCCACACTACCACTTATTTGTATTGTCTACAGTTGTAAAACTACTGGTTTGGAGAGTTTTCAAAAGCGTGGTTAGATTTTTTTTTTTATTTTTAAAATATTTTTCCTTTTATGTTTCTGGTATAAACCAGTGATTTATTGTGACTGAGGTTTGCATAGAAAGGCTTCTGTTGCTTATGCTCAGGCCATAAAAATGTAAAACCACAGAGAAAGAAATTCCAAGCTTTTCCGTACAGGGCAAAAAGACTGGCCATGACTGGAACAGATGACAGGCAAATTAATGGCACATGCACTGGTAAAAGACGGACTTCTCCAAGTGCACAGTAAACACAATTATGGATTAAAATACTTGTAGACAACCAAGAGGTATACTTAAAGGATAATCTTAGAAGTTGCACAAGTTATTCAGATTGGTTATTCATTTGCTTAAAATTAATTTTAATTGTAAACCAGAATCCAGACAAGATAATTTTCTCCTTAAACTATAATGGTTCTCCCCTTGTGTCCCTTCCAATTTATTTCTTTGTAAAATGTTAAAATTTCTACAATGAACTATTAAGACAATTCTGGGTAGTTAAAGATGACATTTGTGGGTCCTTTTGATATTTTTAAATACTTAATTCTCTTCTGTGACCAAGGAGCAAGTTCCTTCTGAATCAAACTATTAGAACAGCTTTGTGAAAAAAGTGTCTTCTGCTAGCTATTTTAATGCTCTCTCAAGAGAGTTGCTTTCACCAAATGAGTTTGTTGCATCCATCAGCACATGAATTTGAAGACTATGTACCCTGGTTTCAATGACTTATAACTACCAACTGACGGAGACAGTCTTTGGTAAATGATTGATTTAAACTAAATCTGTATGCCAGAAGCATCAACAGATAGTTAGAAACAACTCACCATTTTCCTTTCAAATAAAATAACATCTATGGACACCTCAGATTACCAGCTGAATCAAAAAAAAAAATCTTATTTAGCTAAAGAATGTGAATACCTCTCTTATGAAGACATTTTTAAGATTATCTTTTGACGTTATCCAATATCCTGAAAATGCAAGATGTTAAAAAATGCTTATTACAAAAATTTCTTGCAGAATATTATTTATAACAGAGCATGGCTAAAGATACATATTTCAGAATATACAGCCCTAAGAGATAGTTTACAGTACCCAAAACCTACTTATGTTTAGGTGTGTTTTGCCACAGAAACAAAATCCTGAAACACAGGAACGTGAGTTGCAGCCACATCTGTGAACCATTTCACACTGCATGAAAGAAAGAAAGGAAGGCTTGGAACGTTTCCTTTGGTCCTCCCCACTACCCATATGCCAGTCATGAATTATGCTTCACAAGATAAATAACTAGTCAAGAGTGAAGAGATGAGCTGCTTCAGAGCACATCCTCAGGCCTGATGGGCTGACTACCTGTCAGATAATGTTGAAAGTAGGATTATGTCTGAAAAGGTTGACAGACCACAGATTTATCTCTCTAAATCAAACACTGTATGTTTAGCTAAACTCAGTGAACTTTAACTAATTAGCCCATCATTACAGTAAATTCGCATTGAATAATTTTCAAAAGGCTAAATCCAGAGCCTATACTACTTAACTTGAAATACTGATAGTAAAAACAAGCTATTAGATGAGATTTCTTTTTAAAAAATTCAACTGAAAAAACAGCAAATGCAACCTTTTAATCCTAATTGTTCAAGATGAAGCCTCTTCTAAAAAAGACAACATTTAAAAAAACTCACTAAAAATACACACACAAAAGTCTGCTCCACTAGAATTGAAAGTGGAAATCAAAAGGTTACACAGTCAGTCTTTTACACATCTTGATCTCCCAACATTTTTTGTATTTTATATGAAGTTCTAAATTAATGCAAAAAATATTGGGGAACAGGAATTTCACTTGAATTAAATTATAAAGATATTCACATCTATAAGATAAACCTGGTGAAAAATTCCATCTAAAATCAGAATTGCAGAAACACTTGGTTTTGTTTCTTCAAAATTGTTTATTTTTTCAAAACAAAAATATGTTTGTCTTCAGGGTACAGCCACATGAATGTGTTCTTGTTGCAACAGGGTATACACAACAAATGCAAGAAATGTTAAAGAAGAAACAGAAATCTGCTGTGCTTGGTAGCCATAGGAAAGTTGGTGTTATAACTCTGCCTTGGACTTCTCTGAATGTCCTCTTTTCTTTGTTACTGACTTGTGAAATGGGCACTCATAAAAGGACAGGGAATACAACACAGTAGAGGTGGACCTGTTTTCTGGCTAAGCAGAGAAAGTTTCAACATTCACTTGAAACAAAGAAATGGGACAGCAGAATATTTGTTCAATTTGAGTTCTGTATCTGCTCCCTACTAATGTTTGTTCCTTTAGAAAGAGAGAAAGGAGTAAGAAGAATTATGCAACCTCCAGTTCTCTCTGCTTTTCAGAGAAAACAAAAATCTTTTCCAGCTAAGGAAAAGATTTCTTCCACTACCCACAACAATTCTAAAGGTGAACCATGGTTAGGAGCGCAAGGGTCACTCCAGTACGAAGTATCACAATTTGCATGCACATACTTATCTTCAACAGATAATGATGCATTTGCTTGAGAACACTTGTCTTTCAAGTACCTAGTTCTACTGTTTCTGTTTACGATCACTCAAGATCACATCACTTCAGCACTTACATGAATAGAACCATCAAGTTTCTGAGCTCATTTTTAGCAAGATAAACCACCAGCTCTCTGTATTTCAATTTCTGATACAATCTTTACAGAACACCAGCTGTTGATTTTATTTGTAGATAAAAGATTAGCGGTTGTTGTTTTTTGGTTTGGGTTTTTTTTGTGGTGGGTTTGTTTGTTTTTTTTTGTGAAACAGAACTTCTGTTCAGATCCAGTCACTATTTGTCACTATTTTTGTAATCAAATAATTGAGTTCAGGATTTCAACTACCTCTGAAACTTAAAACATTTATGTGATCTACAGTGGTACTTGTTTCTGTATTAAATGCACCTAAATGCAGTTAATAGCTGCAGCTGCAATTTTTTTCTTTCTTGCTTGTTTTCAGACTGCTTCTATTGAGATTAAACTTTTTTTCACTTAAAAGCAAAAATGACATTTTAGGAAGGAATACATCTTCATATTTTATAAATAGAGTAATGGAACACAAAATACGTAATTGAAGCAGAAGCATCTCTTTAACCCAACATACAGCTGGATTCACGGCCCTCGTTATAACACCAATAAAGTTACATTCAAGAACATGGTAATGTATTGTGGCCTAAATTTAAAAGAGCTAACTAGAAATGCTGTATAGTTGTAGTCTGAGCATTGTTTCTAATTCTGCTTTTTGTCATTTATTCTACTATATTCCTCCTTACTCCTTGGAAGAAAAAAATAATCACATTTTAAGGAAAGCTCCTACTTTCAGTTAAAATAAACTGTGTCATATTCAAATTCTGGTAGTCCAAAGTCCTACAAAAGAATTTTATGCCAGTAAACACAAACTGTCCCAACAATATTTTACAAATGTACTCTACCTGATATCCTTAATAGATCCATTTATAAGTAACTTATTAAAAAGTCTTTAGCAGTCTATAAAGTTATGGCCATCCTATTTAAAGATGACTGTGCAATTAAAATGCATGGACATTTTTACAGGTTTTGCTCACTTCTATATGTCATTCTCAGAGTAACATTGCCTTCTTATCAATATTTTGCAGATTTTTTTTGTCTCAGATTGATGTTTTTGTGATAGTTTTTGCCTCTTGCACCATTTGCCTTTCTGATATGTTTTGATCTTTTGGCAGCATTAGGATAATTTCTCCAGTGCACATCACTAAGAGAGGATACAACTGTAAGACAGCTAGTGGGTAAAGAATTTGGAGTAAACCTTTGCATTTTCCTGTGAGACACTTTAAAGTTTTTCCACACTATGAGCATCTTTGAAACAAAAGACATGAACACCCAAGCTTGTATTGATCTTTCTGTCCTTCAGTACAAATGAACTGTAAAGAAACTGTAGGGCATGGGAGATGTGTTTTGAGAAGGTGGAAAATTCCAAGACACAAAAAAATTTGAACAGATTCTGGACTACTTTTGTCATATTGCAACTATCTTCTTGGGTTTGCTAATGACTATATTCATGACTACAGGGGCAAGATGACACCTCCAGGAGCTAAAGGCACTAAATAAAGATTTTTTTGGGTTTTTGTTGTTGTTGTTTGTTTTTTCAAAATGAAAAATATCAAATTTTATCTCCAGTTATAGAGACTTTTGGCAATCTAAAGCTTTGCTTTCCTGAAAATGTCAGCAGATTTTTCCAAGTCAGGGATTCTAGCCACACAAGAGAATTGAAAATTGTGTTGCAGATGTTACTACTGACATGTGGAGGGCAGAAAGCACTCCAAAGTCAGGCACTGGACTACAAGCAAGAGAAGAACTGCCTTTAAGTCAGCATAATAAATGTGGTGCTCTAAGAGATTTCAAATAGAACAAGAGCAATTGGTCCATAAGAAACACAATGTGCTTTTATGTTTTGTTAGTCATCTCCCCTGCCCTATAATAATTTGTTTAATGTTAACATTTACTTTTATTTATGAGAGCTTGTTGTATTCATCCTGAAAGAAAATAATACTGCAGGTATGTAGACAAACCAAGTATGAAACAATCACAGGAAATTACAGAGCATTATTTGCCAAAGTTCTGCAGGAGAACAAAACCTACAAAGGATGGCATCTAATGACCTATATCTAGAAAACTATCAGTGGTAATTAAAAAACAATCTTGATATTATGCGAAGCTTCAGTCTAAAAAAAACCAAAACAAAACAAAAAAAAGAAAGACTCAGACAATTTCAGAAAGCTCTCTGAACATTAAATGTTCCTGTGATATGCCAGCAAAGCAAAAACCCACATCATTTATGCTATTCTGGAAGACAAATGAGAAAACAACAGAATATAGTGTATCGAAGCCATTCAGGATATTTTTACTAGCAAATCTGTACATACGTGCATGTGCACTCCCACTCACACACACCATCTTACCCATAGGGCAAGAGATAAATGTTTCAGTGGATATTTAAATACACAGGTGCTGTCTGCAAAAGTGCGGCCTTAATATCAAATGACAAAGTCAGCTCTGCATTCACATCAGTCCCTCTCTACAGGCTCACCCACACATGTACTTGTGTGGTGCATCATGTCTTCTAATGTCTTCAATACCTGACAATTGATACTCAATCAAGTATAAAATGCGTTTATATTTTTCTCCCTCACAACGTGATTTTATCTTCCATTATACTTTACATAGCCAGAATTACAGAAATTTTGGCAGACCTTGGACCATCTCCATACAATGCAGAATAATTTCTCTACAGGTTTTATGTTCCATTGGATTGCTTTTGCTTTGAATGTTTCATCCTTTCCACAACTTTTCTAACAATAAAAGCTCTAACAGAACACAATTCCAGCAAACCGCTAAAACAGCTTTTAAAAGCTTATACATACCCCTAAATTCTCTCCCCTCACTGCTATGAAACTTTCCAGTTCTTTAAACAACAGATTTTTAAAAGGTATTCCTAAGAAGTTTAAGCACAGCACAAAAATAGATTCAAACCCTGTTCACTTAGATGATATGTTGCTACTGCTTTAAAAGAAAATCATGATTGCCTTCAGTGAAGAGGTATCATCTTTTCCTGAAATGTATATTCCTTAGTAATAGACTCTATATTATTTAAATGGAAAATAAATATTCAAAAGACTCTATAAACATAATTCTAGCTTCCTTCAGAGTGGTTATCCATTAGGATACTTTTAGTAAATCTCCCTTTAAGGTTTTCACTCTAGTAAAGAAGATTTAAAAATAAAATATGCTTTTGTTAAATCTGCCTTGTAATGAGCAGTGTTTATACAAAAAAAAATTTCAAAGCATCTTTGGAATAACTGACAGAAGTGGCAAAATATTTTTTCAGGAGTGAATCATCAGATATTTTTTTCGTGAAGGAAATCAATAATTAATTTCCAAATAGTTGATTCAACACCTAGCTAGATTTTAATCAGCTCCCAGTAACAGTGAAATTTGGTTTTGTTTTCAAATGAACTTAATTCAAACTCAGACTGTGCTCTGTGAATTCGTAAGGACCTTTTGAGTCCTCTGTCCAATTCTATTTTATCCATAAATCTTGCAGAGCTTAAAACTACATAATTTGACAATGTCACTTGATTACAGAAGGAAAATGCTGTACACCCTTAAAGCTGGATTTCTTCTCCCTCTCTCTTTTACTGACAAAAAAAAGCCCAAATACATGCTCTTGTCTGCTTAGTCTGACTGACAGCTTCTATATACTGACCTAACCAACCTTTCAGCCCAAGATTGTTCACACATCCCCTGATAAGTGGTGAACTAAAGTTTTACCTTGGGCATTGTCTCGTATGCCACCAATGATATCACTGTAGTTCCAAGGTCTCCAGAAAAACCTCACTGTAAACACTTGAGGAAGATAAACTCCTGCCGGAACACTGTAAAGATTTTCTTTTTTTTTTTCCTCCCTATCATGTTATTTTAGAAATCTGTTCACTTTAAAATGAAAAAAACCCAAACATCACAATAACTGAACGTTTTCCCTATTTCAGTGTGGTACGCCTATTTTTCCTTGTAGCTTACATTCGTAGGAAAAATTGCTGAAAGGCTGATATTCCACTCCAATACTATATTAATGGAGCTACAGGCACATAGACACTGTTGTACAACTTTATTTACCTGACTTAAAATTATTTACATAGAATCCTCTTCAATGACAGAAGTAGTACCTAATGCATTAACAGAAAATGCAAGAAAAAAATATAGAAATCACAGAGAAAATGAGAAATAAACATAATATAGATCTAAGAAAGAACTCCAGTATCTTCTTTATTTTTAGACATCCAACTGGAAGGCACTGTACAGTGTGTATATGGTTTTTAAATAGCAATATTACGATGTTATATACCTACATGAGAGGGTAAAAAAGGATAAGCTAATGCACACACTGATAAACGTACTAGTTGTAATATTCTCACAAAATCTTACAGGCTATATAAATTTTTTCCTCCAAAAAAGAAATCAGGAGTGTAATATGCAGAGATCTATTGAGATGGTATCTTTTTACAGAATTTTACAGAATACAGAAAAACTAGATCATTCTAGGATTTGGAGTTAAAAGCTTCTAAAAATATACCACTATTGGAATTATTATTAACTTTCATCATCAATATCTCACATCTGTTCTTATTAATCATTAAAAATAACTTCACCCTAATTGCAGCACCCTTTGAAATGTAACAGTAGTCAAACTGAAACAATCTAGCAATACAAATGTATTACTATTAACTAGCACTAATAGTCTTTAGGATGTGAGAGCAATTTTGGAACTACATATATTACAAATGTAACAGCTCAGCCACTTTATGTTGAGGCAATAATGTGCGATAATTAGAGGAACCACCTGTGCTACAGTTTCAGAAATGTAATGGAGATAATGACAAGAAGTTGTGTTAAAAATGTTGACTGACCAGGTCTCAATATGCTCCCTGAAATTTAAACTTGCCTGCGGCACAACAGTAGGAAATGTAATCTGACAAACTGCATCGTCATGCAAAGTCAGACCTGTAGTCTTTCAAGTCCAATATATTATGAATAAATGGCCAAGATGCTTTGTAGAAAGATGCAAAAAACCATAGTATAAAAGTAGCCAACAACTTGCCAATACAGAAAATATCCTACAATTATCTTCTCAAAAATTCCTAGAAGCATAAAAGTAATCAAATTAAGGACGAGCTGATATTACAAAATCTATACCCCAAAATTGGTAAAAGTTTCCACTTGTAATAAGTTATAAAGATCAAAGTATCTTTTTTGGTAGCATGCCTCTAATTAACTTCATAATAATAGCAAAAGTTTAAGCACAGAAAAAAGTAACATGGATCATATAAAGTCTTATCTATAACTCTAATTAAGACTAGTTTGCTTCCTCAGCTAAACTATTCTACTTTTTCACAGGCAAATTCTTCTGTTTCATGATATTTTCTGTTGTCTATCATTGACTTTGATTCTTTGATCTTGTATTTGCAATAGTACTCTCTAGTTCAGTAGCATAAATCATTCATTACAATACACTAAAAATACATTAAAAATTGCTCTTTTGCATTAAAATCTTAATAGGAACACTGACACTTGAATAGTATCATATAACTTACCGCATATTTCCATCAGAAATTATTGTTTGTCTAGAAACGGTCTTCTGTAAAAATTAAGCTAAATGAGAATTACACAAGTCAGTGAACAGAATAAAACACTGACAGACAAGTGTTTATAAGGAATCAATTAATACACCTAAACTGCTCAGCTCTGCCAGATACTAACTTCCTGAATGCTATGTAGAATAAAAACCTGGAAAAAAGTTTCTTCCCCATTGGTGAAACTTTTGAGAAGAAAAATAGTAATACCCTCAAATTACTCTCAGCTGACTTATCTAAAAAAGGCATTCAACCAACTGCTGAAGGTGGCCATTACAAAGACATTACCAAACCCACCATGCAATAAATCTCAACAAGGTATGCTAGGAACAAGCTGAACATAAATAAAACAAGATTTCTCTTTCTCTGCAAGAAAGAAGCAAGATATTTAAGATCCAAGGAGATGGAAACATAGTCTGCTCCAGAGAAGAAAAGGATGCAATATGCAGCAATTGGCCCAGGGTCAGTAACAAGCACAGCATCCAACAAGTCTCATAACTGCTGCAATTATACAAAAGAGTGTCTATTCTAGGTATTTCTGTCACTCACCCTGACATTTGCCCCTCAGTAAGGACTTTTGCTGTTTAGACTAAGCAAACTCGTTCTCTAAAACCATTCCATCAACTGAACAGTAACTCCACCTGTTTTTCTAAATATACACAAAGTAACATTTTAGATTTCTTACAAGCTTCTTTTTCCCCTGTGAACACTGCACTGACAGAATTTCATGCCATGCTTAAGAATGACCTGTGTCCCATATGACCCTTTCCTAAATTGAACATGATGCTGTATTTTCATAGAACCATACACTAGTTTGGCTTGGAATGGACCTTTAAAGGCCATCTAGTCCAACCCCCTGCAATGAGCAGGGACACGTTCAACGAGATCAGGTTGCTCAGAGCCCCGTCCAAGGTGACCTTTGAAGTTTCCAGGGATGGGGCATCTACCACCTCTCTGGGCAACCTGTGCCACTGTTTCACCACCCTCATTGCATAAAATGTCTTCCTTATATCAAGTCTGAATCTACCCTCTTTTAGTTTAAAACCATTACTCCTTGTTCTATCACAACAGGCCCTACTAAAAAGTCTTTCCCCAACTCTGTCCCCCAATGCATGTCAATAGTTTGAATGTTTCCCTACATAGCTGAGAACTACACAGTTATATCCGGTTTGAATATTTCAACTTTTTTCTTTCCAGGTATTTCGGAAGACAAACATGCATTAAACTAGGAATACTGCAGAGACATTTTCCTAGTTCCACTGCCATTATAATGCATCATTCCACGCTAAGACCCAAGAAAACTTACATGCAAATAGAATTTCAGGATTTCTAAAAGATCAGTAAAAAAGGACACTACTTAACGCTTTTTAACTTATCTTCTTGATACACATACAAGATTATTTGTTTTACTCATTCAACTATAATAAAGAAAATGAAAGAAATGCCTATTGGGTCTTTTGCAGATAGGTCACTCGGAAGCCAACACAGTTACATTAGTGCAGCATTTCAGAGCCTCCAAAGATCTTCACTAGGCTGAGATCAGCACTGCCTTAGCCAAATCTAAAGAGCATTTAGACAACTGATTGGTAGTTAGTTGGCTTCAGACAGGCTGGTTGTTCAGCCTACTTCTGCCTGCAATAGACTCTGGGCTTATGTACAGCTTGTTGCATGAAGAACAGACCCTCCAGAGAGTTAAATAAAGGTTTGAGCAAGCTACAAAGTGAAAATGAATCACTGAAATTATTACAGGCTTGGGGGGTGGGTGGGTGGGAAGCTGCCAGAGCAAGACTGCTCTTTCAGCACCAGTGCTAGGGTATGCTGGCTTTGAAAGATGGCAGAGCTATGCATTTGTTTACTGATCTGTTAAATGGTAGAAAGGGGAGTAGTGCTCACTTCTGCAAAGAGTTTTCAGATTTTCAGATAAAGACAACACAAAGAATACAGAGTAATACCACCAATACCCTCTTTTAAACCCATCACTTGTTTGACCAGAATAAAACACAGTGGGGTGGGGTGGGAATCCATTACACTGCTATTAACAAACCTTCCCCCAGATAAGTTTAAAACACTGAGAACCTACTGTAGTTGAAAAATAAAAGACTGTGGTTTCAGGGCAAAAGTATCTCAAGTAAAATACTGTAAAAATGTATGAACAAGTTGCTGGAGAAAATGGTTAAGAAAAAGATGGCACAGTACACTCAAGTTGCCTTGATTTTTTTTTTTGTTGTTGGGTTTTTGGGGTTTTTTTTGAGAATCAGGGACTTAAATTGTAAAAGGATATAAAGAGGAGTATTAAAAAAAAAAAAAAAAAAAGCAAAGTTGGTGGGTTACATTGTCAGGTCCATATATAGTGTCCTTCTGTCCTCCTACCCCTTTCTTTTGGCAGAGCTTTTCTGTAATTTTTACCCTCTTTTTCCAACAGGGACACTGGCCTCTACCTGTCCCTCTGTCACTGGACACCCTGGCTTAGATCCTTAGTTTAACCTGTCAGAGATTGTTAAACTCAAAACATCAGTAAAGTAAAAAGAGTTACGGAAATACACAGCAACTGAGATTCAGGCTTCTCACACAATGAAATAACTGCGTAACTACTAATACGTGTCTACTGCTAAGATGATACTAGTACTATGTAACTAAACACTTATTTTGGGTATGCTGAGCAGAGAATCTCATTTGGTCCTGATAACGCAACAAGAAAATTAGACTTTCCATGATGTGTTCTGTTATGTCATAACCTGCAGGGTGAATATTGTCTTTGCAGAAAGTAAACTAATTATTACAGTCAAGATGACAGCCACTAGTGAAAAACCTGGGACAGTCTCTCTGTGCTGAGGTTAGAGGACTGTCAGTTCTACGCTACGTGCCTCGAACAGGATGGAACAGAAAGCATCCCTATCTCCAAAATAACCATTTTAACCTAATGTCAGTTAAATTAATCTGCTACCAAGTCATACACTGCAACAGTGATTTTCATCTCTTTCCTTTACATTCATTATGTATATATATTAAAATATTAAAGCTAATGTGCATTACCTCAGTAAACAGCACTGTGGTCAAAAATTTTTCAAATAGAAGCATTTCAAAGTAATTGCATGATAACAGTGTCAGCGCTGACAAAGAAAATTCAAATGTCCAAATGCAAATTAAGTTAGCCTTGCATATCATTCATTACTACTCATGTGGTAAGTAAATGAATGCATGAATATCCTTTCTCTGTGTGTAAAAGTAGTTTCTCTAACTTCAGCTACCGCATACAGATGCGGCCAAAACTCAGCTATGCATCTCTAGAAATGTAGGCCTTAACGTCTAGCAAGACACATCTCATTACAACAGAACAGTTTTCAGATTCAGTGTGAATCTGAAATATATTTAAAAAAAATAATAAAAAAATAATTCAGAACTGTGGGTGACTTCCAACTCATACAAAATTCTAGCATGTGAACTCGGCAGCCTCCTTCTGGATTACTACTCTTTTTGAGAGGCTGGTTACTATGATCAATTCACTGATTCTCAGAAAAGCTTTGTTTTAGTTCTAAAAATCTATTTCACAATGTAGAACATTCAAAAAGGCTTTAGAATTCTAAATGCTTTTAAGAGCTTCGGAAGCAACTGTGCCAGGTCAACTCTCAGAAAAAGAAACTCCATAATATACACTCCGTATGAACTCTATAGGTGTTCTGGGTACCTGCAGAGTCCTAGATGAAACAGACAAAAAACCCCAGAACTTTAAAGAAATAAATATAACAGTCAGTTTCAATGTCTGAAGCAACTGGCACAGTCCTGCAACTGGCTGGCATCAGCTCAGATGTGATATGATGCAATTTACAAATGTCATGAGGCTGCAGAATAATCCTCAGTACTTCCATGTCATTCTCATCATCACTGAAGGACAATGCGTTCTTACTTCAAAAGGAAAGAGGCACTCTGCCATGTCTTAAATCACAAAAAAATTATAACTTTATATTTTTGGCTCTTAGGACAATTTGATTAAGTAACATCAGTGGGGATTTTTTAAAATGCTAAAGCTTGAAAAATGTTCTGACACTTTCAGTGTAAAATTTTACGTACCACTTTTCCAGAAGAACTTACAGGGAATACTTTCATACTATGCTGAAATGCATTTTGAAGCACTTACGCTAATAAAAGCAAGGGGCACGTAACTCTCCTTAGTCTATGTAAGTTATTAAATGCTTTGGATGAATGACAAACTCAGATGGCATTAGTTACAATTATATAGTACCATCTTTTTGAAGGACATTTTTTAGAATGTGTATATGCCATTGCCATTTCATGGCAAATTTTCATTTACCCCGGTAATATTCTTGTCCCAGAAAAAAAATTACTATAAAATGGCAAATAACAACTTAGAATTAGACTGAGCAGCAGCAATATATACAAAATCTGGAGTTCACAATACCATCTCTCAACATCTGTCTAGTTTACCAAACATTCATTAAGTACTTGACGCACTCTATGTCAACATGTTAACAATCTCATGCACACCAAGATCAGACAATCAATTCGAAAGACTAATCAACCTTCAATACTTGCTCCAAAGAAGGGTAATTAACACAATAATACGGGTGAAAACAATTATTCAAACGTATACACTTCTTGATTTTTTGCCTTTATGTCCTTACACTTACTGAGGTATTATCAGAGCCTCCTCATTCCCTGCATGCTGAAGAGTGTTGTTCATCTAAAAACCTGAAGAATCGAGTCTAAGCAGGCTGGAGGTTAAAGGCTGCTTTAGTTCCTTTTTCCCCTCGTTGTTTAACCACTTCTCTTTCACCTTGTTTGTAAATAGAATGCCTCTGAAATGCCAAGTAAATGCCTCTGCATACTACAGCTGTTGCTTTCATGCTAAGCCACCAGAATAATATATTATCTATTATTACTCCTTTAATTACAAAAACCATAAGCCAAAATGCATACACAGTAAAAACAGATTACAACACAAATACCTGTTTTTAAAGAGCTTTGGGACTGTTTATGGAGCTCTCTGGACTAAGGTAATTTGCTAAAACTTGATTTGAATGGTGCTATAAATAGATTTTTCCTTATACTACCCATATTTATATTTAGAAATAAAAGCAAACTTAAATCTCACAATAATGCCTTGATGGCAAAACTAGTAAGTGTATTATTGGTGATCCTTGTTTAGCTCTTGCTATTATAGTCGAGATAATTCTGAAGCACTTAGACCATACGTGTCTCATTAGTTCACGAATCCTGACCGTAAGCAAAAAAACCTCTATTATATAACTGAGGTGGCAAACATGCTTTTACATACCCAGCTTCTCAAAGTAAAATTACCAAAAAATTAAGAGATGTTAGCTGAACATAACAATAGGAATACTAGTTCTTTACCACGGGATGTTTAAAAAGATGACCAAATATGTTTAAAATACATACTCTTTTTAGAAAAATCAGACTAGCATTTTTATAGTCCATTATGGATATTTTTAACTGCATAACGGATACTTAATGATAAAGACGATGACACACTGTTCAAATGAAAGACAGCAAACAAGACTATTCAAAACACCATTTTAGTCAAGCACAAATCATGATCTGTTAAAAATAAAGGTACCACATTTTTGGATTTTAACACTGATGAATCTTCTCATCCATTTACAGACAGATGTAAGCATGACAAAAATCAGTTTATTTGCTAAATTGCCACATAAAAAATGATTTACAATGCTTTCAGGCAAGCAAAAACACTTTGAAGATTTTTATTTGAATGTGTTTTAGGTAAATATGGATTGTGCACGCAGAAACCTAACTAACTTTAAAGAACTTATTTAATATAATCAATGCAAAGGTAAACATAGAAATCAGCCTTTAATTTTAAGCATAGCTACGTCTTCAAGCAGAAGACACAAAATTCTTTAAACTTTAACATTTTTATTAGAATTCTGATGAACTTTGATGTAAGATATTAACCTACAGTTTTTAATTTTTTTAAAAAATATATTTTTAATTAAAGGAAGCATCTGAATGCCATTTGAAAATTATCAAAAGTCATTAAAAAGTAGTAATATTCCATTGCCTCAACTCTTTTTTATCTTACAGAACTTAAACAAGTGGTGGTAGCACTTCAGCTGGCTTGCATAAAAGATGCAAGTTAGATCTTGAAACTAACCAAGGGAGGTTCATTCTTTCTCTTTCCCTCTCAAGGTGGAAATAGTAATGACAGTGTAGCAACTCAAGGACATAAAATTCAAAAGTTCCTAAACTGTAGTTACTATGCATCCCACTGTACTGATCTAATTTTGATGCATGGATTAAAAAATAACCCGAACCACATACTAACAGAGCACATTAAATATTTGATAAACATATTTACACTGAAATCTAAAGCAAAAAGAACCTCCATGTATGTTCCTTACAGCTATACCTTCCCAGTAGTGAAAGACTACAGAAATAATAGCATATTATTATGACTGCAGTTGCAATAGTTTGGCTGTATAGGAGAGGGCACTAGTTATTAACATTTCTGAAAAAATTAAACTTAAATTCCATGGCAAAAAATTTAGCCGCTTACAGAAAGTACCCTAACACAATAGTCAGCTCTGTGCAGAAATTTGCTTAAACTAGTATTAGAGAGAAAATATTCCTGAATCAGTCTTCTTTAATAATACCATACCCCAAGGCCAGAAAAAAAGGTCAGGGATAATTGGTGCAACAGTAGTGCTGGACACACATTTTAAACTGTTACTCTGTGATGAATGCCACCTAATACTGTTCTTCATTATACTCTCATTCCAATATTAGCAAACTTGCAAAAAGCAAGTATATTTTTGGAAAAGGAAGCAACATTTCTAAAAACTGATTTCTAATTATTATTTTATAGCCTCTATAAGTAATCTACTGAAAGTACAATCTCTATACTCAAAAATCCAGTAGCTAGAGACAATACAGATACAGTAACAACCTTAGGAGAGAGAAACCACACAGAAACTTTTTGCACATTGAAAAGTCTACATAACAAAGAATACATAAGAGTACAATGAAATGGAAAACTAGGGGAGGAGGAAGGGAATTTTTTATTAGTAACAGAAAGATTTTTACTGAAAAAGTCTATAGTTACCATGCAAACCATTGAAGTGTAGCTTTTCATTTACAGGCTTAGCAAACAAACGAAAACAATGCAGTTAAACATATTTTAAGTTAGTTTTTCCAAACTTGCCTGTACATTTCACCAGAATTTTTTTTGCCCAGTAGGAATACTGTGATATTGAGTAGTCGCCATGGTGTAGGGGTGCCATTCTCGGTGAACCACTCCCTTCCTATCTCCACCTCGTACCCTTGTTTCTCACTCTACATATTTTAAAGACGTGACCATATAAGCACAAACATGTGCTATAAGGTACATCAGTGATGTCTGTAAAAAAGGCTAATTGAGCGAGTATCTTTGATAGAATGACACTCCTCTGGGGCAACTGTAGGTCTATAGTAACTGGAGCTCTGTCATCCAAACGAAATTACCCTTCCTAGGTCCAACTTACCTAACACTAGCAGTGAACACAAGCTATTGCAGAGGTTTTTATTTTGAAAAGTTGTGGGTTTTTTTTTTCCTTTTGAGCTAAACTGATCAAGAATGCTACTAGTAGTGATGCTGTAGTTTGCTCCTTTGAGTTAGATTTACTCTGTGAAACCACTGAAAGACAATATAACAAAAGCCAGATTTTCATTGTCTACTGGTCATAACCATTGAGACAGTTGTAACCTTCTATAGTTTTCATTTTCACCCTGAGCAAATGCAAAGGGAATAAGCAAGTTTGCAATAAGACAGATCTACAGCACATACACGAAAATGTACACATGTGAACTCACTGTACTGCTGAGCATTTTTTGGGGCACTTTCTTGTTTGTGGTTTTTTTAGTTTGTTTTTAAGCTTTCTGTAGGGGCTATCTTTTACCAAGTAATTAATAAAACCACAAAAAGTAAGCAAGCAAGTGTCATTTTTTCTCACTAGTTTTAAACTACCAGCCACAACTGACAGAAAAAATGAAATCTGTGTCCAAACAGGCAGAAAACAACAATTTTTCTTCTCAGACCATGACAGCTACCAAGACAAGTTGAAGCTCAAAACTTTGTTGTACAAGTCTAACTTTCAAAATAGCACCACCTTTTTTTTTTCCCCTCTGTGTGTTAAGAGTGCATGCTAATTGCAGGGACAGTGCAGCAAGCTATCAATAAAGTATGGGAATACTCCTACACTGTGCACCATGTATAGACAGTACTATACCATTTCCTATACACTTGTCGATCACAACCACATGACCCAGCAAGCCCAGAAATCCCCCAGCCTCTTCTTTCCATAGCTTTTATTTACTTTTTCTTCCTTCCATAGAACCAGAGGATGCATGCAGTTACCTGTCTAGTAAAATCTCACTGGATGAAACTCTCCAGAACACTCAGAGTCTATTGATAATACCAATGAGAAAACTGTCACTGTCCCTTCCATTTTTTAAGGGGAGATAGGGAATTTTGGAAACATGGTCCCTGCTTTTTTAATGCTATAGGTCACTGCTTAGAGATGTTATAGCCATATTTTTAAGTGTTTTCTGATTTGTATGTAGACACATTACTGACTAGACGTCATGTATGTTCCCAGATCACATGAGAAAGTTTACGTAACAGTTTAAATCAGACACTTAACTGGGACTAACATATATTGCTTCTTGTCTAAAGTTTTAGCTATCCACTGAGAACTTCACATAATGGTCTCACCCACTTATGAGAAGACTTACAGTTAGTGAGAGCTTGGAAACAGATTACTTAGACCGTTACTCACAGTAAGTTCCCCAGTGTCAATCAAGTCCTTAAATTTAAAAGCATGAACCCACTAGAATATCAACTGATACAATGAACTTTCAAACACACAGAAGTCAAAGTGACTATATGAAACAGAACAGAAATAAAAGGGATTTTTAATTAGCTCTACCCCTATTGTTGCAGAGGAGTCCCTGGTTTTGAACCTGGGTTCAGGCATCTTGTTGGCTTTCTCAGCTGCAGCAGATTTTGTGCAATCTCCTCTGGTCCCTGGGAAGCTTTTCTTTGTCACCACTGGGTGACAAATCTCTCCTCAAGCCACAACACAGAGAGACATTCTTTCACACTGATATTTCTCAAGATATGGGAAAAAACACATTTTGATCGAGGAGTTCTTTCAGTTCTGATCTGAGAGCAGAAACAAGCTCAGAATTAAGAATGATACTGGAACTGTAGCAGAATTAATTTCTTAGTATGAATTATGTAACTTGGCAGTCCTGGGTTAATGGTTGGATTTGATGATCTTAAAGGTCTTTTCCAACCTAAATGATTCTATGATTATTTTTATTTTTTCCATAAGATCAGACATATGGCAAATTAAAAATAATTATATACCATCTTTGCTAGCTAGACGAAAGACGGTAGTATAATTTGCCTTTGGTCTTCTGTTCCTCTAAGAAAAAAAATTAAAAAGATCAGCCAACATGAATCTAACCCTAGCTCATTGCGGATTAGGTAGATGAACATGGCTTATTTATAAAATAAGAAAATACCACTTTGCCAAACCTATAGCAGAACATATCCAAGATAAGCTTTTGATTTTATTCCAAATAACTACAATTTTTCAACTGTAAATTCTTAAGAGTGTATTTTTTAATCTAAGACGTGCTTTAAATGAAAAACTGCAAAATGCAGTATACTACTATGAGCTTTCATGAAACATAAATGCAGAGTAAATGCAGTTCACAAACTGTATGCAACCGGCATCATGTCATAAGCAGAGAAGTGAGCAGATGAAACACTGCAGTTGCTTAGCCTTCTCTCAAATTTTCTCAAAACCAACTTTGCAGGAAGCAGTAATTGCTCAGACTAAACCAGTACACCAGACTAAATTCAGTGCAGTACTACTGTAACCCTCAAGAAAGTGAAGCTACCTTATTGTAATCTGACTTTTGTGACCACACGTGCTGTTACTTCCAACCAAACCAGAACGTATCTAAGACCAGTGCTCGAAAATTACTATGAGCTGTATGCCCAAACTCTTACTGGTGTAAGAAGCTAATATCTTTCACAGCACCACCTAGAATAAATTAATTATAGTTTTAAAGATGAAGACAAACATACTTTGTGCAGCGATGTTTTATATGCCACTTCAAACACAACAGGAACCCCTGTGGCATCTTAGAGCACACAGTTATCTGAAGATAGAGCTATCAAGTCAAAAATCCATGATCAGAAAGAGAATGCTGAGTTTTCACAGTAGCTCAATGACCAACAGGAGCTCAAGGGTTTTCAGTGAAAATTACGGGTAAATCTTGGCAGAACAACTTTTGCCCACTGAGTTTATAACTAAA
Organism: Ibycter americanus; assembly: GCA_035590275.1. Lineage (NCBI taxonomy): Eukaryota > Metazoa > Chordata > Aves > Falconiformes > Falconidae > Ibycter > Ibycter americanus. The sequence continues at coordinate 17,443,069 of JAVJGI010000037.1, forward strand.
AGTTTTTAGAAACCATCTTACCTTGTCCTCTTGGTGTTCGTTTCCTGCGATCTCTGAATGCTGCTCCTGACTGCAAGGCCTCCAGCAGACTATCCATCACTCCCGTCTCATCACCCTCTGAGAACAGGAGAAAAATAGTATTAATCTCGTTGCAATTGAAATCAGCCTTCAGAAAGAAAAAAGTGTTGTCAAGTGTACATAAGGCTTCCAAATAAGAGACATATACATTTTAATGTAATGGATGCTGTCAGTGTTTCAGGTATCACTGCCTACTTTGTGTATGATGCTCTATTAAGCAAAACTGATGCCAATCCTACTGTTCTTTCAACTTAGAAATGTTATCTTGTGCATTATTGATGAAATCTTCAGCATGCAGATAGACAGCTGCTGGTGAATGACTGCTGTTTCACTGTTACATTCTTCTAAGACTTTCCTCAAGCAGAAACAGGTCATCTCTTTTTGATTTAATCAATGCACATGGAAAATCTGATGGAACTGAATGGCACAAAGTGAAATATTGTAGTACTGCAAACGTTTTATCCATTGCCTCCTGTCTTCATGATGCATTAAATCCTTGAAAAAAAATATTTATCTATACGACATACAAGGATACACACCCTATATGCTACACATGTAACGGTACACCATGGATGATCTTAAGGTAAAGGCAAAGAAAGAACTGAGGGGAGAATGACACAGTGAAAGTAGGTGGCATAACATTTCTTAAAAACTGAATTCTACTTCTGCTAAATCTTTCTCTTGCCTTTTTTCGTATCCAAGATAACCTGCAGCTTTTAAATTGCCTGACATTATGGTGCATTATGAAAATCTGCGTAGAAAGATGACTGACTTTTCACATATTTAAGTCCTTAACTTCCTTTGCATTTCAGTCTGTTAATAACAGTTGACAGCAGCATGCAACAGTACGAGAAATAGAGGTCATAGAACTGCAATGTTTCAAAACTATTGATGAATGCCTCTTTTTCTGTTCACGCGTCTGTGTTATAACCCAAAACTAAAATATAGACCAGACTCAGCAGGTAGGTGGACATTTTATTCACATCTCGCAGACTTGAAGTTAATGTAAATTTCTCCAAGACAGAGTGGGAAGATAATTACTTTATGCAAAAGATTTACATTACAGTAAAACACTTCTGACTCACACAAAGTGTAGGAGGTTAAATGCACATTCAAGCTCTCAAATGTTCAAGTTTAAAAGCAGTGCATTAATGCAAAAGGTATTCTGCCCTGGTTCTCTATTACATTTAGATTTATTAGACTAAATCCAGACCTAATATAAGAGCATGCCAATCCTAAAACAGTACCTGGTTCAAATTTCTACATGATCATCACCAGTGTAACTACTTGATAAATGTAAATTATACATCAATGTAATTTAAACCACTAGGTACAATATACAACACAAAGTTCTCTCTAGCGTAAGATGAAAGCGAAAAGAACAAGAGCAGCAACCAGCAGAAGACGCTGAAATACCAGTTTTAATTACATTCCAACTAAAACTCTTAAAAAACTAAGCTCCCACAAAATAAATAAGTAAATTAGCTTCTCTCAATTCACACTCACATATACAAGGCCAGAATCTTGTCTAAAGCACATAAAATAATTATTTTTCTTAGTACTCCTTATCCTACACATGCTTATTCATTGATTTATTGTTGGCTCTGTATTAAATTTACTTTTTAAATCAAAGGTCTGTGAATACACTTTGCCCAAACTAATATACATCAAGTTGGTCTGAAACATTTAACAAATGTAACTGTAATACACTGAATTAGTTAATATGTTAGAATATATTATGCGTAGAAAAATTACTATATCATTCAATCTTCATTTTAAAAAAAAACAGTTGGCAGAGTTTATTCAAAAAGACAAAAATCCTTCAATACTTTATAAATGTTTATGTAGCCTTCCACTTCGTTTTTTGCTGAGTGTGCTACTCTACCTGCTAATTACCACAACTGCTGAAAAGCCACCCTGTTTTTTTGGAATATCAAAATATACAATATAAAGACACATGAATTTAGGAAGCTGTAGAACACAGTGATGAGATTTTTAACTCCTCAAATTAGAATTTATGCTAGGTCTGATCTCAGCACTGCATCTTAATTGAAGTTGTCAGGTGATTAAGCAGGTACCAGACAAAGAACTGTGTTTTCAGTTAGCTTTAATTAAAATTCATAAATAAAATGCCACAGATTTCTCAGCTTTTCCTCACAGTTCTTGCTGAGGTACTTCACATATTACCAGCTATGTCTTTGATTTGCCTTTTTTTTTTTTTTTTTTTTTAATACTACCTACAACACCTTGTAGACACAAACCAGAAACAATGACAAAAACTATCAGAAGTTTTGAAACCAAGGAACTTATTTCCAACAGAAATTGTCAGTGGAAATAAAATATATAATCCTTACATCTCTTTTAGATATTTTCCACTGTACGCAAGGATAGGGGTTTCAGATGGAACAAGTAATTTCCTTCCTCATTCTTTCTTTTCCAAGTTGTTCCCACCCATTAAAGACAGAGCAAATGTATGCATTCGTGCAAAAAAATCTGCAAGCTTTGATTAGGCTTAGCAAAGAGCCAGAGTCACTACAGGTATGAGACAGAACTCAAAAGGCAAAAAAATTCTTAATCGTTAATTGATGTGTTAACTACAAGCCTGATTTGTTTTAATTTGGATTTCACACTAATAATCTATTGCAGATTTGGTTTAGCACATACAGTCTGTTTTGAGAATGGGTGCATTTTTAGGAGGTTACAGAAACTCATCTTCTTGCAGGTCCCACAATTTAGACCAGTGTTAGTTAACAGATTTTGGCCACTTCTAATGATAATAATGAAGACGAAAATAACCCTCTTCTTCCATAGAACAATATTATTGCTTCTTACACTGCTGAAGAATCCCAAGCAAGCTGAGAGGCACAGAGAAAAGAATGATACAATGAACAAAGTCACACGTGAGATACGCAGGCAATCTTAATATCAAAACACCTAAACCCTTCATAATTTTTGACCAGTTATAGGAAACAGAACAGAAAAGGGAAAAATAAAAAAGAATTAGAGTGTGCCATAACATAAAAGTGTGTTTGAAAGACACTGGCATAAGCTCAATCCACTTATGAATGCTGAGGAATAGTCATACCATACATCTACAAACAAATTTGCTGTGTATAAAGGCAATACTCTGCATTTTACACTTCGCTTTTACAAATAACAACAGACTTTAGATGAATTTGTTTTAATAAGTATTTAGTATTTGTGGTCAGCTTTTTAGGTTAAATGACATTCTAAACATTCGTACTCTGGACTTAGACTGCCAATTTCAAAAAAGGAGACCTTTGATGAACCAGAAATCAAGAAATTAAATCAGAAACTGAATATTTGGATGTACAAAAGGGTGGGAGGAGGGGTGAAAGTATTACAAACACAACAGTGACTATTACTAGAGATGTATAATAATCTCAACACAGTCAAACTGGGTGAAGTTTTCACTTCACTGTTAACACACACAAACAGCACTACCCCGTGGAACAAAGACAAGATAGATAAATGACCACAGATGAATAATGTTAAATCAGCTAATATGAAGTTTTCTCAGCTGATGTGGAAGCAAACAGCAAATCTCTATGAAATTAACGTGCCATCTGAAATAACCCAATGTCTACCATTCTTAGTATTTGAGAACAACACATGTAGAATTTATTAGAAAAACCAAAACATTAGCTGGGGAAAAAAAAAGTATGATAGCCTTCACCTGGTAGTATGAGAGACCTTTTCAAGACAACAAATCACAAGATTATGAGAGCGTAGTTCTGCCAAAGGTATTAAATTTATGGCTTCTATTAATGCAACGTACTGCACTTCATTTGGCTAGAAAAGTTTCTGTCTCATTTATCTGATCTTCAACATCTGATATAATAGCTGCTTACTTTGTTAGTGGAAAGTGCAAAAGATGGTCATTAGTTAAATATCTGGCTAAGTAACAACAAAAGGTTGTTTATAGACAGGAAGCTTTAACAATTGAAAGCTTATCAGCTGAATTTTTCTGAAAACCTCATTAGTGGATTTGCCATAACAACAGATGACATACAAATAGGAAATACTAACATTTTGAAAGATAAGATCAGCATGCATAGGATTTGGAATAAGAAAATAAATGAAAATAATAGAAATAGAATGAGCATCTATAACTTAGGTGCAAGCCAGGAGCAATAGAAAGAAGTGACCAAAGAAACAACGATGAATTACCAATCTGTGTTTAAAAGTCAGCATACGCTATTTCCAGGAGTAGTGGTATACAAACTTGATTATGGCATTCACAGAAGACAAATCACAACTAGAAAAGCTTTTACAATAACCAGGGGAGTGGATTCTAACAAGGAATGCCTAAGGCAGTATGATTTCTTTAGACTACATAAAGCAGGCACTGAAAAGAGGTATGACAACCTCCTTCTGTGCTTAGAATCTGTAAAGTCCCAAGAGGGAAAACTCACCCCAACAGATAACTTCCCTGAGAGAGGGCTGTTTTGGTACAGCAGCAAACAGGAAAACATTTAGTCTGAGTTAGTGGAAGTATCTTTGCAAGCAAAAATGATGTTCTAGAATGGGCTTCCAAACAAGACCGTGGGAATAACAAGTCCAAAGATTTTAAGGTTGAAGCAAAAAAATTCTGAAAGGGATTATACGATATAGCACAGGGAACAGCAGGTGCATAAGTCACATGATCTTTTCAATCCGCTCTACCTAAAGCATCAATCTGCAACTCCTTATTGATGGTGTATATTTAAAAAGGGTGTGCGATAAAATGGGGAATGAGAGTGCAAGAAACCAATTATTGGCAGTTAGGCTGCCGCATAAATTACACTGTGAAGAACAATTTCTGGCTTATCTGTAGTCACGAACTAAGTCTTTAGTTTTGAGCAAGTGTTTTTATTTTCACATACCTTCTAGTGCAGATATGACCTTTATATTTATGAGGAAAACTGTCCTTCCAAATAAGAATTGTTTGTTTAGGATATTTATCAAGACAAAAATATATTAGAAAGTGTATGATCAGGTATGGCTAGTCTGTCTTGATTTTTCTTTATATAACACACTGAATTCAAAGCTTTACAATCAATTAGCAGTTTGACTCTAATGTAAAGCATGTCTCAAATAAATATCACATAGAAACAAAGCATATAATCTATTTCCAGAACATTCTTTTTAAATTTGAGCTTTCCAAGGACAGATAACCTGTCTCAGATTCAAGCTGTTCTTTATATTTAATCCATCAGCAAGTGGCATGTGGAGATGGAATGACAACATTAACTTTAAAATTTTAAATATTTAGAAACAAGGCAGGAAAAGAAACATTTTCTAAAAAGGTAAAATTAATGTAAATGTGCCTCTGCATGTGCAATACTATTGCAGGAAAGACTGCAATAGTATTACACAATCCTTAAGTCTCCCTCTGTAAAATAAAACATCATGATTTAAAAAAAAAAAAAAAAAAAAAAAAATCAATACATGAAGGACTAGAAGTTTCAGGCACGCGTTTATACAAGTCCTGTTGTCACCAAGTCTCCCTTCTGCTTTGTATGTACATTTAAGTTTTTTAATTATCACCCTCCTCATAAGAAATCTCTCTTTGACAAGTACTTGACATAGGAAATGTTTTAAAATAAAAAATCAAGATGCTTTGCTGTTCTGTATGCCTTATGTTGCTTGTATCCACTGTATAAGAATTTGTGCAAAAACAGTTTAAACAGTTAACACAGTCCAGAGATAAAGCTCATTAAGCACATCAGGTCTTTTACCCAACACAAGTAAGTATATGGAGCTGACATTTAACCCACCTCTGGAACACAGCAGAGGGATTAAAGTAACTTCATTTTAAAAAATAATTCTTTGAAACAGCCTGCTCTTGCACTGTATTATGACTAAACCTGACATACATGTAGAACTAAGATTCCTCAGTTCTACTGCAAGTTCACCAAGTAATTTATTTTAGCATAATCTGTACACTGCTAAATTAACCATGAGGACTGTGTTATAAAGATAAAAAACAAACACTTGAGAATGATGAAGAATGTTTACTTGATCTTATTTTTCACAGAGCAAATGCAATCCTTCACCTGCTTCTGTAGCCATTTTCTCTGTTTCAACAGCATTCTTCTGAAACAGAGGAATCATTTCAACATGGAGATGAAGATAAAATATTTCCTTTTGCTAGCACCTGATGAAATACAACCCTTAGGTTAGATTTAGAATCCTTTTTGTCAATACTACATTCATTTATCACTTCCTGACCAATCTCATCTAAACCTCAAAAAGAGACCCCAACATCCATACCTCCCGATATCAAATGCAAAGTAATGTTTTTTTTTTATTTATAGCTCATATGATTAAAATGAAAATTGACAAAAAATATAGAGGAAAAGTATCATTCTGCTAGCCTGAGGAGCAATAAAAGCTACAGCCGAGCCAGAACAACAGGTTTTACTGTCTTGTCTTTTTTAAAAAATAACTGTTACTGAAATTTCATACTAGAAACTGAAATGTGTTTAGTCTGTTGTAGCTTATGAGACTTTTAAAGTCATTCTTGCAATTAAAAGAGCACTGCTGAAAGATCACACTAGAAAACATGTGGTAGTGCTCTGTTCAGGGACTAACCTGAACCATGAACAGTTAATGCACATAAAACCAGAGCACCAGAGCTCTTTCAGAGACTTTATATAAAGATGGGACTATTTAACTTCTTGGGTTGTCTCTGATTCAGTAGACATTCTTGAACTTGCTTCTTGGTAGTGGTTGGCTCTGATGATTTCAACTTCATGGGAGTTTTTAGCTTCTCTCCTCTAACGAATCGTAGCAAATTGTCCCAAAAAACAGGTCCTTACCTTCTTCAAGAAGACAAGTAACAATTCCCCTAAAGTCAAGCTCACTTCTTATGAGCTATTTTAAAAAGAATTTTTTAAATAATTAACTTTTTTCTTTTTTGAGTACAAGTATTGAAATATTTGAACTTCCTTCCCCCTCTCCTCATTACAGGACACAAAGAAAGAGTCGATTTATGCACAGTGTTAAAGTAAATTTGGAAGAGGTTTTATCTAAATATTGCTTCCAAATGTCAGCTATATTTCCATGCACTAAATAAACAGTCACATTTTTCCCAGCTCAAAATTTTCAGTACGTACTAGAGAAGGGAATGAGAAACATTATTTTCTGATTTAGATTGGAACAACTAGAAACTCGGTGAGATCAATTTCAGTTTCTTTTTGTGGCCTCTATTGCACAAAGTTTTACCTCAGCTTTTAGCATGTTATCATCTATCAAAAAGGTAGGAATAAGCATCTTCTAGCAGATTTTTTTCAAGGCCTTCATGATGACTGCTTTTTCAGTTTGCACTAGAAAGGATATTTTGATTAGAACATAAAAAATCCCAATTACTAGTATTGCTCTTAAATGAAACAGAAGAACTGAGGTAGCACTATTGATGGCAAAATGAAACAACAAAATAGCTCAGGCTTTTTAAGGTACTTGAATTACTTAGGACTACAGAAACTGCATGTCACTTGAAGCCAGAACAGATCTCAGCCCATGCATCCAAAACATGATCCACCTCCTATCTGCTTGGTTTCTTTAGTTCAGATTCACAGCTGAGGATCCAAGAGGCCCTGGGAACATGCTCTTCTACCTGAAGTGTTTTGCTGCCTTCCCTTTTACTTGTCTGCTGGTAACTACAGGAATACCCATCTATTTCACTGGTGCACTTTCATTTTCCAGTAATGGCAATACTCACATGTACTTTGCAAAACATCTTATACTCATTATTACAAATATACTAACTGTAAAGTTATACAAGTTAATAAATACTGTAAATATTTCACAGCCACTCGGGCAAAAGTTTACAGCAACTTCCCAGGAAATTTTTCCTAAATTTGGGTCCTTGGTGAAAGAGTCCAGTCAAATACCAGGTTAGGTAACACGTGCTGTCTACCTGCCTGCTTCTATAAATGGTTTCAAAATTATACTTCTAATCACACCTTGCACTACCCTGTTTTGAACTTTTAAGTACTTTTCATAAGTCTAATAGGTATCCTGTATAAACTTTTGAACAATAATCAGTACCACAACTTTTAATTAATTCATTATTCATTAATATATTCACTTAAAAAGGTCAGTTTTCAGTGTCTTTTGAAAAGTGTGTTTTTGTGTTTTCCTCACATATTTGCATTTTATTCATTTGCTAAATCAATTTTGTATGCATAATAAATATCTTCAGGAAGCAGTCTTCCTCAGCATTTCGCACTAGAATACAGTCTCATGACTGTTATTTATTTTTAATTAAAGGAGAACTAGTTAGGACAGTATGACAGATAAGTGAACCTGTATCTCATGTCAGTTTACAAACTAGACAAATCCTTGCTTACCAATTAAGCTCATTGTTTATGGTAACTTTATGCAAGCCTGAGATCAGGTTAACAGAATGAGAAAAAAAAATGCTTTGTTGTACCGGCAGGTTACTGAAAACAATTTTTGAAATACACACAGTTTTTCATTTTCTGAACGTGTCACAGTGGTCAAGGTCTGCTTCAGCAGCAATGTATTTAATTGAAATGCATCAGCATTACCCCTGGGGCCTCATTCTGAATGGACTTATGCCCCTTGCAAGGATGACTTTCACTAAACTTAAAAAAATAGGCTTTAACATGGATTACTTAGTAACAAATGGGAAGACATTGCCTCTATGTGGGAAGGAAAAGACTGTGCAGCTCAAAAAAAATCAAAGAAAAATGACCATATGATACCTAAATGCATTTGTAGTCAAGTTCTACTACTGTTTGAAGGCTATGTTTCAGTTACAGTACTAAGTAACTTTTAATTTATGTGATTAGCAGCTACATAAGGCAGCAGAAAATCATCAATGCTTTTAGCATTAGAAAATAATTTTATTTTAAAAATCACTTATATTCGTACAACTGTTCCAATATTTTAGGGAAGAAACAGTCTGGGGAACTCATATTCTTACTACTTTTTTTTTTTTTTTTTTTTTCCCCAAACTATTTGTGCTGGTTTTGTCTGGAATAGAGTCAATTTTCTTCATAGTAGCTAGCAGCGGGCTATGTTTTGGATTTGTGCTGTAAATAGAGTCGATAATACAGTGATGTGTTAGTCACTGCTAAGCAGTGCTTACACAGTCAAGGGCTTTTCTCCTCCTCACCCCACCCCACCAGTGAGCAGGCTGGGGGGGCACAGAGGCTGGGAGGACAACACAGCCAGGACAGCTGACCCAAGGGATGTCCCACACCATACGACATCATGCTCAGCATATAAAGCTGGGGGAAGGAGGAGGAAGGGGGGACATTCGGAGTAATGGCATTTGTCTTCCCAAGTCATTGTTACATGTGATAGAGCCCTGCTCTCCTGGGGACGTGGAGAATGAATTCCTTGTTTTGCTTTGCTTGCCGCATGGCTTTTGCTTTACCTGTTAAACTGTCTTTGTGTCAACCCACGAGTTTTCTCACTTTTACTCCTCTGATTCTTCCTCCCACCCTGCCATGGCAGGAGTAAGCGAGTGGCTGTGGGGCTTAGCTGCTGGCTGGGGTAAAAGCACAACACTACTATTACTTAATCTTGTAGTGACCTCACTCAATTTATATTTAAATTATTCCAAGTCCTAAAACAGTTTAAGCCAATTGTGCTAATTGATGTCACAAAAAATATCAGATTTCAGTGCCAGAACCAAAAGTGACCAACGCTGATCTTAAATTAATTTTGGGATGACAATTACAGAGTCAAATAGTTAACAAATAAACCTCTCTGTGATGCAACAAAATATGAATCAGGTAGTAAATGCTTTATATGAGCCTTTCCACCTTTTAGAAGAAACCTTTCATAGCTGACCTTTTCCTATTAGAGAGTTTTCACGAAAACTTTTTGAAAATACGTTTTATTTTAGAGCAAAAACGACTGTGCGCCCACATGACAGAGAATCAATTATCTTTCATCAAATGGCTTAAAGAATTGTTGGCCAGCTCCTGACAGTCTTATCATTCTATGTTCACTTTTATCACACATTTAATATCAAAAAAAGGGAAACAATGAGTTCAGACTAAACAGCCAAACTTAATTTCTTAGCATGATACCTCATAATACATCCAGTTTTGGGAAAAAATAAAATAAAATTAAAAAATATCTCTCAAAGGATCTTTACTAAGCTTCTTTTTTGTGAATTAGCTTTTTCAATAGTGGTTGGAGAGGCAAGCATGCTATTTCAGGACTTTTCCTACTAAGAATGTGTACATAGTAATGCCATGGCAAATGTAAAGCTGTAACTGTCCATATTTTGAATCCTTTCTACACTGATTCCAAAGTGGCCCTGCAACCTAGATACTTTTCCATGAAGATTAACTGGTTTCATGGGGACTGGACAAGTATGGAATCTGAACGTAACACAGACATCAAAACTTAGAATTCAGAATATTTAGCCCAAGATGTTTCCAACAGGAAATTTACAGTTGACCCTGATATGTCACAGGATTTACCTGGAATCTACTGTCTAGCCCTACCGCAATTGTTGTAGTATCTCATTTCTAATTATTTCTGCTCCTTGCTATCTGATTCCTGAACAAATATTACAAGAAAGAAAAAGTTAGTGGATCAAAGAATTTGATTATTTCAGAAATGTTTTTTAACACTGGAAGTTTTACAAAATATACAAATATGTTGTTATACAGCAATTACATTCAAATAAAGAATATGACAGGTATCTCCGAAATTAACAACAATACCTGCTTTCTGAAATAACAATACTTTCTCCAAGGAAAAGGAAAGTTGAATTTGCATAGACAACTACCCAAAGTTACCACTTGTTACTGCTCAGTAAATAGCCCCCCAAAAACCTGCTTTTAAGAGAAAAGAATCCAACTGTTCTGCCTTTCTTCAAGTGTAGTTATCCCAACCTCAGAATTCACAGAGTCTAATAATTTTTTTGCCCTGACAAATGACTTTATTAAATCAGTTTAGCTGGAAGGTACCATATGCCATACTCATAAACAAACACAAATTTTTCCATTGCAAAATTTTAACAGGTTATAGTTTACGCTGTAATTTCTCTTTAGCTCCTTTTGATGGATATTAATAAAATTTACAGTAATTTTGACACTCACACACCCCCCTCCATTAAGATGGCTTCAAACTCCTGCATAAACAGATCTTAAAAAAATTTTTGAGCAACTCATGCATAATTGCTTTGAAGAAGAAAAATCAAACCTCATCCTGGTTCTATAGATGCTCACATTGAAGCATAATGTAAATCTCCATCTAATTTTTTTCTGTGAATATTGTATTTCAGGAAGAGTGCAGCGTATTCAAACAGACCATCAATATCAATATGAAAGATAATGACCTCCCAAAGGAATTGTAACTCTTGCTTCATTGGCATCCAGCACCATAAACTAATAATCTGTAGAACGCAAATAAGCCCCAAGTTTTATCACTCAGGCACCCCATTCAATCACTAGCCAATATATAAATTCAAAGGATTAAGGCTAAAACATTTACAAAACAGTATGTATCTTGTAATAAACTTAGTATGGATTTCTGTTTATGCTAAAGGATATGGAAGGAAGACATAACAATCAGGAAAGCATGGAATCATTAGAGAACTGTAGCAAGGGTGACCTTCTTGAATTGTATCCTGCAACAGTCAATGCAAGTATAGCAGCAGTTCAAGGAAACAACAGAATTATTGCTGATACTAGCACATACCAGTTTGAATACTACACTGGTAGAGGGGGTGGTGATAATGGGATGTTTAGGTAGTTCTTACCCCACTCACAGAAGAGTGCCTGTCCATATTACAAAGGACTTTTTTTTTTTTTTTTTTTTTTGGTCAGGTGACAGATATTAAGGAAAGATTAGTCAAATGCTGAAAGAATGAATTAGAAAAGTCTCATTAAAAATCTCCATGAGCTCAACTTTTCCAAATATAGAAAATGTATTTATGCATCACCTTTACTTAAATTTTTTATTTTGTTTATAGCTAAACTGAAATTATTTAAAGAATCTTTATATGGTATGAAATTTAACTTTGTCATCTATACAAAGCAACGGAGCTGTTCACTAAAACTTATGTTACATTATATTCTACGCAGTGTCACTGCCACTTCGAGCAAAGCCAAAAATAACAGGATTTGTAGTACCACTGCAGAAACCCCCCAAGCCAGCCCTAGGGAAGTCACTTTAAAAACAACAGAAACTAATCAAATCAACAGCAAAACTCTAAGGCTTTGTGGCAAACTGATGTACACAAACACACAAGAATTTTTAAAAGATTCCCACATAAATAATTTGTTTGCTATCATGGTATTCAAACGAAGTACAGTACTATAAAGTAATTTTTAAAGTTCAGAATACAAAGAATCAAGTATTGGGAAAAACAATTTATCAAAATCAGCAAACATAATAGCAAATCTAGTTTATGATTTCTTAAAGTATAATTAATAGTACATACAAAGTGATCACAGAAGAATGATCTTTCACTTGCAAAAAAAAAAAAAATTGTTCTCACATTGTCTACCACTTTGTTTTTGCAGATTTATATATGGATTGCTGATTTTTACCAAATGTAAACTGTGAAATTACTGGGCAGAAAAAAAAGCATAAAGTTGTGACACTTGTATACATATATCAATAAAGACAAAACAGCACTACTTGCTGAAATCATTGCAAATATGATTCAGTCTGATAAAGTAATATTTAAATAGATGATATATTTACAAGATGTATTACATTCGTTAGGGGCTGGCTGTCCACACACAAATCACAGATTTTCACTAGTGATGGGAAATTTACTGATACACCAGAAATACTGGTGTTCTAAATATATGAGACACCAAACAGTAGCATATTATGTGACAATATTTTTGCACTATTGCATTATCAGTGATGGAAATTCTGACCAATAGCTTGTCTTTGAATGGCTCTGTGTTCACCCCCACAATCTTAAATGTTGGAGTGGGTCTGTTTGCCTGGTCTAGCATTTCTCCAGTATTTTTCACCCTCGTATAAAGTGACTTTGCAGATGCTGTATATAGGCCCTTGAAAGGCAGTATTATTTCTAAATTTACCCCCATCTGATACACCTCCAGCATAGCACTATGTTAGTTTGTCATAATTATATGATTTACTGCAACACCATCCTTACACAAAGTTAACACATCATCACAACCTCCATAAAGGTCATCACAACCAAGAAACAAACAGCATTTTTCCATGAGTATCTACCTGTTAAGACTGTTCAGTGGATAAAAAGGACAAGAGTTTTACAGCTGAGTCAGATCAGCAGTTTAACACAAACTCATGGAAACTGAACAAAAAATTGCAGCCCCGAGTAATCTCTTGCACAATTTAACGTACAGTTTTACCACCTCTACTTGCCTTCTGGAGTCAAAAAAGTAAAGAATAAAGCCGGTATTTTACAACCTTCTGGAAATCTGCATAGCATCAATATCAGGACATCCTGATTCTTCCCGCTTTCTTGCTTTCCTCTCTCTAAGGTGGCCTCATGCAAAACACAATATTCCCACAGCTGACAAGCTCAACATACTGCTTTTATCATGCTGAAATGTCACTCTATACTTAGGCTCCAAGCTCAACCACATTTTCCACCTCCCAATAGGACTGTTCAGAGAACATCCATTATAACATAGAGCCTCCAAGCCCAAAAAGACAGGCATTAGTTGCTACACTACCTTGATTATAGAGATGTTTACAGAATGAAATTAATGACAAAGCAAGTAAGATACTTCTTCTTGGAAGTAAATCCATATCAAAAAAATCAATTAACTGCTACAAATGAAAACAAGCCAATAATTCACAACAAAACACCTTGAAAGAAACATTACACATATTAAGTGGCAGATAATGGAATTACATGATCAGGTAGGCTAAAACAAAACAGAATCTTCACTGAAGAAGTTCACCTTTTTCTTCAGCTTTCAAAACAGACAGCAGGTATTTTTCACATCGATCAGGAATACCTTCAGTTTGTTACTCCTTCCTTTCTTTTAATAAATCTCTCTACTAAAAATGATGCCTTACCTTTGTTCATATCAATCAACTGCTGCTTCTTCTTCTGTCGCTCCAGTTTCTCTTGTTCAGCCTTCTCTTTTGCCAATTTGGCTCTCTTCGTTTTCTCCTCCATTTCTCTTCTTTTGTTGTTTTCTTTTAACGCCTCCTGCATTAGATAAAATGAACATGGGTGTCTATATACTGAGGAAAATTAGAAAGAACAACAACAACAATCTTGTTTGCACAGATAGTGTATTTACAACCAACGAGCAGGGAAAAAAACCCAGGGACTGGCACCCAGTATTTGAAGCATCTTCAGGAATCTTAGAGGGAACATAACTCACCATACTGTTTGTACACATTAGCACTATTAGATAGTGAGAAGAATGAAAATTGAAATAGCTTTGCATTTATGGTGACTGAAAAAGTTCCAAATCTGTCAGCAGCAAAATGTTTTTTGGGTTTTAGGTGTTTTTTTAAAATTTTTTTTCTGTTAGGACTATAAGTCTAGCTAAACTTGTATCTTGCTGTTAGGAGGGATGGATGAGTGGGGATGAAGCCAAGTTCCCACTATAATGGAGTTCAATACAAGTAACTGAAACTCAAGCTACTAAAATTTAAGCTACAATTCCTTAAATAATTTTGTTGAAATAGCCAAAGCAGTCTGGATCACTTACATACACAAAACACACAAAAAATAATGGAAAACAGTTGGACATATCAATTAAAACCCTAAACCTAAAGTCTTCGCGTCAACAGGTTACACAAACTACTGAACTAAAAAAAACCTATAGATGTAAGAGAACATCCCTGGATTGAAAAAAAAAAAAGAAAACAACAAAACCAAAACAAAAACAAAAAACAAACAAAAAAAAACACAAAAAAAACCAACCACAAAACCAAAAAACCCCACCAAACAAACAAAAAAACCAAACCCCAAACAAAATCAAAAACTAAACCACCCACAAAAAAACCAAAACCAAAACAAGACCCACTTCCATGATCTTGCTTCCATCCCGCCTAGAAGATGCCCTCCCCTTTCAAAGGAGGTTCATCCCCATGTCCTGCGGCGGGGCTGACGCTGGCTGGCTGCCAGGCGCCCCCAGCCCCTCTCTCCCTCACCCTCCTCGGCAGGACGGGGACAGGGTAAAGGATGCCGAGCTCATGGGTTGAGATGGAGACAGGGGGATCGCTCACCAATTACAGTCAGAGACAGAATACTGGGGGAAGATTTTGATTTATTGCCAATTAAAACAGAATTGGATGTGAGAAACAGACCAAAAAGCGAACACCTCTCTTCCTCCCTCCCCTTTCTCCTCAGGCTCAGGTTCACTCCTCCATTCCCCACTCCTCGTGCCCCCCCACCCTGGGCAGTGCAGCAGGGATGAACAGGCACTTGCAGTCAGCCCGTAACAGCTCCTCTCTGCCATTCCTTCCTTCTCACACGTTCACCTGCTCCACCGTGGGCCCTCCCTGCTGGCTGCAGTCCTTCGGGATGAACCTGCCCCAACGTGGGTCTTCTCCGCAGGCCAACCCCTGCTCCGGGCCAGAATGCCTCCTCCCCTCCGTCTCAGGCCCCGGTGCTCCCAGGGCTGTTCCTCATGCTCTTCCCCATCACTCCTCACTGTCACGCAACATGTCGCCCTTTCCTAAACAGGTTTTTACACGGGCACCGTCAGCTTCGCTAGTGGGGCCGCTGCAGCGCGGGAGCTGGCTGTGTCAGCCCCAGCCGCTCCTCACACAGGCCACCCTCTGCCAGCACCCACACACGTAAACCCCTCATGCTTTCTCACCACTTCTTTTCACAAATACCTTCGTAACTCCTTTTACATTGCCTGCTCTCTCTCTCTCTCTCAAAAAAAAAGAGAAATATTTCAACTCCCTTAACCTGTTCCCCAAGATCCTAATTTTCTCCCTTAGTTTCACCTTCCCTAAGATTCATTTATCATGACAAAATTCACTAAAATCCATCATCATGAAATTTCACCTAATGTCACAGACAGACGTGATAAGCGTTAGGGATCATCTTCTTATTTATATTCACGACAGCTATGTATTTACTGCTCCCTTTCCCCTCCAACTCATAGTACACTAACAAGCTCTACCTACAACAACTGCAGGTCTGGGTTTCAGGTGATTTTGGGAGTCCCAACACGCTATGTCCAACAAGGAGTAATATAGTACAGAAAATACTGGATCCAAAAATGTCCAGAATTAACATGGCATGTGCTCATTAATGATGTTTTAGCTTAAGAAGCTGAACAATCAATACTTACTAAGCACAGGGCATAAGATAAATGGTTTCCATGTCAATGTTGACTTTTTTTCGTACACAATTTAATCATGCCTTTAAACCCAGAAAAATCATGTATGTTCACAAACACAAAGATTTCTTTGTGAATGTCTTCATAAATATCCAAGACAATCAGTTATTATTCCACAAGTAAAATTTCCTTAAGAAATGTGGAGCAGATGCACATTACACAGTTCTATATATTCTACAGAAATGACATTTCAAATGTCTCTAAATGAAGATGATTATTCATCTTACTGTGTACATGCTAGGAAGAAACTATGGACAATGACTGTCATTTCCAAAAGAAAAGTCTATCCAAAGCACCTTTAAGTATTAAGGTTTATATAAATTATGTCAGTATTTGGTTATCCAAGACTCCCAAATGCCTCCAAATACAGAATGTTCACTCAAGCAAGGGACTGCACATTTCAGTGCACATATGCCATTTCAAGAGTTTACCAAGGTAAAATACCACACGTAGCCCCTGTTTGGCAGAGATGCCAGATACCACCGTTACCAGCGATGTTACTTGTGGACGCACTGGAAAATTGGAGCAAGAACTGCATTCGCTGTACCGTCACATAACCAACTGCACTGAGAAACACCTTCTCTTTCAGAAAAAAGAAGAGAATTAAAGGACAAAAATAAATGGTTTATCCTTTTTGGTTTTGGACAGTTCTGTCTCTGCACATTCAATCACACTTGACAGAGACTTCATTTTACTGCAGCTTCACAGGCTGTAATGGAAGTAAATGCCCACAATCTTACGAGAGAAAGCAAATAAGAAATGTCATGGCTGAACTAGTAGCACACTAGCCACTGACATACTATGATTAGTTCACAGATTCTGTCACATTTTCTAACAGGAAGACTACAGTAGACTGCACTAAACAAGCTCTGAAGTTACTGTATCTAGAAATTCACTTTGAGATGGACTCTACAAGTCCTAGCTGAAGGGAGATTATATGAAAATACATACTGCGGTTCACAAAATACACTGGCTACCAATGATGATTCAAACAAAAGCCATTCAAAATAAAGGTTTCATCTTCCTGCAGAACAGTAAGATAACAAAATACTGGTAACTGCGTGTGAGAGTGCCTATCTTCATCTGCCTGCACCCATCCCCTTATATACATGCACATTTACATACAAACAAAAATAAACAAACCCCACCATTCCAACACATACTGCATAGGAAGCACAAAGAGGTCAGATGTCCGCTACCGTCTATTACTTCTTCAAAATGCACACTTCCTAGTATTTTATTTTCTTCCAGGATGTCAACACTTTTAGAGTATCTTCACATATAACCACTTTCCAGAGACTATAAAGGAAGAGTTGGGGACAGCAAGTAAAAATCCACTAAGCGCTATCCTCAAATACCAGAGCTATTTCCAAACAACCTGATGCTACAACAGGTACAGGTGGCAGCAAAAGGGCATTAACACCCAGCCTGTTCTGAAATGGTCAAACTGGGCACTCTGCAAGACCAGAGAGAGAAACCCCGGCAGAACATCACATCAACATGTCTCTGGGGCTCTTGGTACCTAGACTGGCTGTTTCTGAACCAATGCTGTAATGCAGCACTGCACACAAACAGCTTCAGAAGCATTTAATAACATAAAAGGGTTACTCTACAGAAAAAAAAAAAAAAGAAAAAAAAAGCATCTTACCCACTGTTAGCTTGCTGTAGTACTCCAGTAACTGCTTGGTAACAGCTCTAGTATTTCTGACTGTTATTTAGTGGATTCTTTCCTGCCATCCCCAACTCTCAAAACTGCTACCCACCCAAATAGTTCTATGCCGTGTTCCTTGAAAGTTAACATATCTTTTATTCATCTGCATGCCAATTCAAAATTAATATAGTGGAAAAAAATTAGATCATCATTGTGATCATCACCATTGTTTAATGCACACAATTTTCTTTCATAAAGAATCTCAGAACAAACCACCTGGAATGTACTGCTTTGTTATTCCTCTACATCAGGCAGTCTGATTCTTAACTATTTCGTATTTGTTATGTCATTTACTACTGTACATTTAGTCAGAGTTGGATGAAAGTCTGAAATAAATCATTTGTAAGAACATATTCCCAGTTGTTTTCAAGTTATGTGCTGAAAGTAAAATAAATATATATTCATCTGTATTTATAAACATACTTGATATTTGAATTAATATTGCTAACAAATTTCATCACAGTTTTTCAAAGTTGACTGAAGATGACTGTAAATAAAGGTAAAGAGAATTCTGACTCAGATGTATAGTGGTTTCTACAGCACTTGCTCTGCCTGAATTGTATGACCAACAATCCTTTTAAGTTTCATTTTCTACAGTTTTACTACAAAGGGTTATTCTCTCTCATATTGCTTCAGTTTCTTCATTATTTATTATTTTCTCACTTTCTAGACCTCCAGACTGTGGACAAGCCTAACAATTTCTAACACAAAGGTGACATAATTCTGCACCTGCCTTAGCAGTTATCTGGAACCCACCAATCTAAAGTTAAGCCTCAAGTTAAAAGAACTCTGGACATTATCTCATGCTTTCACCACTCTTATCTTTGGCATACTTTTATACTCCTCTATATCTATTCTCCATCCAAGCTCCTGAGCTTCATTGGACTGCTTTTAATACAGAACAGCACTATTTTGGGTTATCAGTTGTTTTAAGTATTGAATGGTAGTGATATGCTTTCTGTGTCGGTTCGCAGGCTAACTTAACTAAAAAGGTAGAGATCAGTTTGAGCACTGAAAAAAATAGCTCTGTGATTGGCACTGCTTTTAGAAGAAGGGAAAAAACCATCTGCAGTTTTGTTACTGCAATGTAGCTCAACAGTGACAAAGTACATACTAGTGTTCACAGGTATAAACTACCCAACTATATTTAATCCCCAATTAAAGGATAAAAACAAACTAATATACTATTTACAAATCAGACAAATGTCACAAAGCAAGAAGCAATCCACAGCTAAGAATAAAAGCCTTCCCAACAGCTATGGAAAACATTTTGAAAAGTACTCATGTAGATACTGTCTTTTCAAACACTTACGTGCATGCAAAAACTGAAATAATTTTCAAATAAATCTCAACAGACAGAAATATTTTAATGTATAAAACCCCCTTTTTTTATGTGTTATTCATACCCCTCTGTATTTTTGGTTGGTGCATTAACAGCATGCAGTTTTGCAAATTCAACTGCAAATTAAAAGTTAGGAGAAAGTTTGCTTGTCAGTTTTTTGTTTTTAAAGCAAAACAAAACCAAATTATTATCCCTCCTAGCAGAGACATAGATTCAGCAAGGACTATTATCTCTTGTTAAGGGACCTAAGTTGAAGGGGCACATAGCTTTATGTTCCCCCTTGTGTTTATACGGATTCACTGAAGTGAGGCTCTTGTACTCAGGACTGACAGTTTATAGCTTGGCTTCCTTAAGAAACAAATAAAAGATTAATATATCTCTTGAATTCTGTACATATCTTAAGTTTTGACAAACAGATAGTCACACACCAACATGGTTGTAAATAACCTCTCAAAAGTAAATTATTAAAAACAAGAAGAAAGAGAACAAACTGTAATGCACAAATCTCCTTGGATATATTAAAGATGCAGTTGGCTACAAAGCGGTCATGCACCAATAATGAAGGCTGCCTGTGATCCCTCAGGCCTTCCCTAAATTTGCCTTGCAACTACAAAATATGTGAACTGAAGTTCCAGTGGAAAAAAAATAAATAATCTTTTTCAGTCAGAACTCATTAGGAACAACAAACTCAGATTAACTGGAAGTTAATCCACAGAAATAAAGAGAGTTAAAATACAGCAGATTGAGCAATCAGTTTATATGTAGAAGGAGGACCTTTTGTGAGTATTCCTTGGAGGATAACATATTCAAATACATTGTTATCCTTATGAAAATAATGGAAAAGTGATGCAATGAGCTGGTATTAAACAAGAGCAGACAAATTTAATTTCCTGATGGGTGGTCACGAAACAGTAAGTAGAAAAGATTATGTTTGGGATACTGTCCCACGGTTCACCCATCAGGGCCATTACATCTGACATGAAATGTCTTTGGCATGCCATTACAGATTAGGATTTTTGGCAAGTGTAGCTGCTGTTGCATATTCAGGTAGGGAGAAGGGGGTTGCTACTGGCTTATCATGTGTGCTGCACAAGCTCTTAAAACTGTCTAGCAGTGTGAGGTAGAAGTGGTTTTCAGTGTTTACTGAACCAAGTTTAAGGCTATCAATGAAAAACTGTATTGTATGTCTTAATTACTTAACAATATATGTTTGACCAATTACTAAATAGCCCCCAAGTGGACAGATCTGAGACTGTTTTAATAGCTCTTTTAAATCAATATTTGGATACCAGAATAAACATGCATGTCTAATTCAGATTATTCCTGAAAGAGACAGAGAGCTGAAATACACAGGCACCAAAACTCTATTACTGTAACAACAAACAAAACCCAAACCAAAACAAAAACAAAAATTAAAAAAGCAACAAATGTTAGCTGTTTTCATAACAACCTGAGAAGAGAAACCACAGGCCACAGAATATGAATTACTGGTTTATTCAAAAAGTGATCTTTCTGGATCAAGGAAGAAAGAAATCTACAGGCTGGCGCATGAAGCCTTGCATCATCATGCAAGCACATCTAAAGTTTAGAGTCTTTAACAAAAACTCACTCTTTCTGAGGTAAGTCTGACAAATCTGTTCCTGAAAAAGTCTAAATCCAGTAGAAAAAGTGCTGGTTTTTTTGAACAGCAGGATCTTGAATATGATGTGTTGAAAGGTTTCAAAGTTTCTGGCTAGGAATTCTTAACAAATTTTAATAGAGGCTGTGAGAATTACACACAGTGCAGTGTACATTAATATAAAGTATCACAGAATCATAGAATGATTTGGGTTAGAAGGTACTTTTAAAGATCATCTAGTCCAACCCCCCCTGCCACGGGCAGGGACACCTCCCACTAGACCAGGTTGCTCAAAGCCTCATCCCACCTGGCCTTGAACACTCCGAGGCATGGGAAATCCACAGCTGCTCTGGGCAACCTGTGTCAGTGCCTTGCCACCCTCACAGTAAAGAACTCCTTCCTTATATCGAATCTA
>JAVJGI010000037.1:17464657-17524326 GCA_035590275.1 Ibycter americanus
CCACAGCTGCTCTGGGCAACCTGTGTCAGTGCCTTGCCACCCTCACAGTAAAGAACTCCTTCCTTATATCGAATCTAAAGTCTACCCTCTTTCAGTTTAAAGCCATTCCCCTTTGTCCTATCACTACATGTCCTTGTAAAAAGCCCCTCTCGAGCTTTCTTGTAGGTCCCCTTTAAGTGACCTTCTCGTCATGCTTCTTTTGGTGCAGCCCAGGATATGGTTGGCTTTCTGGGCTGCAAGTGCACCACTGCCAGGCCACGCCAAGCTTCTCATCAACCAAGAAACCAAGACCCCCAAGTCTTTCTTCTCAGTGCCTGGCTTTGAAAGATTTTGCATGCTTCTTTCAAGACAGGGCTGATGGACTACCAAAAGAAAGCGTTCTAGAGGTTGTGTGGCATTACACTCCAAAGAAATGATAAATGGGGGAAAAAAACCCTACATCGAAGGGATATGTTTATTTATCTGCAATTTTTTTCTTGAGGTTTCTTACATCTTCCACTTTATGCTTCTTATTATATTTTGACAGGATAGTCCAATTCTATTAGTTTGCCTTGGATTTTCCTAAACCTGATAAGCAAGCTAATATGAACTTATGGAAGTGAATGAGCTATAATTTACTACAACATCAGCAAGCTAATTGAAGATGCAATAATGCAGTGATCAATCTGAAATCACAATTAAGAAAAACATGGATTCAAATTATCAAATTAGCTTAATAAGATATATGAACAAACAGAATGATGAGGCTAAGACTATATGAAACACCCTTGTGGAGATTTCAGAGAGAAGTCAGATTCCTTCTAACACATGATAGCTTTTCAGAAATATGTTAGGGGCAGATGTAAGGGACGGAAGGGTCTCTTTTAGACTTCAAGTCTTGACAAAGTGAGTCACTTAGAGCAGGTAATAAAGTCTACTGGTTTACAAGAGGTTCCCAGCATCTGGGTTAGATTCACAGCTTAAGTATTGCGATAGCCAAAATCCCCAACTATGCCTGGTTTCCAGAGTGGAATAAGGATTCAAAATCCTCATCTAAACATTATAAATTTCCAATGTAACGCCTGGCAAAAATGACATTACTCAGTTCACTGCCATCAGCACTGAATTGAGAGTGTGTTTAAAACTACCTAAAGGAAAATTTGAAAGAAAAGTTTTTACTTCCATTCCTTTTCAAGACTAGGAAACTTTACTCCACCACTTCCTATAGACCATGTTTTCCCATATTACTTCTAAAAATATTACTTAATCAAAGGCATCACTACCACGAAATATAACATCTATTGCTTTTACCCCATCCACAAGGGCAACCACGTCGCCACAGAAAAAAATTAAGACTTGTCTGAAACAAATCCCAACCCCATTTATGTTGGCTGTTATTTCTACACTTGCCTACCTTCAAGTACTTGCAAATGCAGTGTACTGTAATTCAGTTCAATTTATTAGTATTTATTTTTACATCTTTTGGATATCTTCCAAGAGAAATGTCATCCTTACTTTTTATATTGTGAATAGAGTAGCTACCTATCTAGCAGTACTAACAGCTTGTTAATAAAGTTGATGAGTTACTGCTCCTATGTGAATTCTTTTGTTTCTGATTCTTTACTTACAAACTTTATCAGCCTACACCTAATTCCCGATTTGTTCAATGAATTAATGATTTGTTCATGAATTAAAAAACAAAAATAATTCTCCAGCACTAGCTGGAGTATTTGTCGGGTTTTGGGGGAAGGGGAGGAGGAAGAGCTTGCTATATACTGCTTGTTAATAAGGACAATGTTTCACTTTTGATACTACCTCTTGGGAAATTCTGCTGGAGAAAATATTTCTTTGTCATTATTCTTTATTTTTTCATAGCTTCTTCCTAGCTAGAAACTGTTATCTTTCAGACTACATTAAAGAACTGTTACTTTTTAGGCAGAAGGGAGAAACTATTCCCAGACAAGTAACCAGGGGGAACAATGAATAAATATAGACTTTCTTTTATACCACTCCTGAATTACCAACTCAATTTATGAGTTTGAAAGCTGGGACTTTAGCTTGACTATGTATTGCATTTCATAGTAAATCATATGTTTATTATGTATTTATTTATGTATTGTACATTCATTGATTTATATTATTTTAGCCAATGACCTGGTATATTCAAAGGACATTTCAAAAAAAGCCAAAGGGAAAAAAAAAGCCAAAACAAATTACCACCACCAAAAAAACAAACATTCCAGAGTCATGGAGCTTGAAATTTACTTTGAAGCAAGTTACAAGCTCACAGATAATAGGAAGGAGAACAGGTCTTACAGGTACATTTATACTTAAGATGCTGAATCTACTGTGGCGAATGTTTTGTCTTATGAAGGCAACATAACAGATATTTTGTTTCCTGTCTGGTACAGGGCTACAATCTCACAAAATCTTGAAAGCCCATGGTAGCAGGTGCTCCATAAGAAGTGTTTAGTTTACTGATCATCTTATGTTTTATCATTTGGGGGAGATTTGCACTTTCTGGATCTTGTATTACGGGGTTACTGTAAAAAAGAACTCAACCACATAGTAATCATCAATCAATAGTCAGTGCAGATACAAAAGGGCGGTTTATTTCATAGGTCTTTTACAAGAAGCCATCTCTCATACTGCCAGTTGATGAGTTACTCACATCTACTTAGATATTTACTAATACTAGAATGCAACTCTTTTTCCATAAGTACATTAATAATGTAATTTAAAAGATTCAATTCCTTATTCAAAGTGCTGCATTAAACAAATGTGAGGGAAGCAGTCACCACTGATAAAAATGTCTACCAGATATAAAAGAATATCACTTCACTGAAGGAAAAAGCTTCTCTGCATTTCATAACAACTATGCCCATCAATGCCTGTTACTGCTTCAAATTTTACCCAGCTATTCTTATAGGCATTACAACATTCGTTTTTCAGACTCAAAATTCACCTTTAAGACCATCTGCATTAAAGGGGGAGCCCACAAAGCAAATAAAATCTGAAATATTTAAGAAGTGTATAAAAGGAAAAGAACATTTCCTATCTAATGCTAAAGTATGTATTTCATACAACTTCTGTGCAGCACAAAATCTGATTAAAAGAAAGTTTATGTCCATTTGCAGATGTAGGCATGAAAGATTTGGTGGATATTTTAAATACTCTAGCACCAACAGAAACATTCAGGAAGTGACAGATTAAAAATATTTCAGATCATTTGATATAAACTCTAAGACAGCAGGTTAAAGTGAAGATCCAAAACAGAAAAGAACAAACTGGCATCTTGCTTCAGGCAAATGATTAATCATTATTTGATAAGAGCCTGAAACCGTATCAAACCAAAATAAATCAGGTTGCAATTGTCCTCAAGGACAATAGAGATTTGTGTTTACTTTCAATTGAAGAAAGGCATTAAATCAATAAAATCTAAAAAAGATTTCTTCTTCAAAATAGTCCTAAATATAAAAGGCATTTTATTATTCAGTGGATCTACCATTTTAACTGCAAAGAGAAAAAAAACCCCAAAAGCAAACCCACAAAACTGAAGTGCCACGCTCCCCCCCGGCCCCCTTTGGATTCAACTTCTCTGTAATTGTCAGCTCCAAGAATACACTTCCCCTCCCTCCCTTTCCAGGCTTGATTTTGAATCATATTCGATTTGCAAAGGAAATGCTGAAGTGATTTACTTATTTCTTGTGATACGCCTCGAATACAATGAGACTATCAACACATACTTAAGCACAAAATCAAAGAAGTAAACAGACAGGTGATAGAAGTACCAGGAAAAATCTAGTTAAAAGCTCACTTCAAAGGTTTAAATATGCTACCTAATTTTAGGACAAATAAATAAAAGACTAAGCAAGAAGCAGTACAGCCATGAGGGGACCATGAGAGACAAGATTCCTAACTGTAAAGGCAGAAGGGTAAAGCAATACAAACTTTATTTTGTTGTTTCACTACACCCTGGGCTCTAATTATGTTTCCTGCAGAAATGGTTAGAGAAGCTTGGGGATAAAATAGGAGCAGATATAGAATAATAAACCAATCCTGTTTCTTCTATCTGCATCTCTACGTTCACTATATTACAGCTCAATTAACTTAAATGGCTCACAAGGACTATTTGGTTAGATGGCTGGTCAGAGGTGCTGTAAGTTTGACTATTTGCAGTCATATGACGGGCAGTTTTCATGGTGTCACTTAGACTGTGAATTCCTAACTACGCGTGTTTTTTCTCCTCCTACCATCACAGAACAGCCCAAAGATACTTATTCTGTCCCACAAAGGTACACAGACATTGATAAAAACTAAGTACGTAAGATTAATTTGGTACTTTGGAAACTTTGTATCTGGACAGTTTTAAAGACATAGAAAAACTAACAAAAAATGTCCACAAGTCACTCCATTTCCAGGGTAAATGTCCAGTGCTGGTTAAAGTATAGGAACTGTGCCAGTGGTAATCAGTATGTCACACACAGAAACTAAGAAAAGGCAGCTCACACTGCCTGCCTACAATTTCCTTTCCTCCTGTTGTTTAGGGATAACAGAATAACAACCTATTTATATGGAAAATGTTGTTGAAGACAAACTACTGGACGCAAAGGAGTATTGCTGTATTGCTCATACATTTTGATCAGAAGAATGAAGGATGAAAAAACAGCATTGACTGTTCCAGAAAATGCTTCTCTCATACTCCAGATTCTTGCCATTCAGCCCAACAACTTCTGAATGCTTAGATCATGTGGAGGTGCATTTATTAAATACCGTTTCTGTACAACTTGCAAAAGGCAAGCAATTAGAAAATATAATGCATGCATATATATTTGTTTTTTCAAGTAATAAACAGGCATTATTTTTCATTTGATACATGGTTCCTCTAATGATGGTTAAAAGTCTTTAACATGAGTTTTCAAAACACCAGCTGTTTTCTTAACATTCAAATAGCTTGATATACACATTATAAGACAAATACATATCCATCTCCAAACATACTATTTTACATATATGTATACATATAAACACAGAGAAAATTTTTCTCTGTAACCTGGGGATGTGCCATTCAGAATAGATTTTTGAACCAATTCTTTTAGATTTATCTTTAAAAACATCAATATATATTCAATCTTTTTCAAACACACTAGCTGAATTGCATGATTCTGTAACGTAAGATATTTTTATCTTTAGTAGCAAATGAAAGAAAGAAAAATTGTCCTTACAATCAACCTATTTAGTCAGTATTCTGGCTTTTACATAGCGGAATCATTCACAGAATCACAGGTTGAACAAAGGGAAATCCAAGCAACAGCTGTTCTACAAAGGTAGTAGGAGACAAGTGAAGATTTTCTGAAGAGCTATGTTCAATTCTAAGTGCTCACCAAGGCCAATTATCTCAAACGATATACACCATAGTTTCATGATGTATATGTACATGTATATGATGTATATGTAAAGTATTTGTTGCTTGTAACTGACCCTCAAAAGAAACCTCTTCAAAGCACAAGAATCGCCCATCCTACTGTGCAGGAAGGTGAGGAGGTGGGGCAGGGGCCAGCCTGGCTGAACAGGGCACTCCTGACAGAGTTTTGACACAAAACAGAAACACAGAGAAGGGGAAGGACAGCTATACCATTCAGGGGAAATACTGCCCAGGTAGGGAAGTAATTAGGAAGGTCAAAGCTCAGAGGGAGATAGAACTTGCAAGGGATATGAAAAGCAATGAGAAAAGCTTTTATAGCTACAAACACAGACAAAAGGAAGATTAAGGAAAATGTAGGTCTGCTGCTGAATGGAGCATGGTACCTAACATCAAAGAAGAAGCTGAGGTAGTCTGGGCTGCCTTCATCTCAACCTTTGCCATCACTGTCTCACAGGCAGTTCGGGCAACTGATTGATGTCATTGCAAGGCCTCTATTTCATCAAAAAAGGTGTGGGACTCAAGGAACATCTTCAGTGCCTGGAAAAGGCAAATATTATGCTCATCTTCAGAAGAGTGAAGAAAGCTTGGTGAGCTACACACCACTCAGTCATGGCTTCTGTTTTCAGGAAGATCAGAGAGCAATTTCTTCTGGAAGGCATTTCAAGGTACACAAAGGGCAAGAAGGTGACTGAAAACAGCCACATCTGACTTACCAAGGGTAAATTGTGCCTGACCAACCTGACTGCCTTTTCTAACGACATGACTGGCGCTCTGGATGAAGAGCTGGATATGGCTTACTTTGGCTTTAGTAAACCCTTCAATACAGACTCCCACAGTCATGGTATCTTCATTCGTGGAGATACTCAAAACTCAGTTGGACAAGGTCCCATGCAGCTTGAACTAACTTCTACACTACCTCTGCTTTCAGCAGAATGTCAAATTCAATGACCCTCTTAGCATCTCCCTCTAACCTAAATTACCTTATGATTCTATGGTTTGTCTTGTCATCACATATGTTCACACCAGAAATGTTAGCAACAAAACCAGAAGAATCAATCTGAAGAACTTCTGAACTTCAAGTTAGTATTGGTAGCAGCAGAAGAAACAAGTTTTATCAATAGACAGGTATTAGCAATAACATTAGGAGAACGACAAACAGGAAGAAATGTCATCAATATTTCCGAAATATCTGGAATTCTACTTCAGTCATTTACAAAAACACTAAAAAAAGTTAACGGGACCACTTAGAGAAAGCATACAGGCATTACAGTAGTCTGAACTGGACAAGTTTAATACATATGCACGCTACAGGGAGTGTTTGGTGATGCTATATATTCTCAGTCTTTTCTGAGTGCTCCTGAATTCTTATCAGTAATTATGACTTTTTTTTATTTTACAGTTAATTCCACAGATTAAATGAGTGTCTTTTCAGTGTCTTTTTCCTTTTGGGAAACTTCTCACAAGCATCAAAATGTTGCAGAAAAACTTAATTCTTTTTAGTACTTTTTTTCTTTATAGAAAAAAAATAATACTGTACTGTGAACTTTTAATGCTTGCCCTAGGCCTTCCTCAAGTGTCTGGAAAAAATTAAATCCCTAAACAAGAATCTTTATGCCACTAAAATCTACAAGGTTCTGCTCTAGTGGATAAAATAAGTCAAGAAATTCTCAAAAGACCTAATTACAATTACTACTACTACTGTATGTATCTGAACAAGTGAACTGACTGAAGCACAAATGATGCTACGTGAGCCTCAGATTTCACTTTCTTATATTGAAGCATTACTATTGAAATTAGTATGCATCATACATATGGTCCAAGTTAATTTCCTTATTTAATAACTTTCTTTAAAAAGAGGCTTAGAAGATAAAAGGACAGATAAATACTTTTAAAGACCACAGCACTAGATGGATATAATGAACTATTTAGACCAATATGTAGCATTAGAACAGTATCCTAGCAGATTACTCTGTTCACTTTTTAAAATTATAAAGCAATGCAAGAGATTAACCCTACTTTTCTGCAAACTCTGAAACACTATTTGTGATATGTCATTTCTATATGGAATGCAAGTTTAATATTCCAAATCAGAATGCAGAAATTGACAATTCTGTCTTGATAAACTAGACTAATTTACAGAGACTTAGTCTTTGCGATAATTTTCCACCCTAGAAAAGCATTTTATTGCAGTTTGTTATTATTAGGTCAAATGTAAATATGATGAATATCGTAAGAAAAACTGACAATAAACACGTTTGTAGAAAGTCGAAGAGCAGAAAGGCCTCCAGTCCCTGAAACACCTGCGGGATTGTAACCTTTGCTGGAAGAAGTAACAGGAGTTTGCATCTATAATGATTTCCCTTTAACACAGAAGGCACTTAACATCAATTAGGTAGTAAGACAATTAATGCAGTGAATTAATTTGTTGAGTGTATTTATAGCACAAAATGAAGGGTTTTTTATGGGATGTTATTAGAACATGACAATCCCATACCAAGGATCGTAAGAATGTATACGTGAGGTTATTGTGATCCTCAGTAAAAAGCAAGAGACGACTAGTTCATGACTAACTACACAGTGCCTACCAGAAGGCGGCCTTACTCTTTATTTGTCCATAGCTACTCCTTGTATCAAAATTTTAAAAATAAAGTCCACTAGAACTGATTTAGCATATAAATGAAATATAAAAGATGGATTACATTTGAAAAAAGCAGAGTAGTTACAATCTGCTGTAAATATACAAAACCTACTTGCTCAAAATCAAATCTAGCAGGAGGATTCAGCTACAGAGGGTGTTTTAACTGAGAAACACTTCCACAATAGCCTCTTCCCCTCCTATTTAATAACATTAATAACAACAACGATAATCAAGGCAAGTCTGCTGTCTGCTTTGAGTACTGCCTAGTACTCCGAAGAATGCAGGCATTTGTGCACTCACATATGAAGAGCCAACAAAGTTAAGGAGATTCTGGCAAATAAAACCCATATAGTATTTCTCAGTATAAATGACTAGGGTGGTTTATACAATTTACACTACTGTTCTGTATCCATAGAGAAGTATTTGCAGAAGTAAAATACATACATAGGTATATAACATTAACCAGAAAATTATGTGTAAATAATAATTGATAGCAGTTTGCATAAACAGCCTCAAAACCTTCAGTACTCTGATTGCTATAGATGTTACAGTGCTTAAAAAAGAAGTTACAACTGTCCTAATCTTTGACAGCTTCCTGAAACAGTAAGAATTAGGTATCTGGAGCTTTGCTATAAGTACAAATGAAGTGAGTTCATACGGAAGAAAAACTTATTCTAAATTGAAATTAAAATTCTTCTGTGACTAACTACCTCTCCTGAACTATCTAGATTGGGAAGCATGTGAATAAAGTATTTCATTAGATGCTCCTAAAACAGGACTCCATTTAAATGAGGTAAATTAGCAACTATTTTGGGGAAAAAAAGAAGTTAAAACAATTCAGGCCTCTTAAGTACAGGCAGAGATGCACAGACACCTAAAACTAGACATACTAATCTCAAAAATACTTTTAATGAAATTCAGCCAAGTTAAAAAACAACAACAAAAAAAGCGCAACGTTTTCCCCAGCCAACCTCTAGGGTTTTTGTATAGTATAGGCTTGCATTACCAGGCTTCTACTTGACCCTAAACACTACTAACATAAAACGTAAATGCAATCCTAGAAAGCTGTTTTGCAGAAAACTGAAGGTCCTCATGGGTACCTGGCTGATGCAGGACGGCAGTGTGGCCTTGCAGCTGAGAGGGTTGAATGCACGCTGGGCTATGTAGGAGTGTGATAAGCAGGTTGAGGGAAGTGAATCTCCTACTCTACCGGTACTTCCAAAACCACATCTGGAGTTCTGTGTCCAGGTCCAGCTCTCCAGTATGAGACAGATATAGACACACTGGAGTGAGTCCAGCAGATGATACCAAGACAGTAAGTAAGCTAGAGCATGTGACGAGCAGAAAATGAGAGACAAGAGTTTGTTCAGCTGTAAGAAATGAAGGCTCTGCAAAGATCTAATGGCTGTCTATGACCTAACAGGAGGGTTAGAGAAGGCAAAAATACATTTCTCCCAGAAATGCACAGTGATGCAGCAAGAAGTGATGGACAAAAGCTGGAACATGGGAAATTTTATTCAGTTATTTATTTTCCTCACCACAGGTATGATCGAACACTGGAAAGCAGACCCAGAGAGTTTGAACAAGGCCCTGTGCAACTTGCTCTAACCTGACCTTGCTCTGAGCAGAAAAGTTAAACTACATAATCTCTGAAGCCTAACCAACAATATCACATTAATTTAGACATGGATACCCAGCAACATAGCGTTGATATTGTATAGAAAGTAGAAAAGCTTCATAAATTAACCTGGATTCTGTCTTTGCAGATAATGGAACTTATATCATCAGAAGATAAATTGCGTATCCGTATGTTTAAAATTTTGGCACCACAAGTCTTGTGGTGATCCCTTCACAGCCAGTGTTTTTAATCCAAGATTTTCATTCAGTTGCCCCTTTGTTCTTTAAGTTAACAAAATAACAGACACAGGTAAAGCATTAACTATTATCACCACACATCATATAACCATTATATCAAAGGTTAAAGGACAGAATAACCATGTATTTCTATAGAATACAACATTAATGCTGAAAACATAAAACTATTATACCATGAAACTCATACATATGCTCTCTGTATAAAGATCTACACATAAATCTCAAAGAGTTCCTTTTTTCTTAACTAGCAAGCAAGAAACATGGATAAAATGTAGTCAGCTAGATTGCATTTCGTTTCCTTTATAAAATAATTAGCAAAACCAATCAGTTAAACCCATGCAAAAACACTGAAAAGAACAAGTGTTACTGAAATCATAACACTAAAAAATTTATAACTAATACTACACCACAGAGTCCAAAGTTCACAACACTGAGAAAAGTCGATAGTCAAATTATCGCTGTAAGTCTCTGAAGTCTCAAGTACAGATTTTTGCCATGAAATAAGGTTCTTTTACATATGATACAGTACCACCCCCAGCCCTGAATTCAATGCTTCATTCTTATAGAATTGCTTACAGAAACTCATTCTAAACCTGAAACAATGAAAACGTCATCTGTTCCTGGAACTGTGATGTACACATAATAGTTTCTTGTCTGCTTTTGGTTCATTTGGAAAGGCCACAAAAATATTCCAGCTTTCTTATTAGAAGAGCTACTGTACTTCCTATTTAATTTCTCATGTTTACACACTGAAAACCGGTAATACCATTTCCTCCACCCCCTTGCTCCTACTCAGCCACTTCAAAGCAATACATGAATCTCTTAGAAATATTCTCCCTGGAAATTCAATTATAAACATTGAAGAGCAACAAGCCATCAGCCAGATCTTTAGGAAGTCAAAAGCAAGGAAACCATAAACAAACAATTGGAAGTATTTTCATTCCAATATGCCTCCTAGAAAACATTTGCCTTGTAGCTCCTGTCACCTTCACAGCAGTTTAAATACATACTTGAGGACAGATTTTCATCACAGTATTTGGACATTACTAGCCTGAAGTCACAGATTCACGGAACGGTCAGAGTTGGAAGTCTGTTTCCAGTAGTTACAATAGGATAGATTTCAAAATTCATTGAAAATTCAAGCCTTGGATTTAGGAAAAAGTAAATGCACTGAGGTATCTCATAACAACTATTCCTGTACTTGACAGGTCTTCAAACAGATGTGTTGGTATACTTACTAATTAAAAAAGAATTGCTGATTTACTTATGGGGAAAAAAGAAAAAGAACAATTTCAGCCAATTTAAAATGAATAGTTAAACATACTATAGTAAAAGTTTTCTAATAAAGTCAACTTGGCATGAAAATAGTGTTTTAAACTAGTTATTCCTCCATCACACTGAAACTGAAAGTCCTTATGATTACATGATAAATTAAGCTAGCTACTGGCAATAGACAGATCAGTGAGCCACAGCTGTATGGTAAACGGTGGTATTTCCAAGTGATGTTAATATTCTCCAGAGACACAATGTGACATTATAGACATCTGTTTTCCCTATACACTTCCTATGGTGCAGCTAATTATGGCTCCCACACAGCCACTAGGAAAGATGACATTAAATCCATTAAAAAACTTAGCTATTTTAAATGAAATTCTTAAATTCCTTCATAAAAAAGCCATACCCAGACATCAACCACTCTGGATGACTGGAAAAAGTAATATAAGCATCTAAGTGAACTTCATTTCTGTCAGCAATACAGACAAAGCTCATCTTGAAAGTCTCAGCCTTAGCATCACAGCATCATTAATGCATCAGCCAGATTCTAACACAATATGAACAGAGACACGTCCAGTCAGGTTTTGATTTTAACATGGTTTTCACTATCACACCTGTTTGTTGCGTGTCATCCAACAGGCAAGTTTTTTAAAAAGAGGAAAAACAATTTGTAATTATCCATATGTCTCAACCACTTTCACAGTTGAGTTGGCAAGTTACAAACTGCAGGATGATAGCGATCAGTGACCAAAATCTAAATAATTCTGGAAACATTCATCTGACTTTCTGCCACAGAAAAAAACATAAAGTTAACTATAACACAAAAAAGAGAGAGAAGATGAAAGAATTAAAATTGGGAGAAAGAAGGTATCAGAATATGCATGACATTTTGCAGATGTTACTCACCAAAAACAGAGTTCTGAAGTTGCTCAGATCGCCAAAGAATTCTTCTATGCTTACTGCTTTGGGATCAAAGGTAAAGTATTCTCCCAGACTTTCATACAATTTAGTCATGTTGTTGTGCATGTTGGACAATTTTTCATATTGCTCTCGGGCACTCTCAGCAAAGCTGTAAGGTTTTGTTAAGGAAAATGATTCAATGTAATCCAATCTAACAGTAAAAAAAAAGTAAAGAAAACTCAATACAAAAGTTAGAAATGGAAAATTTGCTAGTGCTGTTCTGCTTTCAAATATGATATTTTTATGTACTAATGTTAACATGTCCGCAAGTTTATACCAACATAAGGTGGTGGCACACTTTGCCATTAAATGATCCCTTTCCAATGGTGAAGGTTTGCCATTAACACACTATACAATTAACTTTCTAAAACTTCCAGATACCTTGGACATTTTTCTTTTAATAAATGATTTAATTTTATAAAATACAGTCTATGAAAAGACATACTGAAAATCACTTTGCTTTGAGAATCTGACTATAATGTCCATTCTGTTTAAGTGATGTCATGTCCCCCACGTATTATATACCTGTATTTTATATGTAAAATTTGCATCGTTGATAACCACCAATGACAAAATTATATAATATGATGTCTGATTTTCTTTGTCTTTTATAACGAATGTCTTTTTTGTGGGTTCTTTAATGCCTAGCCACAAAGCTCAGCTCATGCCTCAGGCTGCTTGTACTATGTACAGTTATTTGGGGCACTCTCTCAACTATGTAATTTCACAGAACTTCTAAAAACAGAACATCCACCCACTTGCCCCAGTTAACTGACAAACAGCTTTGAAAAATTATTAGTAAGAAAAACACCACGGAACAACAGAATTCTTTATTTCGATTAGGAAGTACAGAAGTCTAGAAATGAAACTCAGGTTGACTTCCATCTCAGCAGTCATCATTAAAAGCTTGGCATAATCCTTCTAAATAGAAAAATGTGGCTTTTTTTTCCCCCTATATGAAAAAAAAAAATATTTTTAGAACAATTCATTTGCAAATACCGGAAGGGTGCAAGCTGCTAAGGGAAATATTAAGTTTGCCTCAAAGCAAGTAAGTTTCAGTCTGCTGTTTTCTTCTGTTGTGCTTGCTTATATCCACAAAGATAACAAAGTCACAAATCACTGTAAAAAAGTCAGCTAGTACACAATTAAACTGGTTCTGCTGATACCAAATTGTAGCTGATGAAAGTGTTGTGCTGTACATATCAAAACCCAACAACAAAAGACACAAGTTATTCCCTGAACTTCAAAAATCATGCAGCCTGGCTCCCTGTGGCTTTTACTTGTAATGACTCTCTTCCATGCGGATTCTGATTGTTAATACAGCAGAGCTCATGCTTCAACCTTTCCCCATACTCGAGACTCTAATTTGAGACTCTGCCTAGTACCACATTTGTAATTACTCAATATTTTTGAGATCCCTATCTTTCTGCAAAATTACAAACAACCCAGAAACTAATTAGGGGAAACAGACATACAGAGAAATCATATAAACCATTTCTTTTCAAGATCAGACTAAACCCAAAAATGATTCTTCAGAGAACAGTCAACAAATTGCAGAATAAAGAAAGGAAATTCAGGTGGATATTCTATTCATAATGTTTCTGTAGTGTTTGGATTCTGTTGAGTACTTAAAAGGCTGCCATTCCCAAGCTACATGAAGCTAACACGCAAGCGTAACAAAGCTGAAAGTATCTTCCTTTGGGAAAAGGCCTGATATTTCACCTGGATTTTCCTGCTCTGATTAATGGGAGGGTATATAAATAGTCATCTACAAATAGGTTCTTGAAAGTATGTCTGAAAACTTTACATAATATAAATTTTCCTCCTAAGAGCACTTACTTTCCAAGTAATCCTCTCTAATTCATTAAAGCCTCAGTAGCATAAAAGGAAAGTTGTTTTGTTTCGTTCACAGAATGTTAGCTTATAATGTTCATTTAGAATGGCAAAAAGTAAGAACCAACACGATGGATCTTTACATATCAATATCAAGACTTTGAAACAGTAATATCTACTTGTATAGTTTCATACCAGTGCAAACACAGTACTAATACACCTATATTTTCAGTTTACTGAAATGAAGTTTAACCTGCTTGGTTAGAATGTCAAGCTTGAATCGCTCATGTTAATACAAGACAAACTTGGGACAGCTCCCTCTTTAATGACATTTAACTGTACAAAAGGAAATTAAAGTTTAATAGCAAGAATACATTAAGTAGGTAATAATGGCACATCACTGAATTATTGAGCACAGCCTAAAATTTTAGAAAAAACATAAATTGCCTTGGAGTCAGAAGACTATTGTACTGAAAAACTCACCAAAAAGGACAGGAAACAGAAATATGAAGGTATATAATACAAATTGTATTTATGATTCCTTTATAAAGAACCTCATATAATACAATATAAAACCAAATTAATATACTAAGAATGACTGAAAAGTCTGAAGAAAAGAAAAAAACCTTCAAACATTCCAAATGTCAAATTAATTCTTTCAGACACAACTCCCAGAGTCAAATTCTCCATTCAGGCTGCACACTTAACATGAGAAATAGCCACAGTAAGCGCTAAAAAGAAAAACACCCAATACTGCTACTGAAACTAGGAAATATTTTCAAGTAACAGCATAGAAACATATACTGTAATTTGAACTTTTTTTTTTTTTAATCTAATAAGCACCAAACTGCAAATAAGAAATACCATTAACACATAGCTTGTAAGACAAAAGAATGTCGGTAAGACGGATGAATATGAGCAAAGAGAGGATAGAGTATTTTAGATATACTTAATTTTGAAGAAAACAAGCCAGTGCTGTAGACACAATGGTTTCCAGTCATATACCATGCCATACTAACAAAGTTACTTTGTCACACTCTATATGCTTCATACAGTCCTTCATAATTATGAAACACTAGTAACTTGAAACATCACCTTGAAACGTACTACTTTAAGTCATTGCAAAGACAGTCAATACAATGAAGAGAAGCAGAGAAGCAAAGCCATACTTGCCTACACTATTTCATAAAAAAACATTATTGGAAATCTAAGCTATCAAAACTTTGCATAATAGTAATACTTAATTCCAAAAGTTTTCATTAATATAGACTGAAGCTTTAATGAGTGCTCATTTAAAAACTGTAAACAAGGTTTCATTCTTACTATTCTGAACCAAAACAAAAATCACAAAACTGTCAACTGTAAAGACACTTGTTCAGCTAATCAAAATTACTTTATTTACAAGCTTTTTTTCCCACATACACATATTTTTTTCACTTTCTTTCATAACCATAAGAAAAATCTAAGCCAAGACTTTACTGTAAATACTACTATTTGCAAAATTAAAACAAACAAAAAATATCCCAAAAGCCCCACTTGGAAACATTTTTCCATCTTCAGCGCCATACCTGCCTCCCCAAGTTCCATATAAAACAAGAAAAATGGGTTTGTAAATCTGAATACACAGACCGTTATTGCTGTACTAAGATTAGGAAATACACCACTGCAAGGATAACAGAACTATTCCTAATCACCGTCTAGGCAACTCTGGACATACAGTCCTTACTGAAGTTTTTATATGTAGTGGTTACTACATAAAGGAAAGTTTGTGCTGCTTCATCCATTTCCTTTCTTCATTTTAATACCACTGCAGAAGACAACTACACAAAACTACTCTGAGATTTTCTAAGGGTCGAGTTCAAATTTCTGGAAAAATTGTTATTTCAGTTTAAAATTTACATGTGTCTTTTGAAAGTGCTATCCTACTGCATTGGTTTTAACACATCACCCCACAAGTAATTAAATAGATCACTGTTCAGTAACTGGTACCAAAAAGTTAGTAATATATGCTTCACCATGCAATCCAGTAAAGTCCTCTGCATGCCATGTCACTGTAGGACTCTGAAGAACATTAAAATGCAAAAAAAAGTAAAAGAAAACATTATGTCTTTTAAATTAAAAACATACAGGTAAATGCAGACCATTGACTTCTATTATTCTTACTGCTTTAACTCTTTTGCCAAATTTCAGTTATCTACGAATTCTACTTTTTCCTGTCTCTTCTCACTGTTAGGAGAAGGGCTGGGAAACCGCCACACTTTTTAAAAAAAAAAAAAATAAGATTTTTTGTTGATGTGTTTGCACTACAGCTGCCAATTTAAGCTTCCATCCAGTTCTGTGGTTTGCTTAACAATGACCACCACCAAGAAGGGGGGAAAAAATAATTAGATACCCAGATGGATAAGGATTTCTGCAGTGAGAACAATAAGTGTAGTGTCAGTATCACAACAGAAGTAAATATTAGTACGGCTGTATACAGTCAGCTGTAACAACCAAAAATATCTTTTCTCTAAGTAAATCAATGATTTTTTACACTTTGAAATATGACCAGATGACCAGTTTGTCAGCATTTCAGTGCAATGCCTAAATTAATTCACTAAATTAAGCAAGCAATGGATACAAATGTTACCATGACACTATCCTACCACATTACATCAGAAATAAAGAATCACTAATTGCCATAAGTAATAGAATTAAATTCTTTATGTCCATATTAGGACCACTATCATGGTACTTCCATGCTTTCTACTGGTTTCTTCCATATAAACATGTGAGATAAAAGTAGCAGAGAAATCAGGGTTAAAGACCTTAGATCAGCTGGAGGGAAAGTCATGACTTCTACCATAACATCTCCCATTATTTTCACATAAATACATTGATAACTTCAATAATAGTTAATAAAAGTGCCTGAACACACAAAAAGCTCACTTCCCAAAGGCAACACTTACTACTGTCCACTGACAGCTCGGCTTTCATCAACAATACATATGCCACTGTAGAAAGAACAGTGGTAATTTAACTATAAGTATAGAAAAAAAATGCACTGGTGTTCCAGCAGTTAAGGAGGTCCCTCTCCAGGGCACACAGTCTCTATAAAAAGGGAATTTAAGGTATGTTCACCCCAGGTCTGAAACAGTAAAACAAACAGACCACAGAGCTGATGTCTCTGATACTTCCAGAAGAAGAAAGAATGTACACAAAATGGAGATACCTGCTAGAAACTTAACACTTTCCAAAAGTATTTTTTCAAAGACCGAATAGAAATTCTTTTTGACATGTCCTTCCAGCTACTGGTCACAGGAAGCTGAAAACAGACAAAACCAGCATTCCACTGGGAGAGTTTTTCATGTAATGCTTGATTCTTAAAAGTTTGTGCTGATGCCAAAAAAAAAAATTATTTAAGAAAGAGGTGGCTGGCATTTTGCTACAGATAGATTAACTCCTAACAGAGAGTGAAAACACAACGACAAAAGAAAATAAAGGCCCACTGGGACTAGAGGTGGAAGATGTTCTCATTCATAAACATACTCAACCAAAAGGGAAAGAATCAATGTATTTAGCATATTATATAAATCAGCACTATAATGAGGAGGTAAAAAAAATAGTCAGCCTGGGATTTTCTACGATCCTGGAAAGCCAAGCCACTTAAACTTCAAATTTAAACGTCTGATCTACCTATTTTTCAGTTAACTTCCAGTTTTACTGAATGTATCAAGGTTTCTTATTCTACACACTGATCCTAATATTCATTACAGACAGGAACTGTTCTCAAGACAGCACAGCATCATTAAAAAAAAACCCTGGGAGACATTCATTATAGAACTCTGTATGACTTCCCTTGAATTTGTCTACACCAGTCTTTTTAGGTGCATTTCTGTTTGATTCTACAGTTAGATTTTATATGACACACTGGTTTTAGACAAAAACTATAGCCAATTGTAATTTCTAATTTACAGTAGGAAAACTGGTAATCCATTTACTATTTCAAATATAAATAACTTTTTTTTAAAAAAAAAATGTGTTTCTGAAAAATGTGCAGTGTTTTGCTTGTTAGCTTTAAGTTACAGATTGATAAATCTGTGTTGAGTGCAAAATGTCCATGTACTATATCATTATGCAGTGATAAAGCTCCAGGCCTTCATAATCCTGAATACTGCAAGACTGAAAACATATATGACAACACATAATCCTTCATGCTTTAATAAATTTACAATTTGAAATAATTTATTATTCTGTTAGCTATTTCAAACTCTTGAGTATTCATTTACTGTTCTGAAAATTGACAATTTCCAACTGAATGTTCTGTGTCTCTGATAATACAGTTTAATTAAAACCGGTTTATTAAAATGTCCATGACAAATTATACGTTTAAATGTTTCTCTCCTGTCCTGAGCAGAACTATGGAGCTAATGTCAGCAGTACTCGAAGCAGGAGGGAATGCAGCTACATTCATATCATAATGCCACTTATTATTCTGGAGATATGCATACACACAACAACTCCTTAAAGGGACAGATACATCTGGAATACGTGGAACCACTAACATACCAATAGTTGATGTTTTGACAAAATTACAACTTTGTTATTAATCCAACGCAGAGGATATAAATTCTAATGGTATAAAACAAGTCTATTATCTTGAGTGTACATTCTTTTATTTTGTAGAAAGTTAGTTTTACTTCTGTTAACTGTCAGCCTGCTCAATCTGTAACATGTTACTGCAGACTGTGGGGAAAAAATTAATAACTGTGCTGAAAAGCTGCCTATTCAAAATGCTCGGAAGTAAAATTGTTGGAGCCTGAAATGACATAGTTGGGGGAGAATTAATTAGGCAGAAAGAATTATGTAAACAATCAGATAACAGCTGATTTTTTTTTCTGTATGCCTTTATGATGTATAAAACAAAGCATACAAGAGTGGGACTAAAATATATTTGTGACACCACTCATCATAAATATTGCATTTTACTAGTATCAATGTGTGGGATCACCAGATCTGCTCGCAAGAAAACTTTATTTATAGGTGGCACTTGACATTCTCAAATGTAAAAAATTAGCAATAAAAAGAAATTAAATGCACAGTAGAAAAGACAAGAAATCAGAAAACAATTAGAAGACTGCTTCCACAAAGGGGTCTGCATTTATACCTAAAGGTACTTTAACAGAAAGTCACAACCTAATGCATATTTGATGTTCTGTCTTTCTGAGTCTGAATCAAGTGTTAAGAAGCAGCCAAGCTGACCTTAAATGGGTGACTGAGTGTTGTAACAGGCTATCCAGAGAGGTTACGGAATTTTGGAGATACTCAAAAGACATGGCCCTGTAAGCCTGCTCTAAATGGCCCTGCTTGAGCAGGGGGGTTGGGCAAGAAGTCCTGAAGTCCCTTTCAACCTCAACCATTCTGGGATTCTGGGAAATCCAAATGAACAAGACTTTGGTTACTCTCTTTATATGTAATTCCAGCTTCAAGATATAACATCTTAAATAATTTCTTTCCTTCTAAGCTGGATATATAATGCAACTTCATTCCATTAAAAAACCCTGAAATTTAGAAATATGTTTTACACACTGCACTTTATCCAAATACAGCTTTTCCCACCCAAAGCATGCCAAAATTATGAATTTTGATTATGAAAACTGCTGAAGAGAAACATGAAACACTATAAAAAGAACCAGTTTTCAGAATCATCACTATGAACTAATGAAACACTATAAAAAGAACCAGTTTTCAGAATCATCGCTATGAACTACAAACATCCAGTTTTAAAACTACCTTGCTGAACAGTTCATTATTTCAGCGAATCAAATGGTCTTTAAACTTGGTTTTCAATAAAATGGATTATCCTCATCATCACCAGAATTTCACAAGAAACTAACAATCCAGTTACAGCAAGTATAAGGACCAAATAATTGAGTGTGTTTATCTGCACTGGGTTTGATTTAGCTTCCCATCCACACTCAAGCCAACTCATTGTCTGGCTTCACAAAAAAACCCCAAACCCATGCTTCAAACTCGTTCATGAAAATAATGTAATCCCTTGGCATGATTGTCTGAAATTAAAACCATAAGTAGATTGCTTGCTAATCTATTTCCATACACTGTTCATAGAGCAAACCACTTTTTTTTCCTTCCTCTGCATACACTTATCTACTATATAATATTAAAGACATCCACTTCAACAAGTGCACAAATATTTTTATAATGGTTTCCAAACAACTACCAGCAAGTGTGAAAATTTACTAAAAATATTTCAACCATGCGAACGGCATTCTGTCATTTCAAAACTCTTGCATACCATTTCAAAGTAGGATTCTGGATCAAGCAACCACTAAACTAGGCTAAAAATGTGTTTTGTATAGCTAGAAGAGAAAGTTTGATTCAATACTGTAATCATCTTTAATGAAGGATGTACCAGCACTCTTAGTTTCTAATCTCTAAGCTCGTTCATAATAGAGCACACTTTGAATTGAACTGCAGAAACATATACAGAACTTATTAGCTGAAGACAGAAATTCAGCTTTAATAACAGTAAGTCATTTGCACTGATAGCTTTATTTTCACCTGCTATCAGTATGTAAACAGATGCTAACAATTTTATCATCCACACTACATACATAATGTATCTCTGTGACTACACAGAAAACAAGACTTCTGGAGCATACACAGATAATTATGAATCACAATTATATACCTAATCTTTTCTTCCTGTTGAAAGCATTTGTGGAGAAAAAATCCCCACAGAAATCTTCATTACAATCCATTTCATCTACCCAAATTAGAACCCAAAGAGACCAAGACCCATAGGAGGACCAGGACCCATTTTAGCTGTTTACACAAAATCATGTACTTCTGAAGAGCTTAAAGATTCACTAACAAAATACCCAGAAATTCTCACACTAAGCTTTTGATTTCTCATTACAACACAAATTACCTTGTAATTCAGCATTTGACAGGACAGCCTAGAAAAAAAAAACCACACCAAAGAGCAGTTGCTTCCCAGTTATACAGCAAAGAGGTCTATTCCTCTCCCTGGCCTTCAATACATCAATACCTAAGAAATCATTAACTATCAGAATTATTCAATACAACTGCATTCACTGTGTCCGGACACTATTTCAGTGTTTGTGCTCATGACAATGAAGCACAGAGAGATCATAACCCTCTGATAACAATGCTAGCTGTGACCTGCACCTTCCTCCTAACTTGCAGACTCATGCTTAAGTTCACGTTAATTAAGATGAGGCTTTCTGATTTGTCCCTAAATGGCCATAAAACTTTCATCTTGATAAACACTAGAAAAATCTGTCAATGTTTACTTACTCCTAGCTCTAAGCAATCATTTCAATTCCTGATTTTCATGTATTCAAACTTCTCAATAATGAAAAGACCATCTCCATTGATTCTACATACACCACTTCACTATGCACAAGAGAAAGCTTATGTCAACATAATTTGAACACTGCCTTTTTTATTTATGCTTCTGTTAATCAGGATGCAAAGATCAGTGCTCATTTCTCTAAAAGTCCCATAGGAACTCTCTAGGCAAAAACTGATAAACAAGGGCCTGTTTTATAAAATATTCAGTCCAAGGAACAAAGCTCCACAGGCTGTTTCTTAAATTGGTTTATATTGGAAAAGTCTGTTCAAAGACTTACGATGCCAATTTAGGAATTTGCTGTGGTAGCATGAAGAAGAAAACTTTAGAAGTAAAGAAGAGCACTTGACTCCTCAAACAGAACGCATAAAAGGCAGCATTTATAAAGCCACAGACTAGAGAGAAGGGTTGATCTTGTCTGTCTTAAACCAAAATACTTCAAAAAATAATTGAGAAACTCCAAAATTAGAGCTAGGTATTAACCTAAATGAACCTAAACCCAATTTTCTCCCCGGCTCCACCACCCCCCAAGAGAAAAAGAAAGTTGATGACCTCAGAAATTAAGGGTTTTTTCCATAATTGTAACAGGGAAATAATCCCTAAAGTCCATACTCCTATTTTTAACAGAAGACAGAAAGATCAAAACCATTTCTAAAAGCTCTAGAACCTTTGAAAGCAAACCAAACCTTTCATCCTGACAAAAGCAAAACTTCATTTCCACTGATGAAGTCACCAGAACTTTGAAACTGCTTTTGGAAAAACATGCTGAGAGGAACTGAATTTACTGACACCGCCTGAGAAGTGAAAAACAACCTTTTAAGACACTG
Organism: Ibycter americanus; assembly: GCA_035590275.1. Classification (NCBI taxonomy): domain Eukaryota; kingdom Metazoa; phylum Chordata; class Aves; order Falconiformes; family Falconidae; genus Ibycter; species Ibycter americanus. The sequence continues at coordinate 17,486,845 of JAVJGI010000037.1, forward strand.
GCAAAATGCCATTCATGAATGAGAGAGGTGACTATTCAGCCTCATTTATTCTGAAATGGAAGTTGAGAGCACTGCTAAAAAAAAGGAAAAGGAAGATTATACCAGATGAAGAATGAAACAGATACAGGTATAAATATAAATTCACACTCAGCATATATTGGTTACTACTTCATAATCTTCCCTCACAGTTCTTAAGCATTTTTAGACATACAGCACTTAGTCCAACATGACGATAGCATGAAGTGGGGGTAACTGATGGCAGGGCAAGCACAATGGACATAGATGACAGGGCAGAAGAAAGGCAAAAGAAGTCTTACAATGTTACGGAAGACTGTAAAGCATTTTCCAGTCTATTATTCCGGCTTGCTAATACTTTACAGGTTATTTTTCTATGCTTGTACAATATTCATAGATCTTTGCTCAGATCCTTCAAAGTCATGGATCACATTTTTGCCTGGAAACCCATACTAAGTCGTCCGAACAGTAGTCACTCCCTATATACTTTGTAAAAGGTGCTTTTCCAGCACCTTTTACAACAGAAATCATCTAGTTCTTAACTCAATTCTCATTTGTGGTATTTAAGTTTAAAAATAATTTGAAACAATATGAAGAGTAGTATTTGTAGCTTTTTCAAACTCACATCACTCTCATTTTTTGCGGTGGCAAACAATTAATTATAACACTATTCATACATTAATTAGAAAAAGCAGCACAGAAGACAAGATAGTCAAGAATATATCAAACAAAATGTTGCAAGACTAATGGATTCCTAGCATACCTTCCCTGGAGAATAATTAGATAAAAATTTGTTTAAATCAATAAAAACAAGAAAGAAAATAAAATGCAGCTAGTACAAACAAAGTCATTCTGCAAAATTTGTTTTGCATATTATATTCAAATTAAACGTGACTGTTTCAAAGCATTGAGAAACAATGTTCTAACAACAATAAAAAAAAATTACTAGTTGTTGATATCTATTTCAGCAAAGCCATGGTAAGGTAGCCACCCCTAGAAAAATTATATTAGCTTTGGAACACACAATGAGATGCCTTAAACAATACTTACAGCTTTGCGTGCCCTAAATCTTTCAGAGAAACTGCAACCACATTCACTTTCTCTTTGATCATGCACTTTTCCCGCACTTCATCTGGATTTAATTAAGAGAGGTGTGTTCAAGCTGTCAGTTGTGCCCTGTTCTAACAAGCTTCAATCAGTAGATCTGATGGTTACTTCATCTAGATAGAGATTTTGGTAAAGTGCAGGGAAGGAAACAGAAGTGCCTCCTTATATTTCTATGTTTCCTTTAATGCAGCAGCATCAGAAGCCCTAATTTTCTTACTTTTAGAAACCTGTAAAAGTTCAAATCATGTAATGCTTCAAAAGCCTAGATTTTCAAAATAAAGGAGGAAAAGGAATGATTTTATGTCACCTGATAAAAAAAGCATAGAATAAATTTATTCAAATTGAGATTTGTTTAGTGCAAACAACTGTTGCAATGAAGTTTTCACAAATCCAAGTACAGGAGAAAATGAGAGTGGAAGACTACACTCTGAAAATAAGAGTTTATTTTTCACCTAAATAGTATTTTGAATACCAGTTGCATACTTAAACCCACACATCATTAATGACTTGATTAAAATGGTGCATGTCCTTTCCCTGCTTTCTTGCCAGATACGGTTACATATTTTTGGGTTTACTAGTTTACCAAGCAATAATTTGCTAGGAACTCACCACCCCATGCACACAAATAGCCTCGCCTCAAACGACTGGGATTAAAACAAGGAAAAGCCAGGAAAGTGAACTAATACCTCATATTTCAATCTCAGCCAACAAACACTTAAAAATATTTCTTAAACAAATGCCCTGGTTAGACAGAAATGCAAAGAGCAAAATCGCAGGGCAATCAGGATCTGAAAGGAAAGTTTCCTATGCTCAAGACACACCACTTTAAAAAAGTGACTATACTTTCTCAATTACATCCTTCCCCTCCAAAAAGTTTTGGGGTTTTGGGTGGTGGGTTTGTTTTTTGGGGTTTTTTTTTCATTTCTTTTTCTTTTTCTGGAGTGGAGAAGGGTAGAGGGCAAAAAGCAGTTCCATCAACACCAACATTTTTGATAAAACAATGTCTCATGACAGCTGGACTTTGATATCTAATGCTGCAGCTCCAGGGATTTACACAGTGCACTCTCCCTTTAATTTCAGATTTTAAAATAAGTATACAGCAATTAGAAAATGGATCTCTAATGAATTATCATTCTAGTAGTGCACAATTCTTTACAAAATTATCTTTCAGTGATCTGGACAGCTTGGTTTAATATAAATTTAAGGATGAAAGCACAGTTTCCCTCAGGCAATTATTCACAATCAAGAAGCCTTTAGATTTCCAAGTGTTTAAGTAGACTTTTGCACATAGATTTTTACTCTTTAGAATCTCCTAAACAAGCAGGCTTTTCCTCCTCTAAAATTTTAATGTGCCTGTGGAGATTACCGTCAAAATTTTTTCTATCACTAGGTAGCCAACTTATATGCTAAAAATGCATTTCAGCAACATTTTAATACTTCTTTCTTGTATAAAATCTTTTCTCAATCTTACTCAGTACCCGCTTTAAAGCAGAATTTGAGATGCAGTCTTCAAGGTGCAGAATAGAACGGAGCTCCCTCAAGTGGTACATCTACATAATCTCAGGGATTAAACAAAAAAAATATCCAATACAAATCTATAGTCAAATGTCTGGACTTAAACAGATAACCTACAAAAGTTTGTACTATGTAATTTACAGAAAATATGTTTTTCAGTAAATAAAAAGTGGAAAAATAAGCTATTTGAAGTTCTTAATTGCCACACAGCTACCTGTTGCATATCATTACACCTCCCCATTTGTAACATTTTCCAATTTCTTCCTTTATTCACACTATAATGGAACTTGCAGATTACTTGTAAACTCCAGTTCACAGGATTTATAGTATAGCCCAATATGAAAGACATCCATATAATCTTATGTCCCCTCACATCAGGGCTTTCCTTCTTCAAAAGAAATGAAGATCTGAATCTAGAAACATACTGTCAGAAAGAAAATTGATAGTCCGCTTTTTGTAACACTATTTTCATTTAAAATGTTCCATAGTTCTCGTATTTTTACATAGTAAGAAAACAGTACCTTAGTTGAGACCAGTTAAAAATCAAAGAACTATTTTCTAAAGGGATTTGTCATTTCTTATACTGATATCAAATGGTTGTAAGAGAAATGAACATTATGCATTAACACATGACACATTATTAAGTGATTTTCAAGTTCAATTTAAGTAATGATTACACCTATATAATCCTGTAGTTATCACCTGGAACACAGTGGGTATTTTAATTTGCTTTAAGAGAGGTGAATCAGGAAAAAAAGAAAGAAAAACAAGAATATATGATGACAAAGAAAGCGGAAAACTCTCTAAAAAGTGTGTTGAATCTGGCAGAAAGACATTTTTCAGATGATTCTTTCTGCATACATCTGAATGAAGGGGAAAACAAGAAAGACAGACAACAGCCCTTTAAAGAGCAACACTAAAGTAACAAAAACTGACTATTAACTGACTCTGAAGAGCCAATGACCTGGGCAAATTCACCATCTGGGAAAAAATTCTTCAAAAAAGTCTCTCATAGATATAACTGAGGGCATATAAGCACAAAGTTCTGATTTAATTCACAGATTCAATACTTTTCAGAAAAATTCTATGATTTTTCATGAAGATGAGTTACTAAACACCTTTCATTCATACTTTTTGCATCTATATGCTTCTCCTTTTATTTTCCTCCCCTCCAGGCCTAGTGACATGCCTTTCTGTGACAGCTTCCCCCCACACACACCTGACAGCCCCACTTTCAACTCCATGTAAACCAATTTGCCAATTTACCTAACTTCTTTGGTATATAGTATCTACTATATAGATAGTAGATACTATCTACAGACTTCAAATCCTGAAGTCAACACACTTAAAATGCTATCTCTAGACAACAAAATAAAGAACTTACCCTTAGCAAAATTCAAATTAATTCATTTTCTTCTATGAGGAACTATGAGCTATATTACATTTCCAGCTGTTTTTGTCTCTTGGGTTTTTTTTTAACTTTATAAACAAAAGAAGGTAGTATACAATTTATCTTACCAAACTCTACCCTCATGAGTGCACAAGTCCACTACTGTTTTTCTCAAATATAGTATCACACACTTTTTCAGAGTTATTCTCACACTATTAGGTCCCAATTCCTCTCTCAGGGCCCTTTAGTATTTATCTCCTTTGTGTTTGTATTACTGACTGATTTGTTATCTGAGAATGTAACTGATATACTGTTTGCCTTTTGTTACAGAATCTTCTTGAAGCTAGTACATAAAAACAGACTTCACATCAGTCCCTAAAGAACCTGACTGATACCTTACTCTCCTAAATAAATTGCTACTTCTCATCATTCTTTGTTTATACCCTTAAAGTAGTCTGTAGTCTGTGAAGCTGATCTTGTCTCAAAGCACATCAACATTTTTCACATAACTGGTCAAGCACTGAAACAATGATTTACTAATATCTCTCTTGGCTTATATCATGTTTTGTTGATAAAACAATGCAATATCTCATGATCAATTATGTAGGTGTACAGAATTCCTTTTCCAACAAGGAACATAAAAGTATTAAAGTACAGGAATACACAAAAGGTAATAAAAGTCAGGTACGAAGCAAAGCACAGCAAAGTATTGTAAAAAAACCCCTTGCATTAGGACAAAAACAAACATCTGCAGTCTTGCCAGATTAGAACTGACGATTCAAAGTTTTCCAAATTCCATTTAACTGAGCAACACACAGGCTGTATCCAATTAAACAATTAACGTGAAATATCTGAACAGTATCTCTGTTATTTCATGATATGTAATAAAACCAGACTAACAATTATTTTAATGCATAGTGCACCACAGAGGAAAACACAGAATTTCAGCATACCTTAAGGAAAATATCATACATTGTGTGATTAAACACACACCCCCACCACACACACACAACCATCCACATTTATTCCAGAAAGTTTCAGTATGCCTCAAAGCTGACAAAAAGAGGTAGTAAAACAAAGGAGATGGCTTTCGATTTGTAAATGATGTGTTCACTCTGGTTCAAGATAAACCTGGTACTCCACATACTCTACAAGAAGCCCTTATAATTCCACACTGGCTGTTTAAATTTACGGTGCAGAAAGATGGAAGGTGGACTGACAGTTCCATCACTATTTCTCACATACCTCTTAGTATCACATTTACCCAGAAGAGATAAAGTAGAGGGCATAAAAGTGAAGGCTAAAACTATGCTCAAACCTCCTTCATTGCTCAATCCCCTTCTGTCAAAGAAACAGTTAAAGGAAAATATACTTAATGTTATACTGTCTCTCAGTTGGTAGACTGGACTTGACCAAGCAGGAAGATATAAAAGGTTTTTTTCTACAAGGTTAAACTTATCTTTTATTGCAAAATCTCTAATTCTACAAGGGTTGAAGCTTAGTAACCATGGATGCTCAAAGCACATTAGTATATGAATGAAAATAAAGTTTCATTTTAAATGGCTAGTATAAAAACCTGTGTAACAATTCTGAAATAAAGGATTGTTAACAGTATCATGACAAATTGATTGATTTTTTTCCCCCCACTAGTTCGAGAAGAAGATTATTTGGGAAAACAACTAGTAACACCGCCATTTACTGTATTAAATAGCAAAGCAAACCCAACCGGTTTTCAGTCATGACCAGAAATGGAGATACATTCTATTAGGATAGTAAAATAACTTGCCGTATTTCAGCAATGTATTTTTATAAGTTAACTTCATACAAAGATTCACAGCTTTCATCTGCTGCATATTACAGCAAACACAACGGGATAATGCATTGCTGGTCTGGAAAATTTACACACAGCAGAAACAATATATTTAACCTTAGATGAATTCAATTATGTCTATTGACCTTCATGACAAATATCTAGTCATATAAAATGTGACACCACTCATGCAAACATTTCAAAGCAATCTCAGTGGGGGATTAGTAATTTTTTTTCAGGGTGAAAAATTAGGTAAGTGAAAGGATTAGTAAATGCCACAAGGCCATACTGACATTTCTCAGTGGAACTGAAATTGAATAGCAACAGTTACCTCATGACTGTCACTGAACAATAGGATCTGCGAAAAAAAAAATAAATATAAAATTACAGCTTCTAGGATTGTTTCTGTGTGAGTGCTGCTGTGCTGCTCAGGACAGATCTTCAGAGTGTGATTTTGATGTTGTGCCTTCTAACTGCAACAGGTCCTAGCGGTATTTCTGACCTGCTGATTATCTAATTTAAATTGGTACCTATAAAAAAAGGCTATACTGTGCAAGGACATTATTTTATATGCTGGGGAGACACACTCTCTACAGACTAAGCAAGCAAGTACATTTGAACTCAACATCATCAAACCGCAGTCTTTTTTTTTCCCCATAGCTTAACAACGTCAACTGAATATACGTAACAGCACAAATTGCTTGTAATTTGATTTTGAACTTGGCAGGGTCAGTTCTTCAATAGGATTCAGAATACTGAGATGCTATGAGCTTGAACAATTAGCAATGCAAAAATGGAAGAAGAAAACACTGTTTATTCATTGATGCCCTGAATTTTCTAAAAAAGCCACTAGTTTGGAAAAGAAAAGCAGATTATATGTATGTACTAATTCTTCCTATCTTGTATCACAGTGCTTTCAGAAGCGGGATTTTCTGCCTATACTGATGAAATACGTCAGACCTTCAGATGTACTTTAAGAATTACAAGCACGATCAGTTTAATCAAGTGTGTCTTGGTTGCTTTAGCATGGCCATTTAAATACGATGCGAGTGTTCAGAGATAAAAGGTTTTCAAATGCACCCTCTCAAAATAATACACTGTTCATTTCCTATTCAAAAGTGCATTTTAGTGGTTCTTTCCCTGCATTTGAGGCAACCCAAATAATGCAGGCTTGGGGCATACACATTTGGTGGCTGTCAAATAGTCAAGCAACTCACCAAAATCTCAAATCTGATACGCAAATCACAAATTCAGCTTTCTTAGAGGTACATGAACTTAGAGCAGAGCACCCTAGATGCAAAATTTGATGTACACCAACCACATAATTTTTTTTTCTTTGCTCATCATATCAATCACTGATGTAAATTTGCGTAAAAAGCCTACAGAATATGTAGTAGAACGTGGAAGTTCTTAAGAGCATTTCAATATCTCATTAACAATAAACTCAAATCAACACAAGTCTGTAGCAGGGGAAATAAAGGTATTCCTAGTACTTAAATTTATATTCTACTTCAAAATGTTCCTTGCAACATGAACAACTAATATAATTGTGAATGCACTAGGATAATAGAAATCCCAAGAACCTGAACATCAAACAGGAGAAAAAGTTGCTTACAGTCAAAAGCAGGCCTACATATTAAACTATACAATTGCAATTCTAAACAGACACAAGGAAAAAAAACCACCAAAAAACCAAAATCCTACCTTAAGTATAAATTTAATTGTAAAGCAAAAGACCCAGCAAACCTAACAGGGTCTATATTTACTTCTTAAAGGGGTGTGTGTGTGTGTGTAAAAATTCCATTGTTTCTAGCCTTTCCTCATTTACAAATGGTATCAATAACAAGAATTTAGTGTTATTTGTTCTGTCTTCTCTATGTTAGCACAAAAGACTAACAATTAATGGTTGAAAACATTTTAAAAATTGCTTGACTAAGCATGTAATCAAGTATTAATTTTTTCTGAGGTAAGACTTGGAGAGAACAACTGACATTTTGATCTCTTAAGCTCGAATAAATCACTCTTGTTTCTTTTCCTTCCACTGTATGCATTCATATATCTTCTTAAACAAGACTTTATTCCCTGGTGCTAGCACACCTTAAGACATGTGCTTTCTGCTAACTGTTCCTTGGAGTGCGTTTTTAGCTGTAAGCAGAAGGCTTACCTTTTATAACAAATGCTCAACACTAAGAGTAACAAAACACCCTGATTATATTCATATAACGTAACCATAGCAAACAAACACACGAAAAAAAGTGTCATGCTACATCTAGAAGACAGGTCTTTCTGTTCTTTGTGAATCATCACATAACTTCATACTTCATAACTTTCAAACTACTGCACATAGGTTTTTGTCACTCGGTGAGGGGCGGGTAGGTGGGAAGACAGAAGAAGAGGGAAGTAGAGAGGGGATAAGAACCAGGTTCTCAGAAGTCCCCCTCAAAAATAATCTTATTGATGTGCAAACTTCAGTGAGGTAGACCTTCTTTCCCTAGACACTATCTAGAAAAAAGTATTTTATCTGGATAAATAACCATTATTTTCCCAAAGTACCTCTTTTAGCCATGAACTACACTGTCCAATGAAAGCATTTTCAAATATCATTTTTGTAGATAGCAAGAACAAAAGCTTTATATAAATATTGCAAGAAAAGGCACATGTATAAAAGTGTCTTAAGGATTATACATGACCTAGAATCTGAAAAATCACTGAATGGTTTTCTTTTCCAGTTCCCAAAGCACTGAAAAAATGCTTCTACATGTAACAAGACATTCAAATACATTCAGGCAAAAGACATTTAAGTCAAATGTAGGGGCATATAGGAAATTTCCTAGATATTTTCGCCCTTTGGGGTTATTTTTGACAAGGTAGTTATGAGCAAATTCAGATATTAGTGTACATTCTGATGCAGAAATTAAGGCACTAGTGCATTTCAAATAGTCTGAAAAACAAAACCAGGCGTTTCTCTAACTGACATCTCAAAACACTAAGTGACTTACTTTTCCATAACAAGCTAGAAGGAAATCCCAAGTGTTAACGGATGACAAGAGTGTTAATGCCATTAACATTCTTTCAGTACTCCATGTCAGTGTGTAAACGATGTCCCGCTGCTTAGTCACTCTGACAGGAAAAAGGTTCACAGCCGTTTCCAGATGCTGAGGTTCTGATTCAGAGTGTATTTGTTTCTTCCCTAGTGGCCTGCTCTAAGAGATTCTGCAGTACAGTGGTTCGTACAAGAGAATTATCAGTTGATGTTTAGTGCACATTAAATATCTCACATTCTCAGTGCATAAAAGCCCCATACACACTTAAACTTCTCCCTAGATCATTTCATTACAACTGAAGTACATCAAGTAAGGAACTAATAAAATTAATATTTAGTTGTGAAGCAATAGTCATTATTAGCTAGAACTAGGAACATAAATATATATCAAGTGAGAATATATGCCTTTCAGGAAGGCAGCTTTTTATTTCATAAAAATAATTCTGTTTTAATGAATGGTGTTCCTTTCTGAAAATTAAAATTAGCTCACAAATCGCTGTTGTTCTATTTAATGGTGAGATGAATGCACACTGCTTTGAAATTTTTATCTGCAGTAGTTTTTGTTTATTCATTCATAGTTCCCTTAATTTAGCAATTATTTAAAAATAAGCTTTTAATTCTTCACATGTATGCAATCAGAAAAAGCAAGTGGCACCATTTATTGCTCTGGTAAGCAGATTTTAGCATGATTAGGCACGTTAATCTCTCTTACTAGGGGAAATGATATAGCTAAAAACAGAAAAGCTATACGAAATCTTCATTTAAGGATATGCTACTACCTCTAGGATACATTATATAAACAAATTAATGCGCTATTGTTTACAAACTGTATAATAGTCCTAAAGCAACACAGCATAACTAGCAGGATAACAAAAAGAATGAATCTAATGCCCAGTAATCAAACAGCGTACCCTCCTGCCACCCTAGTTCTGCCCCTTCTCCTCAAAACAAAGCTCAAAGGTCCTGCCTGTTCTCTAGAGGAATAAACATTTGTCATCAGGAGGCGCACGATGGGAGGGGGAAAGAGGTGGTATTTATTATGCAACTATGGCTCTAATTCCAGATTAATTAATAAGTTAACTCTGTACAACTTTCATTTATTCCTGCTGAAATACCTTTTCATTCTGTTGTCTTTAAACTGTCTTAATAACAATTAAAGTTAATCTCCATTAATCTATCTTCCTCAATTTCTAGACACTCATGTCTTAACAACACTAAAAAGAAATCAGCATATACACCTACAGCAAGTAAATATAAAATTCAGAGTTTTCCAAATGATTAGAAGATTATTCCAAATCTTCAATTACAGGCACAAACACTGAAATAAAACAAGGATAGAAAGCCAGATTTGTCATAGTTTGTAATTACTTTTTTAAACTGTTGAATGAGAATCCCCAGTGTTGCATGAAGCTGGGCTAATTATAACAGAAACCTCTCACATGTAAAGTTAAATTATTTACTATTTGATATTCAAGTAAAGTACAATTCTAGCTATGGATCAGATCATGAAAAAAGTTGGCTTAAGAATCACACTTAAGTTATTTAATATAGTACAAAAATCACAGAAAGAATATAAGAATATCTCCCCCCGCCTTCCATACGTATTAGGTTAGTTGTAATCCTCATTTTAGAATCAACTATTTCTGGTGGCCAACCACACAGGTCAGCTTCATGATCCCAATGACTTTAGAGTGCTGTGAGCATGCCTTAAAACTTAGGCAATTAAAACCAGAAATCCCAATATAAGACAGCAAACTAAAATCCTAGCATGACAGCAAGACAGATAGCAACTATAAAAACCACTTCAGAATCCCACAGAAGTATTTCCATACAGCTATCTCAAAAAGTCCACAGTGTTCACCATAAACAACATAAACACACACTTAGAAGATGCAGAACAGTGCCCCAGGAAGTAGGGATCACAGAAACAAGTTTGAACTGTGTTTACCATTTGAATACAAAGTTCCACCACACTGATGGTAGTAACAGAGCCAGCGTTTTGATGCAGAAAAAGATAAAATAGTAACATGGTTTTTACTCTTCACACCTATGAAGCTATAAAATTATTGAAATACTGTATTTATTTGAAACCTGTATTTCAAATGCATATTAAAAAATGCCAGTAAAAACTGAGAAAGCTAAAGAAATGAATCTACTTTGTTATTGCAGATAAAGTTAAGTAACCTGATCACAGTATAAAGATTCTCATATGGAGATAAAGACACCTACTAACAAACAAGTCCCCCAAAAACTTCCAACAGTTTTTGAAGTATCACAATGGCTAGAAACTGAAACCGTAAGGAGTCAAACCAGCATCACTATGTATATTTGAGAGAAAAAACACAGGTACAATCCATTACAGATGTAGCCGAACTTACAGTAATTGAGTTTTTAAAGTCAAGATTGTATACTGTCATAAAACATATGCTTTTAGTTAAAAAGAAAGTATGAAGTTGACAGTGGCATTATTTGCTGAAGCTGTTCTATTATGTTTGAAATCAAATCAGATGATCATACTGTATCTTAGTTATTAATTGCTTACGAAAGATGGCAATCAACCTATAGCTATATCATCTGAATTTCTGTTATTATATTCATTGAACCTTATGATGATACATGGAAGAATAAGACACCATTAAGCAAGAAGTCACACTGACACAATTACAGAACCAATTTACATGAATATCGGCACAACTCTAAAGAAAGTGATGTAAAGCTGAATGTGCTTCTGTTCTGAAACTATTTCATTTAGTTAACTATACTTACTTTAAATATTAACTATTCAGAGAACATTAACCCATTTTTCTCAGTTTGTAACTAATAAAAATATATCAAAATAACCTTTTGATACATACCAAGTTAGCACACTGGTCAAAACTACATGAATTTAATGCTAACAGCTTCAATTCAAAGTTTTTTAATCAAGGGGGCATATTTACCTGAATATATTAATTTTGCAATATATTGCATTTTTTAAAACAGGTTATGGAATAGCCATCTTTTTGTCACTTACAGTACCAAAACCTTATTTGCTAATAAAAAAAAACTTCAAAAACCTAAAATTAGGTAATTTCTTCCATAGCATTTGCTTCTATATTATGAAAATTAATTCATTTTATTATGATGAATTAATATTATGCATGGTAATTTTATTCTAATTAATCTCCTACCTTAGTATGATATCAAGCAATATTCCTGTTATATTCTCTGAAGAAAGTCTCATCTACAATTACCGGTAAACAGCTTTGTTTATTAGCAGGAATGGGAAAGAGAAACTATGCCTTTAATTATGGTATAATTCCTGCATCTTAAAACTCTCTACTGAGAGATGATTTACGTTCAAACATGTCTCAAATTTTCTGAAACACTCCAGCAGTTAGAGATGTTCAGCCTGAAATTCTTTAACTTTCTAATCTCGATATGTGCCATCAACAATTCATCCACAAGCTGACAGAAACAAAAGAAATACATGCTGAAGACTAAGAGGTCATTTAATTATATACATATATATATATAATTATAAACCTAAATCCTTAGGCAGAATCAATTAATTTCTTACATTCTTACCTGTTTTGTCAAGCCACCAAATCCAACAGTATGATAAAAGCTCTCAGACACCTCAGTTCAGGGTGCCTATTTTCATTGCCAGGAATTAGGAATCTAGCCGTGACATCAATGTATGTGCACTGAAGTAAGGCTGCCCAGGAGACACTCAGCAATTTGCAAAAATTTCATAGGATCATCGCATTTTTGTCAACACAAAAAAGCATTAGTAGTTTTTTGTTTTAAACTCTTCTGCATTGTCAGACAATCTTTCTTCTTTAAGAAATCCAGGTGATAAACCACAGAGCAGAAAAAGGTAAACAATACCTACTTAGCTCTTATCTCACCAAATCACTTGAGTGATGGCAATCGTTTTTATAAGTATAGTAAATACATAGGTAGCAAAACAACAAATGGCAAAGCATTTACTCAACACAACTGAAAAATAATGTATATAACCTGTAAAACAGAGCTGTCAAGCTTAACAAGAAAACACAGTTGCAAAAGGTGCATTTCAGTATGTTGGTTTCACTTATGAACAAAAGAATGGCTTACTTGACAGCATTCAGCCCACGCACGTGATGACAACGCAAAGTACAATTATGAGGCAGTATTATAAGATTTTTCTGATGTGAATGTATTGCAGGGAAATAATAAGCTTTTTTTTTTTTAATAGCAAAACTGATAAATGTGATTACTAGCAAGTCTCTTAACCTTGCAAATAAGACAACGTGGAAAAGAATGTCTAAGTAATACGAAACAATATTCCACTTAGTCATGAGTTGTCTCCCTTAAGCTACTTTTCCTGCAGTCTTGTCAAAACCCTAATATAAATCCATATAGAAAAGATATTTAATATCTCCTTGTGAATTTCTGTCACTGAATCCATTCAGATGGTTAATCCTGCTAAAAGTTATTTTCCAAGTATACGGTAGTTCAGAGAATTCTTTGTTACATTCACTTACTAAATGTGATGAGCAGCTACACGTGGCTCTAGACATCAATCCCCCCACCTCTTTTTTCTTCTCCTTTGAAAAACCCAAAAACCCCACTTCTGTCTTGTTGCAGTAAGAAAGATGTCACAAGAACTATCTGAGGTTCTATAAATGCACAAAACACCTTGGACTTGGCCATGTACCATACCTCCAAATAATCCCATATATACAGAAATGTGCTTTATGCAAAATAAACCCCTGCAAATTTCTTGTAAGAAAAAAAGGACTTTTGCCTAGTCTTTCTCACAGTTTTGAGAGCTTCTTGCACCTACAGTATACTTTGTAACTTTACACTTCTAAGCCAAAGGAAAGCTGGATATATGAAAATTTCGCTGGGAAAATGGGCTAGACATACATAGTATTCTCCCACAGATTTTGGGAACTACTGTTTAAAAAACCTACAGTCCCTATTCCCTACAGAAATAAAAGGACAACTCACTTAGTACAAAAAAGGTAAATATTTCTTCTCTAAAATGATCTGTTACAAGAAATCAAATAAAAACCATTAACAAAATTAATACTGTCCCCTTCAAAATACAACACATCTCAAGCTAAAATAATAAATAATCTCAACTCTAATGCTGATAGTTTTCTAGATTGAAATGATTCAACAATTATCATTAAATACTGTTCTTTAAGGCAAAAACCCCACCCATACTACTATCTTTATGACTCATTACTATAACTACTTCCTTCAAGAAAGCTATCTGGTTTCCCCCTTGGAAGCCTGAGTATAAATGCTCTAAGTTATACTCAGTCATATGTTTTTTTTTTTACACTCAGTGTGTTCTGTTATGCTATTCTGTGCACTGGAATAAAAGCATGGACTTAAAACTTATTTTCAAGTGCTGCAAATACTTAACCAGATGATCAGAATGTTCAGATCACCAATGAAGACATGCAAAAAGGATATGCTCATCTTTTCTACAAACTTATCATGTTCATCTTGTGTTTTAGGGAAATTCTTGATGTCATTTTCTAGGCGCTGGATCTGCTGGTTCATTGAATCAAGGTTGCTCTTCAGAGTCTGAGCTGAAACTAAGAAGAAAATGACAATGAGTAAAAAGCTTCCAGCTTCCAGAAAGGGTACCAGAAGGGGAAAAAACAATGTCAGTATAAATAGTCTTAAAGAGAATGATTCCATTAAGTAGACTCACATTTTTCTGAATTACTGCTCATAAAAATCCCACTCTTCATAAAAATTAAGTGAAAATATCTAATGTAATATACCAAATCATCATACTTAATGCTGAAATGTCACCACTTAATTCTGCTATTAGTTCAAATTATTCAATTTCTATTTGAATTTATTGGTAAAAATTCTAATATTTCATTCCTTTAAATCTAATTCAAAGATTAAAAAGTAACTAAGGTTCAAAGTGATTTTACCTTATTAATGCATGTACTTGGTTAAATGAATGATCCTATTAACGCATGTGCTCTGTTACAGAAATGATTTAAGGAACAGACAGGGAGAAAAGATGAAGTATTTTCCTTTTATCAAAATTAAACTGATTTCCAGAAACCAACAGCTTTGAAGCTCTTTGTTAACATCAAAGGTAGTTCTGAGTAATAAAAGCTATTGATAATTAAAAAGCAGTAAAGGACAGCAAAGGACTCACGGCAAAAAAAAAAAAAAAAAAAAAAGAGGCTACTCTAAAGAAACACTGCTTACTCTGTCATGTGCTATTCGAATGTAAAGCACTATTTCTGTAATTTGTATTAAACAACCACCAATTGATACATGATGAGAGAAATCTCCATTGGAAATCATGACATCACAATTTTGAAGTTGAAGTAATACCATACCACAAAGAAATTCCATAACTAGAAAAAAACTGACAGTCTCTGCAGAGAAGTTGCTGATAATGTTGTAATATTAAAACAAACTGAATCCATAATACTGAGTTTCATGACATAATCCATAAAGACCACTTATCATTCTCAATTTAATCATAAAAAGCAGTTCAACAAGCACTTCCTCTCAATTTAAAGATGCGTTTTAGAACCAAATTCTATCTTCTATTGTCTATCTCTTGCACAGTTTACAAATACATGTTTTCAAGAACAAGTAGACAATCTCAACACCACCTTTCCCCAAAGAGCGCTGTAACATTTGCACCATTTCCCATCCTTCCTCTACATTGACTACAGAGTATTTCAAGTATTCTTTTTTTCAGAGCTAATTTATACTCTACAAACTACTTAATCTTTAGTTACACTGCATATAATCCTGATTAATTCTTAAAAAGACAGTGCCACAAACAACTTGGTGAGACCAGAGGTGAGAACACCCAGCACGTTATCTACTCTTCAGTAACTGGCCAAGTCAATGCTCATTATTGGCTGCAGGCAGCTGCTCTACCAAGCTAACACTGCAGATCCGCACCCCAGCTAACCCAAGGATTCTTTGTGTAGTCAAGACAAGCATATGACTTTTTTTAAGGGGTTTCCACTTTTTATTATTTTTTTGATGGTAAACAATTTGTCCAAAAGTTGCACAGGTTATTTTCAAAAGAACAGTTTGTTTTCCTTTTTCCTTGTAATTTAAAAAAAATAAAATTGTGCTGTGACTATGTGAGGTTAAACAGTAGCAGGAATTTGATTCAAGATTACTTGAAAAACAGTACATAGGAAATAAAAATACTGTAAATAAAGAAGCTGTTCCCAGAACAAAATCTATTATATATTCTTTGTAAGTGCCAATTCATATCAGCCATAACACCACTGATCTAACGTTTCACAAGCACATTCAAATACATAAGGCACCAATACAGCTGTCTTCGTCCCAGACATACTCTTGGTTTTATTTTCAATTTTATCTATTTTATATTGGTACCAAAGGAACTACTAATCATGTAATCTTAAAATTATAGTGAAACAGCTTTTTAAGCTTAACTCGACTTGGGGGGAGGAGGGGAATCTATACTGACAACAGCATCCTTGTGGCTATTAACATCTGAGAGTTAACCTTGGAATCAACCACTAAAGCAGTTTAAACAATAAACATTATTCAAAGCTTTCAGGTTACAGCTGCATTAGTTTAATCATTTGATATTATTCTCAGAAAAGGAACACAGATTTTTGCTTGCACTGAAGAACTTGAATTACTATAATATTTTTATAGGCTGTTATGTAGTTGGATAGGGAGACAAACAGCACTGAAGTAAAATGCTAGAACTGAAAAAATAAATTAGGAGGATGCAAATGGTAATTTTATCGACAAAAAGAATAGCAGCTGGGAAGCAAATAGGCAACATAACAGATAAAGTTTAACTGTTTTCAGCAATTTGAAAATACTTAAATGCATGACTGCTTAGCAAGAGTAGTAGTTTATTTTTGTCTGAAATTTAAAAGCGCAAAGAAATTCAGCAAGCAATGACGAATAAGTCTTAGCCTCTGTTATTAAAACCGAAGAAAGTGTTTTCAGTAACTCTGTTCTAAAAAACTAAGTTCAGAAAACAGTTTAGATTAGGTGTGTACTGACTTTGAAAGTACAAGGAATATCCAAGCAAGAAGGCTGCATTCAAAAGCTGTGCTTCCCGTAACTGACTTCTATATCCACACTGAACTATCAAAACACATTGAAGAACGTGCATTTTCAGTCAATTTTTTTGTTTTGCCTAGCCCAGGCAAATGTACAATTTTCTTTTCAAAAAATTTATGAAGCTGTTGTTCTGAAAGACAAGCTTAAAAAGACTACATAACAGGAATCATATACATACACTATCATAAAATATCTGCATTTTCTCCCATAAACTGTTTTATTAGAGATTTACTGCTTCAGTAATGTGAAGAGGTGGCAACATGAGTACCTTTTACTCTTTCAGGGAAAATCATGTAAATTTCTAAAAGTCTTGCAAGGTTTTTATTTATGAAGGCATAAAACTCTACTTGCAGCAAAATGCTATTTCTTTAAAACCATTCCATAAATGCACATACTAAACACACTGTCTCTATCACTATACTCCTCAAAGCTGGTGATTACAAGACAAAGGCTTGTTCACCTTCAATTTGCCCATCATTCTACACAAAACTTAGGCACCCTAGTAGAACTAGTCTAAAAATGTACACGAAAGGTACCATTTACTCTTCAGCAGCACACAAGCACCCTTCAAGAACTATTAGTGGGAAATAGTTCCTCTCTGTAGCAGCCATTACAATGTTATTCAGAGTAATGTTGCAGCAGGACAGAGTAACCAACTAAATCCAGTGCACAAACATCTGATTTCAAGACAGAAACAATAAGGCAAATATTTTAAAAAAAGAGGAGAAAGGCGGGGGGGGGAAGGAGGGGAGAAAACCCAAACCATCAGCATCCATACCCCCCTCCCCCCCCCCCAAGCAGAATGAGCCGTCCTAAAAAAAGGATGCAGCCTACAAAGAAACCTAGACATTTCCCTGTATTAGCAGCAAAGATAAAATATTTGCCACATCTTGAAAGTAAAACAAATCAACAGCAACAAACAATCTATCTCACTACCCTCACAGCTTTATAGGAAAATTAAGACCCCATCCATAGTGGAAAGGTCAGCATTTAAGAAATAGGAAAGTCTGAGAAGTGCAAAGAAAGTAAAATTCGCTGACACAGGGAATAGTGAAGGCAGATGGCATAAACAAGTTTAGAAAAGGACTATTTAGCTTCACATACAACACATCCATGAAAAGGTATCAAAAGGAATGCGCAGGGATGTAATGCACGGTGGGGGAAACAGGCTGGAGGAACTGAAATGTTCTCCCGAAATATGTATCTCGCTGCCAGTACTGGGCAGAGCATCAGGCTGCGTGGACCACTTGGCACTCAGTACATTCTTATACTTTAAGTTAAAAAACACATAAACCCCAAAACCAATATACGAATCCATGTTCAAGGCCAAAGAGAGGAAACAAGGCAGCGAGATCTCTCAATCTATACCAAATTCCATCAGACAGGCCCCTTATTTAGCAATAAGAAAAGGCTGGCTTGCAGAGAGCTGCTGCAACTCGGAGTGTGAAAAAAATACAGCATCTTTTACGTGTACCTCAAACCACTGTCGTAAAAGGAATAATGAAACAGAGGAAAATTCCAATACCAGAAATTAAATGTGCATGTTTCAACTACCTAAAGCATTATCACACAGAATTACTATCAACATATAGGACTAATATAAACAAGGTGAATATGAAGTTATGCGTATTAGTATATTGCCAGATTATTTTTCATGTCAGTGGAAGACTAATACAAGCACCTAAATTTATCAATATTCTCTCTGCACAAATACTGAATGAAGCTCAGTTAATCATGCACCATTAAATCTAAGGCTGATTAAAAGATTATTTTGTATATTATTATTTATTTATAATAGAAATCCACAGCCATTGAAGAGAACGTACGTTGTTATTTTGACATGAAAGGTGGTATTTTTTTTCTTCACTTCATTTTTTCCCCCTATATTAATTCCTCCACTGTAATAATAATAAAAAAAAAAAAATCGCAACCACTTATTTTGGAGAAAGCAGTTGCACGGACTGCACGCTAAGGAAGGCTTAGTGAAAGTCTGGTAGACAGACCACTTTAGTCCTAGAAAAATGCTACCAGCAGTTAATCTCACATTAATGTCAAACACTAGCTAGTCCCCACAGTCAAGCTAAACATTTTATATTTACAGTAATACAGTAATAGTACCAAAGGACAGAATAATCCTTTCTAAAATAAGATTGTGTCAGACTAAGAGTTCTCCCTATAACAAGAGGTGAAATGATACATTTTGATTAGGTGCAGTGTCTCCTGCATAATAAAATCAAAGGGTCTCTGATCATGATGCAAAACAGGGATGGCCACGTCTGCATTTAGTAAAATCTCTAATGTGAGAGCCAATGATATAAATTACTTCAGTAAGCAATAGCAAGTCTATATGAAGCAAATGAATTAGTGGATTTGTAAGCCTAGACGGTATTTGTACCATAACTACATTCTGAGCATAGTAACGATTACTTATTTCTTATTGATTGAGGGCAGATGAAAGTAGTCTTTCACAGAAGTCTAAAAAACAGTTTAAGGAAAATGGATAAGCAAATGTGCAATCTACAAGAATTACAATCTTTGATTACACTATAACACTAGGTAAGTTTATATTTATTAGGAGAATAAATGGTCTGTTGGAGTTAGGTGATCAGTGCTACCCAGTCTACTGGAGGGTTCTGAGTAGGACAGCGTGCACACGTGTGTATCTCAGAGTATGCCTTATACGTGTCTCTACATATACTATAGTAAGTATCTCTCACAGGTATACAGACATATTTGTATGTTTGTATCTGTATTTTTTCCGTGATACAGGTACACCATGACATATATAACTCACAGGCATGTATGTATACATACATTTATACGTGTGCACACTAACACACACACATATATACTTATATATATACACACCTGTGATATACACCACAGTATGCCTGTATCGCGCAAAAAACCCCATACTGAAAGCTTCATGGTTAAACAGCTTCCAGACCTGAAAGCAGTACAGCTCCCTTAACAAGTTACTTCCCGAGTAATTAGCATGTCACTATTCATACTAGAAATCTTTCCTAACAGGGCTATAGTGGCTGCAGGACACAAGCTACAATCAATCATGTTGTTGCACTTTGATATACAGATAAACCACTGTGCTAAAAAGGTAAATCCAGCATCAGACAAATGATTCTGAAGGGCATGGTACAAATATGGCTTCCATCATAATTCCTCCTGAATACCAGAGGGAAAAAATACTGGAGATACCACATGCATTGTTTCCTTTATCAGAAACTAGGTCTTCAGTATAGGCTAGTGTGATAGACGTAGAATAAACTTCAGCAGTGAAAATAACCCTATATTGAAATACATTTGCCAGGAAGGACACTGACCTTAATCATAGAAAGTTCTGAAGCAGAAACTAGATGAACAGCCAAGCTAGATGGGATCAGGCAAACTCCTTAGATTACATCCAACCAAGGCTACTACTGGTAACAAGCAAACACGCATCGTTTCAGCTAAACACCACGTGTTTTTAAACAGAACTTAGGCAAAAGTAAAGAAGTGTTGAAAAGTACATTCTTAGGCCAACAGTGTCTAAATTTCAGAGCAGAACCCCAGCTATGGTAAAAAAAAAAAAAAAATAAAATGAACTTAACAGTTCATAAGCTCAAAAGAAATGTTAGAAGTGCTTACAGGTGGAGGTTAAAAACCTTGGGATCAAAAGGGAAAAAACTAGAGACTATCCTACCTAGCCAGGGCACATCACTATCCTCCTCTTCCAAAAATATGTCTGAGCTTTCTGACACAGACTATTTATACTGAGCAATCTATACATCATGCATAATACACCTTTTTCCCTGCATCTTCTAAAGTTTAGGAAAAACAGCAAGTCTGCCCAAATGATAATGTTTCATTTATATATTATGACAACGTACTGTAAACGAAAACATGTAATTTGTAAAAGCTTTAAAATGGAATTTTTAACAGATACATTTCACACAGAAGATGTGCATTTGTACTTCTAATTTGCATGCTAGAATTTCATTCACCAGCAGAGTCTCTGCCTTTTAGTCGTTATCACAACAC
Organism: Ibycter americanus; assembly: GCA_035590275.1. Classification (NCBI taxonomy): domain Eukaryota; kingdom Metazoa; phylum Chordata; class Aves; order Falconiformes; family Falconidae; genus Ibycter; species Ibycter americanus. The sequence continues at coordinate 17,507,845 of JAVJGI010000037.1, forward strand.
TGATACAGAATGGTCAAGTCAGGCAATGACACAGCTATGCTTTATCATTTCAGACTTCTACAGTAACATCATTATCTCAGTTAACCAAAGATAAAGCAGTTGTGCAAGGATTCTATCGTCCCATCCATTTGCAAGCAGAGTTGAACCACAATTTTAAGATAAGAGCACTTTGTAACAAGTCCAGCCCCAAGCAGCCCTTGGCTTTAGAATTGAATGAGAAATTCAGTCTAAGACACTAATTATCTTTCAATCCACGATGATGTTTAATGAGGCATGTATGCGCAGAAGCTCTAGATTGCAATATTGTTCTCCATCTACAGAAAGGAAGGAGACTTATCAATCCTTATCCAAGAAACCCTCAGCTGGGATCAAGACCTAAAATCATCACAATACAAATGTACATGACATCTTAATATGTCTTATCATGGAAAGAAAACAGATATATCTGATACAATTTAAGAAGATGACAACAAAGGGATTTTAAACACACATCTGGCAAAGAACGACAACATTTTAGCTGTTGTGTTAAAAAACAAATTTTGGGTACAAACTATGAACAGATTTTCAGCTTCTCAGAATAACAATAACAGCCATCTAAAGTGAGGAAATTTAATTTAAATATTACACACACTGAAGTGCAAATGCCATTAACAAGCTTGCCTTGACAAGTGAGATAGTGGAAAAAACCCAAAACACTGCCTGTTAGGCCTAAAATCAGAAACATTGTAAGCAGCATGTCTTTGCTCCTCTGGAGCCGAGGAAATTACAGACAGTGCTCATAATCCTGAAACACTCAATATATCCTCAGAACAAAAAGAGGAATTTCTGTGGGCAGCTTATGTTTAATATCAATGTATGTACAGAACTGTACTCTGGTTTAGGGAATGAATCTGCTTGTCTCAGTTCCAGTAATTATGTGCCTATGTACGTTTTACGAATATAAGAGTAATTCTGATGCACATAACGCAGCTTATTAAGACAAGAGGAATCAATTATAAATGACAAACAGTGCATTAGGAGCCCAAAACGCATTACCACTACCAACATAAGCCAGTTGCTAAAACTCCTCTCCGAAGCACAGCAGAAAGTCATTGATCTCTTAAGTGACATATCAGAACATGAAATCCTTTCCTTGCTTTGGACAGGTCCTAACATCCAACTCATTACTGACTCCAAATGGTTCACTTCTTAAGGTCAAATTAATCAGCAGCAAAAGATCAGTTTTCTGAAAAAGAAAAAAACTCTCTGAGCCCATAAGATGCCTTCTGGTTGAATCCCAACAAGTGTTATGCTTATTTTTGTGACCAGCATAAATTCTGTGTGTGCCAACCTCCTATTTTCTCTGAACTCTCTTGACAGTATCAGTCTTTTCACCTAACTTTTCAGGTTTACCCCCCTGAGTAAACTGTAAAAAATAGTAGATCGTAGAATATAAGCTTTATTAGTTGAATGTGAACTGACCTTTCATATTACAGATGAACATATTTTAGGAAACAGATGTCCCAATTTCAGAAACATAACCAGAAATATTAGAGCTGATCAGTGAGAATATCATTGTGTTCAGTAACATTCTCCTGGCAACATGAATATCTCCTCCAGACCACTCCAGAAACTCACTTTGACGTTAATTACAAATGTTCTTTCAAGATCTCAAAGGTTGAGCTAATTTTGAAAACAGAGCTTATAATTACAAAAATCAGTATCTATTATATGAGCACATTGAAGAAAAACTTTCTGGCAAAGGTGTAAGGCAAATTGCAAGTGAGATGAAGGAAAGAAGGGAATGGACTTTCAAGTTCTATTAATCACATCCAGATTTGAAGCGTTAACTGAACATGCTAAATTCTGCTGTGTTGATTTCAAAAGCATCTATTTCGCACTGTCGCTATTTCTCCATAGTCCACCTTTGCTTGGTTTGCATATCAAACTGATGTAATTTAAAAAATGTAATTCATTGTGATGCAGCTACAGCACACTATATTCAGTGGTGCACGTATGCAAAAATCAAAGAAAGTAAGGAATACAAAGAAAGAGAAGGAGCAAAGCTTTTGGAATACAACCTATCTGTTGTTACTGAAAACTCACTACAGAAGGTGTTGAGCAACTTAATCCAACAGACCTCCCTTCAGGCTCTCAACTTGTAATAGGAGTTTAGTCTTTCTAATTAACTGAAGTGCAAGCCATGCTTCCAGATGTGTAACAACCTTTCTTACATCAATGCAAGTGCAAATTCAAGAGATAAGGAGGAAAAGAAAGAAGTTCTGTTTTGTAACTTTCACCTCTCTCTAGCGGTTTGTATTGAGGAATTTAAATGGATTATGTAATTTGAGAAGTCATTTAAAGCAGTCTTCGAAACTGAATTGGTTTAACTACAGCCAGAAATTCTTAAATGCTTTCATTTCTTTAACAAGCAACAGCCCATGTGTGTCATTTGGACTATTCTTTAATTTTGCCCTTGATAGTTACATTTCAGGGAAAGAAGTGGATCCTTAAAATGCATGCCATACAAAATAACTTTGTTTAATGTAGAATCCAAACTGTAGCTTCAAAATGTATTTCAGATCTAATACATTTCTAATCTAATTTATTATTAATTACTAATATTATACTATTATATATTATATAATAATATAATAATAAATACTAATGTTAATACTATTCTAATCTAATCTAATTAATTAGATCTACAGCTCTAATAATATTTCAGATATAAATCAGAATTCAGAACTACTACGATTTTGCATACCATGGATTACACATCAGAAGATAGCAACTAAATAAATCCTCAAAACATTCACGGACTAGGAAAACTGGATGGCAGTCCTGGGTTAATGGTTGGACTTGATGATCTTAAAGATGTTTTCCAACCTAAACGATTCTACGATTCTACAAATTTAATGAGCAATTTTGCAGAGTGTAAGGCAATCCAGAATCCTACTTAGTTTCCAACAGGACCCCTTTCAGAAACTGCACCTTGGAACTACAATACAAAAACAATCTGTGAAGTTTTAGCTTCCCTGTCTTCCTCCCTGATGCTTGTCAATGAAGGAGAGCACGTCTGTTGAAAAACTTTTAATGAGATGATGCATAAGCTACCATCAATATGGCAATATGCAAATACAAGAGTGTTACTAGAGAAAAAAGTCTTCTAGTATTTGATGTACCTAACCGTGTATTCACTACATTGAGATAGTTTCTGACATTTCGATATTGCAGTTTATGTGAATGAAAAGAATGACAGAAGTCACTGCACAGTGCAAGATTGACTTTTGATTATGATGCAAAATGCCAACTTCAGATTCTATTATGGAGAGAAAAGTCACAGATGCAGGCATTAAATTTCTCACGCCAGAAGGCATTGTCTATTTTATATCCAGTAATGTGCCAGATTGGACAAAATCTGTTTCAGCAATTTAAACTGCGCAAGGTGGAAAATACTGCAGATCTCTTCATAAAAACACAGTTTCTTCTACTGCAATGAACTATAAAACTTTTGTTTGACAGAGAAATGACTACTACTTACGAGTATATTTTAAATTGCTATACTTTAAATCAACAATGGCACAGAAAGTTTTAAAATATTTTCCCCACTCTAAAATTATGGCATTAAATCAAAGTGAAATACCTGCGCAGAATTTAAAAATCAATGTTTTCTTACAGTATTTGTAATAATATATTAAGTATATACATATTTGCATTCCACAGTGCTTCTGATTGCTAATGTCCTTTCTAGAGAGATGCCTCAACCATCAGAACCATATGCTTGCAAATTAAAGCAATAATTTTTTTCGTGTCAACATGAGTGAGAAATCTGTGCTCCTATTATTAGTACTTTCTAGTCTTCCTAGACAGACATAATTCACACACACACACTCCCCCGAGGCATCTTTCACTTGATTTTACTCAGAATGCCCTGTGTTTCTTTCAACAGAATTTTGAAAAAATTATTAAGTGGTGTATCTTTATATGAGGCATAGAATTCTGTACGTTAAGGACTGGAAAACCCCCTCACTATTTCTGGAAGAGACTTTATTATCTATACTGCATTCACAGTTGAGCTCAGCTCTTCGCTTGGAGTCTAGCTGTTCTTGGGAGTCCTACCTAACTGCTCAGCTAAACCCAAAATCCATACTCTGTCTACACATACAAGGTATCACTTTAACTTATCTAACATGTCAGAAGAAGATACAAAATGGCCAATGGCCAGATAACAGCATTCTATATCCAATGGTTTCTGAAACAAACACCAGTGGGACAACAGAAGCTCACAAAACTTCATCCGACTCTACACAGCCTAGTAACTCCCACTCTTGGAAACAAAGCAAGCAGGTAAGGTAAGTCAAGAACTGTTAAATTTAGGAGGAGCTGGACACAATGTTCAACTGATAGAGACATGGTTATGTTTTATTTTAAATACAGTCACAATGTTTAAAACATATACTGTGATCTGTAACTGTTGCTCTGAAATTAAGCTGTTGTTACAAAATACATGGCTAATGTTCCTCCTCCTAACGTTCTGTATCACATATTTCTTTTTTATGATTTCTGGGAAGCTTGACACCTAGAAGAGTTTCAAGTTAAAAAAATCATATCTTTTCTAAGGAATTCAAAACTGTACTTTCTACAACATGACTTTGTCTAGAAATCCCAAACTTTTGTTATCTGACTTCAGTAACGTACCTCTTGGTTTTGTTCTGAAGTTTTGTTTGACTGAACCCACAGAAAGGGATGGGAATTTCTCAGGTGTTTAATAAAATGGTCAAAGCAAACACCATGAAAAGCAGCAACTGGAATTCCAAGTGAAAAAGGTAAAAACATGAAAAAAAGTCTTTACATAATTTCAACAGTAGGGGAACGAGTAAAACACTGCAGACTGGAGGAAGGTAAGTGAATGTCACTTCCATCAAAGAATCCAGTTTTTCACAATCTTGTGATTTTTTTATTGGTTTTTCCTTTCACACAGTCTGCTTCAAGTAAGAAGGAATGCTTTTCCAATAATCTCTTGACAGTTAATCAGTTTGACCTTTGCTTATACTTTCCAGAATAAAACTGTTTCCTAATTTATTTTTACTTCTCATAAACCACTAGGTTGATCTTCCATCTTTAAAAAGATCAAATATTTCATTATACCTAATATCAGATTATTGAAGATTTTAGTGCATGCATGGGCATTTCACCTAATCCCATTGACCTTTTCATATTAAAATCCAGTTTTATGCTTTATCTGCTATTTGTTAAAAAAAATAAAATAAATCATCCATTGTTCAGATACTGGTTCTTTATTCTGATATGAAAATAAAAGCAAAACAAGACTTACTTTTTATTTACATGGAACTAAGACAATGCACCCAAGATTTAGAAGTTGAACATGTTAAATCTTGTATTTGGAATTTTACCTATAGTTCAGACTACGAGGCTGCCTTCTGCCTAAAAAGTAAGAAGCATACATCTCAAGTAATCTGGATGTCACCCATTTAGCTCATATTTTCTTATTTAAAATTCATACAGAGATAATATTTGCTGGTAGATTTCCTTCTATTTTATGTATAACTAACTGATGCCAATGTCCTCAAATCTGTAGGCAATTTATTCCAAAAGCAGCCTCCTACAGGAAAAATAAACCTAACTGTCCATCCCTTAAACCACTGGTTTATAAAACACCAAACAATAAATAGGAAGTGAAAATCTTCTCTTCCACACAAAGCACGTTAGCTTCCCACACAGAAAAAATGACCACAATTGACAGAACAGATGAACATTACAATTAAACAAAAACCAAAAAGTACCATGGGGAACAGTTGAAGCAAGTTGCACAAATCACATTTATTCTGCCAAAAATCTGCTTTGAAACAGAAAACAAAGAAGGGCTGAAAGGGAAATTTTGGTCATTAAAAATGAACAGTAATTTATGCTTCTCATAACAAGTCAGTGCCGTTTACAGGAAATGTAATGAGCTTTATCTTACACAATGAAACAAATTTAACTGCAATAAAACCTTTTTCATACGTATTCTAAACATCAGGATTATTAGTGGCTTTGCTCCCATAAAATATGCTTTCTTTTTTATGGATGTTACAGCTTAACTAAACTTCACTAACTCTTTTGGTTTGATTCTTCAAGTCAGCTTACAGAACATCGGAGGCTTTGAATCAAACTATAAAAATCTCAAAGCTGCAAGGTGAAGTGTCAGCCACAGGAGCAAATTAATAAAAGATCATCAAATGTGCCTGAGAAACCATAAGGCTCTGTAAAGAATTTAACAAGGAAGAAAAAGATTAAAATAATAAAAAAAAAAAATCACCTCCAGAAAAGAACTGTCCAGTGGTAGAAAACATTTCTGGAGTTTAGATAAGTTGACAAACTCTTATTTGTATAAATAACATTAATCACTACGTTACTTTGCCATAGATCCTTGTGAACACACTGGCCACACCAGTGACACTTGCAGCAGGAAAAAAAAAACACCACCAAAGCATAAAGCAGTTAGAGGACATTATCTGAGCACATATCAGAGGCTGGGTACAAACACCATAGACAGCAAAGAGCAAAATTAACAGTAATTTTAAAAATTCTTTGTGTATTATCCATAGTAGTGCTCAGATGTAAGCATCCAGCTGTATGCTGCTTAAGCATGCACTTTTATTTATATATATATATACACACATGTATATATATGGTACATTCAGGATGGTAACGTACAAGTTATCTCTTCGGTCTCTACACTGCCTTAAAACACAACACTACCCTCAACCCTATACAGACAGATCAGTTCCATTTTGTCAATAGGCATTCATGCCAATGTAGTATTCATCAGCAAAGAGGAAAGTGAAGCAAGGAGACATTTAATCAATACAAATAAAGTTTAGTTTATATGCAGAAAAAGCTGCCATGGAAAGGGACTTGCGAAGTTTGAGAAACAGCAAAAAAATTCTATGACAAAGACAATCCCATAAATCTGTGAATAAGCTGGAGATGAAACAATAGCAAAGTTAAGACTGATGAACTATTCCCTAAGTCCTTGGGGAAATGAGAGTTCTGCTCACAGTAGACTGAAGTTTAAGACAGAAGACTACAAACTGAATGAATATGATGGCTTAATTAAAAAAATGTATCTATTAACAGCTAACCACTGCACTGAAGAGGGACACTGACTGATAACACTGAAATAAAATCGGACAAAAATTTGCAACAGAAAACCTAGATAAAGCTAGCGGAACATGTATCCAAATTCTCTTCCTCTCTCTTTCCTTCATATTCTTGTGCTCCCCCGAGTATTTATCTTCTGATGAATTAGAAATGCCCAGTCAAAATAAACCAGTTTGCATTATCTTCATCAACCACTATCACACAGCTTTTGCTTTCTATGGCTAATCAACAAGTCCGCCGAGCAGCACAGCTTATTTCACATAAGAAGATATCCAATAAATGAATTAACCTTTCTATCACATTCACCAGGCTATATTGCTGAGTGACCGAGAATAAAATCAGTTGACTGTACAGTATAATTAACTATATACTTCACATAAAGTCTGGGATCTTTAGAGAGCATATTTATTATGCTCTATTCAGGTGTTAAACCAAGTGTTAAAAGGAAAAACATACTCTGTGTATACACACATACACACACATGGGTGTTAACTCTCAAGCAACATGAGTTCAAAGGCTTAATGGTAAACTAATCATCATAATTACACTGCTTAAAAAATCACAAACCAGGAGTTGTGCAAATACTTCACTGAAATATCCTGTATTATTTCCACAACCTACTTCAGAAGAGACATTACTTCATTACTGTTTTTCCCCTCTTTGCTTTTTCTCAGGTCAATCAATACCAGAAAAGCAAAATCCACGTGGATTATCGATGCTTACAGGTTACATAATCTTACAATCTAAAATGAAATGTTGTAAATATTTAATGTCAAAGCAAACTGCTATTACATCTAGGTGTTTTATCTATTTGCTTACCTTTACTTGCACTCTCAACATGCTGCAATTCATCTGGAAATTTTAAGATGTCCCGGTAATTCTCCTCACAGATTTCTGCCAGAAAATGCAATAAGGTTGTTTTCTGATCAGATGATTTAGTATCGCGAATCTGAAGAAGTGAACACAGGAGAAAACAAAGAAAAAAAATATAACTTTTTTTTTTTTAGTATAATGTTTAAATAAAGTGAATATTGCAGATGTAAACTCATTAGCAAAAAGTTACCTACACTGGAAGCCTGCAAATGAAACAAATTATTTAAAAAATGAAATTTCTCCAGTTTTTATAATTTAAGACTACAAGAGGAATCTCTCCCAATGCTGTATTTTTTTAAGAATAATTAATTATGCTCAGAACAAAACCTGAAGACAGCCCATGAAGTTCTGCAATTTTAACAAAGCCCATTCAGAATGCTCACTGTGATTAAAAAAATAACTGTCAACAGACACCAAACAATTTAGTTCATTCCTTCAATGTCCCCCACTGCCAGATTTCTAAAGGAATCCCTCTGAATGCTGCACAGCTGGACAGCATGCTAAAAGTCAGAATTTGCTCTTTTACCAGTCAAGTTAAAGAAATTCCTTGTCATAAATCCACAATTTTTTATTGAAGCGAAATCCAAAACATGCTGCTTTACCCTAAAGACTTTCAGACAAATTCTATACAGATACGTGAAATAAACACACTCCACCTTACTGGAATACAAAATGACAATAGAAAAAACAAAAGGTAATTCTAGCTGCCAGTAAAGGAAATTTAATATATCCAGTTTTATTTATGAAAAGCCGCATGAAAATTTTGCACAGTGTGAAGATGCAGGTAGTTGCATATTTAGGTAATTGCATATTTTCACTATCCTCACAACTGCAGAGGCAACAATTCTTAGTGGTCTGAAAAAAACTAGTCTTCTTGAAGGTGATAAGACCCTCTGTTCTCCATTAACCTAAGCGCATTAACTGCTAGAATCAGCTTGTTTAAAAAAAAAAAAAAAAATAAATAAATCTGAAATAATTGTTAAAATACAAGGCTAGTGGCAAATTTCCAACTAGACATAGATACTTGTGGCTAAATCCCATGGCAGAGTGCATGTGTATATCCAAAGTAACCTCATGAACTTGAAATTTATTTTCTCATTCTCTTAAGTCCAAATTTAGTTTCTCCATTCTCATACAAAGAATGGATGTATGAGTTGATTAAAGATGTAGTAGAAGTAGAGATTACCCCTCATTTACAAAGTCCATACAGAAAGTAGGTATTTGCAAGAGTTTGAGATGAGTGTACTTCACTTTTTATAAAGAATTAGTATTACAAGTATATCTGTAAGTATTTTTTTAACCGCATTTTACTAACTCATCTAGTACAGTTCTTATGTATAAGTAAGCTGCAACATACACAACAGATGAAATCAGGGATTTATTTAAGAAGAATACATAAATGTGTGTGTAAAATCTCCTATTTGTTTTCTCATTCTCTAAATCACTAGAAGTTCTAATTCTATAATCCTCATGACAGGCTTGCCATCGATGTTCAATTTAATACAGGCCTTTCAGCTTTAAGGATTACCCTGTTAAGAATAAATGAGTGCAGCAGAAAAACAGGCTTTTAAAAATATAAGGTATTTAGGCAATTAAGAATGCAATTTAATTCATACCGATTCCGTGATTAAAGACTAAACAATGCTCAGTAATGGTATGCAGTTAAAAGGTCTTAATATGTTATGTACATACAAGTTTTTCCAACTTGAAAAAAATTGTAGATTGAGTGGCTAAACATCTGCGTGGTAAAAAGAAATTACATTTCAATTTGTCTGTGAACAAGACTTGTGGGATTTGCAGTCTTTGATCTCTCTGACATCATCAAGTGGATAAAACGTTTGGGTTTTTTTCCTATCAGGACAACATTATTTTGCCTTCAGATTACAACAGAAACATGTTTTGTCACCAACAGCAACACCATATTAGCAAGAGTTACCATTAGCACCTGCTGAGTTGTTTAACACCTGTAGTAAACATTCATTCAGATCTTAAACAACTGTGTCAAATTCACTACTTTGCCCCAAACAAGAAACATGTCTCCACTACATTCATATGTATTTTCAAGAGCTGAGAGAAACAATGGATAACAAAAGGATTTTGCTTCCTGTCTAATATAGGTATGTACTGGAACATAAGTTTGTGAATCCTAAAAATCCCTGCCTTTCAAATGTTTTTGTGTTATGCCCTCTGTATTTTCATCCTTTTAATTCTCAAAACATTACCATACTAGCAAAGTCACAACAGTTCCCTGAGATTTGGTAACCCAACAAAACTCACCAAGAGTAACAGAATTCACCATATGGAATAGAGGCAATTGCTTTACTTCCACATCTTTAGCAGGGTTAACACACTGGAACATAAAAGCTTTTACAGAGCAATGTCTGTACATATGGCATTTGCAAAACATTAACAATACATGTCACTGAATTTAGGTATTCCAAATTTCTTTCTTTTTAAAGACAACACTAACACTGTAGTGTTAAAATTTTCAGATACAGCTTTTGATTCTATGGCCTTCCTTTACATGAGACACAGAATTTGGGAATGACACATTTAGTAAAAATACATAAATAAGTAATAAAAAAAAAAAAAAATCAGTAGATCAGTGTAGGCTACAGAAAGGAGCTTCCAGCTCAACGCTGAAGCATCAGTTTGAATGGTCAATAGTATTAGAGTCATTGTTTGGGAAAGGATTAAAGACTAATATACATAGAGCATAATATTCACAGTGCATCCATTCAAATCAAGTAACATACAGAGTATGACGTTTAGGTCTGTAGCTCAGAAATAACATCAATATAACAAAAATCTCCCTTTGTATGTAGTATCTTGATAAGGCATTTAAAACATGCAAATCATACCATAAGTCACTTCCAGCATTATATTTTATATATATTTTATTTTATTTTTGTTGCAGGTACTTTGGGATTAAGTTTTCAGACGTGAGGGTTAAAAGTGACAGCCAACATAAGGAAAAATTTATATGTGTTAACAACCACTGGAGTGACATTTGCTTATTACGGCTATGAAAAAAGCCTTTATTGATTTTTATGAGATTATATAACTTTACATAGCCTGGAAGTCTTTCCCACCTTAACAGAGAAGGGGCTGGCAGACAATTAATAAATGTCCACTAGTTCGTAATATTCAAACTCGATAAACAGTTTATCTTGTACTATTTGCACTATGAACAAGAAGTAACATAATATTTACTTAATATATGAAATACACATAGACCCAGCTAGAATAGTACAAAAGATTTATTAAAAGAGGGGTGCTTGCTCTTAGTCTCTACATTAATTCACCACAAAAAGAGCAGAATTATACCCTACACGTGTCTAAAGCAAACCTCTTTTTTTTCAATTAAATTTCTGTCTAGCACAACTTTATAGAACTACGAGGGCTTTCCTATCCTTTGTAAGAGATAGTAACTGCTGCAATAGGGGTTCAGAACAGCAGTTGAATCATGCATACACATTAATCAAATGCAGGAACAGGTAAAAAGATTTACCTTTAGTAAAGTACTACAGAAGCCTCCCTGAACTTTACCACTTTTTCTGCCATATTTATATTTTCACAGAGCACTTAACACTTAGGCAATCATGAATGCTCTAGTGCATACATCTGAATAGTGTGCATAAATAGTATATATGAGAGAGAGAGAGCAAGAGAGAGATAGTATATATAGTTAGCTAGATTTATTACAAATTCTGTTCACATAACAGCTGAAGTCCTTCCAGAACAGCAATATTCAGAGTATAATACTGTTGTTTAACTTTTACACTGTCTCATCAAGTACAGGCAGAGTCACCAAAAAAAGTCAAAACATTAGACAAAGAAATGACCAGCATTTTAAAACTTTAAGCCAGATGGTGCTGTTTGATTTTACAACTCCTATTCAGCCATTCTTACTTTAGGAAAGTAGCATTTAAAACTGGTAAGAAATTCTTCTCCTCATTCTAAGTTGCTCAGCAGAAAAAAAAAAAAAAGTAGCAGGTTTCATCGCAAGGAAAACAAAAATTAGGACAAAGTTTCTTCAGCACATTATATCTGAATTCTACTCTAACAATGTACCCGAGGTTATGGAATGGAGACTTCTAAATTGTAACACCTTGTTGCTCACCATGGCTCCATACATAAAAACAGGGCACAAAATATTTTACAAAAATAAATTAGTGATTTTTATACTTTACAGGCATTCTAACAAAACACAAAATAAAGGCTCTCAAATTCCTCTAGACAAGCTTGAAGACTGAAATACATTCTCTGGCAGAAGAAACAAAGGCACTTGAAAATTATTCAAGGAAGACCTCTAATATGGTACAAGTTCTTTCTCAAATTGCTATCACACAAAAAATTAAAAGATTAAAAAAAAACCCCAAAACAAACCAACTTGCAACATTCACACAGCCTTCAACATTTAGTAGCATCCAGAGGTGCCACAGAGCAAAAATGTGTAAGCCACATGGCACTGGCAAACAGATTACTACCCAGTTCTTGCTGTTAGATGTCACTTATTTCTCTTATTGTCTTCTTCAGCTAAGAAATACAAAATAGAAATTTTAATTCACAGTAAGATTTCAGTAAACAGGACAATACACTCACCCTACCATGCTTACACATACAGAAGTTTTCGTTTTGACAGTGAAGGCCAATTATTGACCATCATTCGTCATTTTTGAGACTGAGTAACATAATAAAGCTGGTAATGGGCTGCAGACAGATACTAAACCTGGTGCTTGCAGGAGATATTGGTATGTTTATAGTTTAATATTGTGTACTATTCCCAACAGCTAAAAGGCCTGTCAGACTGTAGACTTAGTTAACACAAAGCAAATAAAGCCACCTTACTATTTTAGGTAGAAAATGGGATGGCAGAATTTGAAAGCTATTAAACAAAGAAACCAAATACAATTGTCAGCTGAAAATTATCAATGCATAAAAAGAGTCATCACCCAAATATAAATTTGGATTCTAAATAATAATTAAAAAAAATAAATATATATCCATTGTGAAGACTATGCAAACACCTTTTATAAAATTAAACATCAATCGATTAGAAAGCTACTTCTCTAAATATGAAACTAAAGTATAAGTACACATACAAAACCATCTGAGAAAAGATAATTCTTGCAACAGCAAATTATTATACCAATCTAATTCAAATTAGAATGGTAAATACATAAAGCAATGAAAATTGGGCTTTAAATAGCAGAAAACATTTACTAACTTGAGTAATAAACAATAAATCTAAATTACAGACAATGCACATGTCACTGCTCAGAGAAACTTGCCTACATTTCCATTAACTTAAGTGACTTGTTCTGACGTTGGAATTTATGAGTGATAATTCACAAGGTTTAATCAATATGTAGAGGCAAGTAATGATACAATTGCATATCTAGATTTTGGTATGACCTTCTTTTTTGCTCCAACCACCATCACTATCTTTGTGATTATTTTATTTTTTGACATCACCTTATAACAAAATATACCTAGCGCCTAAATGCAACCACACAGTCAACATTTTATTACAGAGAATGTTTAAGTATTTTCTCTAAATGTCACCGAGAGAAAAGAACAAAACAGAACTCAAAACCCACTTCCCTCAAATATCCATCTTGAAAACAAACAAAAAAGTTAAATAGATTTTGTTTCTGAGGGCAAGGCTGAATTAAATACTTATAGATTTTTGCCTCAATTCTTCTAAATGGAATTTAGCTGTAAGCACAGATAGCTATGCTTCAGCAGTTATTCAGTGCAGTAGAGAACAATTTGCAGGATTAGTCAATCTACATTAGCTGTGTCAACATCTGTAGGATTTGCATTGACAGCAATTCCTAAAACTATCACCTGAAGTGCAAGAATACCTTCTGAAATCTATGCTATGCTAGAGTACCATTCATGCACAGTCATCATTTCCCCTCCCCCTCATTAACAAATTGTTTTCTACTTGAATTGTTTTAAAACATTCATTTCCCTTTAGATTCCACTACTACCAAAAAGAAAATGCAACACTATACCTATGAGGAAAAGAAAAAAAATTTCCTTAAAAACATCCTTCAACTTGGTGTATATTTTTAAAAAAGCTATTAAAGAATATATTTTTTTCTCAGGTGATGGTTTTTATTTTGTCAGAAGTTAGCAATATCTTTGCATTATAAACTACAGCAAGCAGAGTTTCTCTCTACTGAAATATATCTGTTCACACTTGCTGTGTATTTGAAATATTATTTTCCCTCCAAGGTTAAATCTCCTTGAGGTACACATCATATTTCCCCATGGTACCCAAAAAAGACACCTGAAATTTGGATCCTCTGATTAGACCAAACAAAGAATTACTGAAAAATCCCTCTGTAATTTATGCTTCTTTTTTTAAATCTGTTTACAAATGTTGCATCCCCTTATTTTAAAGGTACTTTACAAACTGAGATAGTCAAGTTCAGATCAATGCCTTACACACATTTTACCATACAACAAACAAGCCCTGCATGTTAAATTCTGACTGTTATAGATTCTGAAGTTCTTGTTGCATCCTTTTTTTGCCACTACAATCAAAGTTAAACTTTGGTTAACAATGCTCATCTTTAATCCCCAATACTTATTTCTGTGACACAGCTTAAGGGATAGGTGGGTCAAAGATGCGAATAAAAACAAGTAGCAAGAGCCATTTAACATATTCAGAGCTCTATGTATATTCTATTGACAAGATGATAGTTGAACAAATTCAGATCGAAAAAGCTGTTCTACATGTATACTCCAGAAAGACTCAGAAGAGACTTCAAATTAAACTGCCTTAAATTGCCACTGCACTGTGAAAGGCAGTACAGCAGGGGAGCATCCTAGAAATGCTTAGTCTGTATTTGTCTGTTATTAAAAACAGAGGATCAGTCAGTAAACTACATTGATTGAACATTTTTCCCTGTTTAGGGTACTTTCTCATGTGTCATGAGTTTCATGAATATACACTTAAAAGTTTTATAGCCTCATCTTACCTTGCAAAGAAAACTGATGTTAAAACCGAGAGACTGTGCGTTTCTGGAGCCAGAGTTCATGTAATTTCCAAGGAACAGCACTAACTCTAAAAGCTTACTAAAGCTTTCACTCTTCTTCAGCTCTTCACAAGCCAGTGTAACTGCCATGATGTCAGGTTTGATATTGTTTACGTGCTCTTCAAACATAAGCCTGAAAAGGATCCCATTAAGACGTGACCGCAACATTTTCACTGAACTCATCTACAAAATAAAAAACATTAAATCAGAACATAAAAAACAAAAAAGCTTATTTATGCAAAATAGCTTATATTAAAAAAAAAAAAAACAAACAAAATTGTGCAGCCAGCAAGACTACCATTTCTGTACGTTTTCATTACCCATCCTTTATTTCCAGGAATCCGTACCTGCCCACAGGTATCCTTCCCCAAACCATACTTTGCCTGAAAAAATTCAGTGAAGCAACGTATTGAAAGTAAGAACGCGCTTTATGTTAACAAACCATTTAACCTGTCAATTCAAAACTCACTGGCAATAAATGAACACTGCCAAAACCCTTCCTCCCAGCAAAGAAATAGTAAGCCAGTTCAATCAGTTAACAAGAACTGAAGATCAGCCTGAAGGAATACGTGGCATACATTTCATCGCATCTCCAGTGAAGTTACCCTTGAACTCTGGTATTTGCCAATTTCCTAAAACTAAGCTTAGTTTTTCTTCCTCAAAAATAGTAAAAGAATCTCTCAAGTGTGTGTGCTGATACCAGCACAGATGCAAACAGCTACACTTCTGTCTGATTAAGCTAAAGAATTATACTTCCCATTTTTGGACTTCTCATACTGACTGACTCATAGCTCTCAACTTGCTCTTGGTCACTGGGAGAGCAACAGGGGAGAGACACAATGAAATCTCAGGGACCCTTGTGGAAGGACATGGGAACATCTAAGTGAGTTTGAGACACAGGAGGTCAAGCTCCGCTACTCAGACATTGGTATAAAGCCAGGTCCCATTAGTACTATTGTTCATGAAGTATTTTCTGCCATCGTACTGATGTGATCTGTTAATGTGATATTTACAGATGACATCAATGCTACATATAACAAGGTGTTTATTTTTGCAGTGTTTAATTAAAATGAAACCCAAACCATTTTTTGTTATTACCTACACTTATAGCAAGTTATAAAATAAATAATATGAATCCTACGAGTACTGATAGTTACCAAATAAACTCAAAAGTACTTTAAAGATACACTATGTATATATTTGATCCTAAGACTTTGAAGTTCATACCATCAAAAAGCCCAAATCTGTTGTATCCCAAAGAATAATCAAATTCAGGAGGTGGATAAAGAGGTTTTGGCTGAAATTCATGACATTAAGTTTTATATAAAAAGCAATAAACCTAGAGATATTAAAGTAAGGATATACATCTGGTATACCCTTTCAGTTCTGATCCCATGATATCATACTTCAT
>JAVJGI010000037.1:17534370-17578942 GCA_035590275.1 Ibycter americanus
TTTTTGTTTTACCTATTAAATTGTTCTTATCTCGACCCTTGACTTTTACATTCTTTTTCCGATCCTCCTCCCCATCTATTAAGGGTGAGGGGAGTGAGCGGGTGGCTGCGTGGTACTTGGTTGCCAGCCGGGGTTGAACCAGCACACAAAACAGCAACCCTTCCTTCAGAGCCTCAAACCAACAAAACTCCAAAAACGTAGGAGGGCCTTGGTGAAACAAGAAAAACTGCAAAGGACAAGTAATTTTCATTTGATAAATTTTATCTCATTTACACTGTACTTTTTGCAACACACTAGTTTTATTAAACCACATTCCTGTTAAAATGTTTGAAGAAGTTGTGAATTACATAATTAACTGTGAAAAGACCAGGCAATTCAGTTTAGCCTCGTGTTGCTGGAACAACCATTTTCCAGGTCCAGGAAAGGAAAACCAAATTAATTTAGAAAGCCTTGTGGGGAATGGGACAGGGGTGCAAGCCAGAAAACAGGGAAGGACAAAAGGATAAATCGAGGCCCAGTATGTTAGCTAGAATCTGAACCTGTGTATGATACTAAAATAAACCAATTCAATACCAATACTGTTGGTGTGCTACACCTGCATACCATTTCAGGTTTGCATGTTTCTCTGTTGCACTATGTCACTCCCTAGAGACCATGAGGGGCAGTGTACACACTTGCTCTCCTACTGTAAGGAAATCGGAGAGGCATGCAAAGAAGCTGTATTCCATACTTCCCTCTCTCCAGCTGAGAGATTTTGAGCTCAAAATAAGACCAAATCAGCCTGTGAGCAGGTTTGAGTTACAAATGGTTTCCTGGTTTTGTAGTAGTATCCTGAAACATTCAAGTAGTTTCATCTACCACTACTGACAAGTAGACTTGTTTTCACAAAAAGCCTGATGAAACTTCATTATCCACCAGCCTAAATCTGTAAGTGCTTGTTTTCGAAACTGAAAAGCTTGAATTACCAGAGTTTTTCCTTTTCAAAGGGAAATTTCGTAAAGTCAGAGATTCAAAAGTCCTTTTGTTAACAGTGTCTTTTAAAGACAGTTTTACTGCTATACATGACCATATTCAAAAGCAGAAGTGAAATAAACAAAACAATATACAAGTGTTACGATTGTAGCTATTACCCTGGGAACTCCACACTATCCATACTCTTGAAATCTTACATCTTTACCGCATTTTTCTGTGAAAAACAAGCTATGAACAAAACCAGAGATATTTTCACATACCTGAATCAAGGATTCACTCAGCTTCTCTTCATCAACCTCTAAAATTATATTCTTTATTTCTTCATAAGGCAAACGAAAAGAACCCAAAAATATTGCTGAAATTCAGAAATAAATAATTAGAATCACAAAGAACAAAAATATTTATATAAGGCATCAATTTCAAGCAAATGAAAAAATCATATCTTGATCCAAATACAGATGATTCATAATTAAGAAGTTTTCTATATAAAATAAATGCTAGATGAGGCACACAACTGCAGTTCGACTTATAATCAATTTCATTTCTAAGAAATGAAACTACAACACTTTTAGCTGTTTAATCAGCCTCAGTTGCTCCCTAGCAGTTTTACTTACCTCTAGCAATAAAGTCCTGTTTTTATGAATAACAACATCTGCATTACTAAGACAGACCTACTGAGCCACTAGAAAGATTTCATCTACTATTTTTTGCTTTCATAGCCATGTATGGATAGCTGTAGTGCATTTACAATTGGATGAATTGATATTTACATGATATTCCAGAAAAAAGCCCATGTCAAAAGTTTAATGAAGGGCTGGGCAAAGAAAAAAAAAAAAGAAACCAAAACCCCTAAGTCTACCATTTTTTAGTGTAACTAAACTTATACAAGAGATAATGCATATTGTATACTCTTCAAAGATGAAATTCTCATAGCAATTCTATCTCATAATGTCTCAACACAGCCCCATTCAATAAATTACAAAGTATCCCTAACACAGATGTATTAACATTTTTAATAAAGTGCTGTATATTCAACCTAACTACTGTGGCTGATTTTCCTGCATCCGTATTTTAAAAACTTGAAGCTTTGTATCACTTATGCCATAGTTCATTTTGTGCTTAAGAAAATGTGCTCATGGATGTGGTAATAGACAATGCACAGATTTTGTCTTACTTCATTACTTACTTACACTTCATTTGCCACAGGCACAGTTGGACTAGTGACACTTTAAGGCATTTCTAATTCAAATAAGAGAATCTACTACTCTTAATGATTGATTTCCCTCCGTAATCAGAGAAGCAGGAAGTTAAAAAAATTTAAAAGTGGTTCTCTTTTCCTTACAATTTATAGTAGTAGTATTTGCATCTAACATACCCTATTTTTCTCTTTAGAAGTATGACCCCCATCAAGCTCTATTTCTCCATTGCTCTAACCAGAAAGAACCATTAGGAACGGCCTCTCAACCCCAACCCACAAAAACTACCTACACTGTGCCTTCCCTGAACCAGTGATTATAATTTAATTATACTTCCAGTCTAAAGCAATTTATGAAAGAATCAAATTTTTGTTACAAAAAATATAGTTCATTAACATTTAAGTCTACACCATTTTTCCATGTTAGTTTTGCCAATTTGTATAGTGAATTCAAATCATATGTATGTAAAACACTTCTGAACTTAAGGTTCATGTTCACATTAGCCAGTTTTTACAAAAAGAATATTGCACGTGCAAGCAAGAAAGAACATTTAAGAACAGTCATGTGTGTACATGCCAATTAGATATTCACCTAATGCATTTCACGCCACTTACATAAATTTTGTGCAGTTTTTCCATCCAAAATTCTTAGTTCTTTAATCCTTTTCTTTGACTGAACTGCTTTCTTTTCTTCTGATTCTTCTACTGCCTTTTTGGCTGGAAAGAATGTATTTATTAAATTCTGACTCATTAACACAACTGTTCAATCTTAACAGACAAATACCAACTCAGCTAGAAAGCCATAATAATGCATCTATTAGAATCAATTCAAGCCAAAATGAATGCACTGCATCAATGTACTGTAAAATACCCAAAGAAACCAAGCAAATTTATAAAATTAAGAGGAACACGAAATGAAAACATTAATGTCAATGACCAATTTTCCCAAGCACTATCAAATTATGTTTTATACATTTTAACCCACAAAATCTGCTATCTTCAGCTCCAGTTTATTCCAAGCACTTTTAAAAATACAGTGATTTGGTGTTACCTCAAAGCACGTGAGTGCCCTCTGTTGAAATATAAGTAACTCAAATACTATTTGAAGTTCTTCATCCAAAACCAATAAGACAAATCACATGAGATTTATCACATTACACAACGGTAGGTTTTTACTGATTATTTATGTTGTCACTGGTAAAGAGTGAAAACAAATAAGAAAATACCATATATTTTAAACTGATTCATTTTTTTATTATCAAGGATCACTAGCCTTATATTCTTATATTATATTAATGCTAAAAATTATATAGAAAGGAACATGGTATTGAAATATTTAAAACATATGCTAGGTTTTGCATAAATTAGCATACTAAATTTTCACAGAATTTTCCTAAGTTTTAATTAAGTAAACCCATTAACAAGTATTTATTTCCTTTTAAATGCGACATATTTGGCACTGAAAGAATAGAAAGTTAACATGCTTAACTTTAATTAAACTTAATGAACATTTTAAGTCATTCAAAAGTAACTGAAAAACTTAAACAACAAATTAGCAGGAAGTTTTAAGCAGACTAAGAATGCCTTTCTTCTCTGAGCATTGCTTTTTGCTGTACTAATTTCATCAACATAGGTTTAATTACAGGTATCTCCTAAAAAATGGTGTTAATTTTTAGTGTGCAGAATAATACCAAAACCTCAGTTTCATCCTCTTAAAAAAAAAAAAAACAGAACAAAGAAAACAGTTATTTCTCTCTTTATACACATTACCACTAGGAAAACACCTGGCATAAAATAATTCTACTGGGTTTATACCACTTGAATAATTAGTTTACCTTGGGCATTCTCATACCAGTGTTAACTAAGCTAGTACAAGATAGTTCCCTCATCCTCAGCTACCTCTAAAAAGCCTAAAGCAGAAAAAGCTGAACAGAAAAAACAATTCAACAACAAAGCCATACTTGCGCTGCCCTTGCCCTACCATTATTCTACAAGACTAACTACATAATATGACCCGTTTGCTTTATATTTGTAAAAGAAGAGAGCTACACATCAGCTTGATAACACACACATAATAGTAAAAGTTCCTACCAACACTGACTTATTAACAAACTACCATTTGTAATCCTGAAGTGACACTCCATGAAATTATCACACCCTTATCACGAATTGTTCTCAATTAAACAAGGAAATAAACCCAGGTGCTCAACAAAACAAACAAAAACCACCCAAAAGTTACAAACTAGCTATGCCACGGAAAGATAATAAACATTATTATTTCTGTTATATGAACAGAAACTACTGAAAAGCCTAGATTTCTGTCTTATGAGACAAGTGAGAGAAATGATTCAAAAAGACGAGTGACCTATCCCAAATTTCATCTGTTTAAGAATTAAACCCTCCAGATTTCCATATATGAATGGGTCTTTAAAGTGCTGAACACCACACATACCCTCACAATCTCCCCAGAGCACTATACTTGGCACAATAGTTGAACATTGAGGACAAACCTGTCCTGTAGCCAGCTAAGATAATACACACACATTTCAGTGTGCAATCCTTTCAGTCCTGTGGCTTGCAAAACTGTAGGTAACAAAAATATGAAGTGGTAGAAGAACACAGGAGAAACAGAGATGTTTTTTTTACCAAACGTCACTCACACAAAGGTAACTTTTGTCCTACAGCAGTAATTCAGGTACACCTGATCAGACACGGCAAGTAAGAGAGAAACCTTTGTGAGCAGGAGTTCAAGGGCAAAGTTATCACCTGTACCCAGCTTAAAACATGTATTTCAAAGACTTTAAAGACTTCAAAGACTAAAGTTAGCTTTATGCCAATTCACCAAAAACATGGAGAAGTACTAGAACCAGATGCTTATGTGACTGCACACAATTCAGCATCAACACCAATCTCACCAACATAAGACCTGTGGGCAGGAAGAGACATTAAACCACCAGCATTTCTCCAACACAGTTTGACTCACGCTTGAGATTACATTAAGCATCAGTGAGCTATCAAAAGGCATGCTCTTCCCTCTTCTGTTAGTGGCTCTCTCGCTCTGATCACATAGTCCACTTTCGCAGTGACTCAACAGTGACAGGGACCATGGATTAGAGAATTTTAAAAAAATAATTAAATCAACAAAAAGCTACTTAATACATTTCAGAATCAATATGCTACTGCTGACCAACCTCCCCATCCTTTTCAGGTACTCCCTTCATAAGTGCCTGTTTAAAGATGAGACACGCTTTTTTGTTTGATGTCACAGAACCAGAGGGAGAGATGAAAAAAAGGATTTCATAGCAGTCAACATAGGGTAGCTCAAAAAAGCAAGATGAAAAAATCAATCTGGAAGCTAAAGCGTCTGTATTACTTCATACAGACCTTGGAGTTTAATGCTGTGATTATTCATTAGAGCACTTTGATAACGGCACTGGCTTACATCTTCATTCAAAATGAGCTTTTTTTGCAAACTGACAAGTCTTACAGACAGTACCTAGAACTAATGACAGTCACACCCAGGTTTCCGTAACAAAGATGGTCATATTTTAGATGTAACAGAAGAGAAACTTCCTTACATTGTGACCATAACAGCTGGTTAAACAGTATGACACTAAAAGAAACAGGTCAGCTCTCCAAGTCTGAAGCTTTATCCCGCGTGGTCCACCTCCTACCCAACTCCCTGCTGAGTTAGCCATCCACCTCAAGTACCCTGCTTAAGTTTGCCTCTCTTGTTTCAGAGCACATAATGAGAGTTCTCCCCACTTTAAATAAGGCTGGGTCCAAATTCAGCCTTCCAAATACACGGCTCACCTATTTCACCTCCCAGAACATACTCACTAATTCAGTTTATGTCAGTCCTCCACTGCATAAACAGCCCTGGAACAATGGCAGAATCCTGTTCAGGTGCTCTAGCAAGCCACCCTTCACAAAAGTGATGAGTAACTCCTTCACACGTTCTCAGAAAGAAGCCCAAGTATTTTGTCACCACATGAAAGAAACATGTACCAGCAGAGTTCAGACCCAAAAGGGCCTGCCAGGTTGTCCTCTTATCACATCCATGGTGATCTGAAGTACAACAGACAATGCTAAAGCACATCTATTGTGTTCATGCAAACCATTTTTAAACCTCCACCTTACATCTGTTTTCTTCTTGAAAGCTATGTCCAAATACTAATCTACATAAGTTTGTGTGAAAAGGGATTATCTGGAATACATATATACATACACACAAACACTCAGGCACACATACATGTTTCTTCATTGTTTTGAAAAAATGGAGAAGATTATACTCTTGGTTCTTTAAACATATATCCCCATTCAGTTTGGAAGAAGTAAGCAGCAAACGTTTTTAAAAAAAAACAATTAACAGTCCTTGAAATGACAATATACCCACTAATGCATACTTATCTCACACTGGTTACATGTATAGAACGTTTTGGTTGGGTTTATGTTTCTTCGCAATTTACCTCAAGCAAACAGGAGAGAGAAAGAGAAGCTAAAGGGGAAAATGTAGTTTTAGCATACACAGATGTCTTTTTGAAGACCATAAAATACAGATCGGAACACCGATGTGATGTAACCTATTTTTTTCTTTTCCTCTTTTCTTTTTTTTTTTTTTTAATTTAGATTACAGTTCTATTTTGTTAGTAACAACAAATTTGTTTATCAGTGTTGGAAGAAAAAAGCTGATGCAACATGCTGCAAGGGATTGTTTTCTGTTCATCTAACATTATGCGACGCATGTGCAGCTCAGGTGTGTACCTTTAGTGTTACCTTCAACTGGGAAATTTAATCCCACAGAAAGTGTACCTCCTGAAACCCATTTAGGGTCTAAAGAAAAACTGACATCACCGAACAAAATGTTATATAAGTTTAATGATACATTAAACAACACTAGTAATAATCACGGTAAAGAACATACACAAACATGGTGAAATACTTCAGAGACGTAATTAAGAACAAAATTCTACCATCAGTACTTTTGTACCTCTGTAGCAGAAAAGTAAGCAGACATGCCTCTTAAAAATTACCATTCTACACCTGTTCATTAATTTAGTTACTAAACAGCATTAAAAGCCATCATGAAAAATTTTTAGAAATACATACAATTTAATTTCATGGTATTAGAGCTGTTAAAGCACTTTACTTTGAGCTAAAACATCCAGTTCATATTAAATTCCTCCTTTCCTTTTTTTAAATAAACAGTAACTAACTTTAATAAAGAACTAACACTAAAAACTGTCAGTCATTAACATGGTGAGAATGAAAATTAAAGCGAGATAAAAGGAAGTATATAGAATTCCAGTGTGGAGAAAGCAGAGATTCAGGTGAATGTTAGCCTACCTAAACCCGAGCTTTAATCTCCAATTTCTATCAAGTCTGTATCCACAGTGCACAAACACCCTTATATTGTCATGGAAAAAGAACAAGTAATTTCATCTTATTTCCATCTGGCAAGTGGCTTACCAATTGTATTTACTAGTATTTGGCAGCAAAAGTAAATTTACAAAAAATAGTAATTGATTTACTATTCCCTTTACCTGAAAGGACATCTATTGCTAGTATAGGAGTACAGGAGAAAAAAAAAATAACTGTACATATAGCTGCAAGGGATGTAAACTATACACACAACAGTATGCTTGAACAGCTTAAACTATTAATTACATTGAGTACTTCAAAACAAACCCCATTGATACAACTCGGTAGAAAAATGAAATCACAGCATGACAGAATGGTCAGGGTTGGAAGGGACCTCTGGAGATCATCTAGTCCAACCCCCAGCCAAAGCAGGTTCACCTGGGGCAGGTTGCACAGAGTCACATCCAGGCAGGTTTTGAATGTCTCCAGAGAAGGAGACTGCACAGCCTCTCTGGGCAGCCTGTCCCAGGGCTCTGCCACCCTCAAGGGAAAGAAGTTCTTCCTCATCTTCAGAAGGAAGTTCTTGTGCTTCAGTTTGTGCCCATTGCCCCTTGTCCTGTCTCTGGGCACCACTGACAAGAGCCTGGCGCCGTCCTCTTGGCACTTGCCCTTAACGTACTTGCAGACACTGATAAGGTCCCCTCTCAGCCTTCTCTTCTCCAGGCTGAACAGGCCCAGCTCTCCCAGCCCTCCCTCATCAGGGAGATGCTCCAGTCCCTCCATCATCTTCGTAGCCCTGCGCTGGCCCCTCGCCAGCAGCATCCTGTCTCTCCTGAACTGGGGAGCCCAGCACTGGACCCAGCACTCCAGATGTGCCTCACCAAGGCAGGGCAGAGGGGGAGGATCACCTCCCTCGACCTGCTGGTCATACTCCTCCTAATGCACCCCAGAGATGATGCAACCTGTTGTTCCAGACAGCAGAATGAACTCTGGCAAGTGTTGCATTCTGAGGGATAAAGACAGCCAAACTACGCAAATAACCTGTTAATCATCAAGAAGTGCAAATGTGTTCAGAAGCATCCTGAATGCACAGAGCTCTGACAATGGCAACAAGTCAGAAAACAGTGTAAGCTAAATGTACTAGTGACCAAGGAGGTATTTTCTATCCAGTCCTATAGCAAATGAAACTAGAGAATATCTAATGGATCTGTGGTGGGCTGACCCTGGCTGGATGCCAGGTGCCCCCCAAAGCTGCTCTGTCACTGCTCTCAGCTGGGCAGGGGAGAGAAAACACAACGAAAGGCTCAGCCTTGGCCAGTGGTGGGTACATCTTGGAGCCGGCTGGCATTGGCTCCATCGGACACGGGGGAAGCTTCTGGCAGCTTCTCACAGAAGCCACCTCTATAGCCCCCTGCTACCAAAACCTTGCCATGCAAATGCACTACAGGATCCCAGACAGGAGACTCTGGGAGATGCCACAGTTCACACAGCTGAAGCTATGATTTCTCTCCTGGACATCATCCCTCCTGCAGAACATGTATGTCATGCAATTTGTGAACTGCATAAGCTGAGATTAAAACTGTTTGGTATCCAAATTCATTTACAGTCTCCACACTGTCATGTGGGTTTAAACCTTGACAAATAGCAAACCATTTGCCCAAATATCTAGAGATAAATGCAAGAGCAGCAACAGATGCTAGCCACACCCTCTTGTCAATTAAGTCAGCAGCTGTGTGATCTCATGTTTATTCCCAATGCCACCTGGCATTTTTCAGTTCACCTAAAATCACTCAGTCATCAGTTCCTGAAGTAAAATTAATTAAGCACTCCTGCTGTCACTTTGTCCTTTCTGCAATCAGAAGAGCTAAATACCTGGTACAGCATTTAAAAAAAAAAAAAAGAAAAAAAAGAAAAAAAAATTTATTACAAAGAAAGCAAGTAATTGATTTCAAAGTGGATCTTAGTTTCAGCTCTCAAGACAAAAAAAAAAACAAAACTGACTGGGGAAAAAAACCCACATGGAACCTCTTGCAATCTGGTACATCTTTTGCCTAATTAATGTAATCAAGCTGAAGGAAGTGACATCGACCCAACAAATTATGCTCTGTGGAAGAAAAAAAAATAATCTCAACTTAGCTTTACAAATTAAGTTTCGTCAAAAAATAGCAGGGGATCTATGTTCCTATTATTTGTTCTTAAAATACAATTGATTGTTATTATATTTGACGACCACATTTAACACCTATATGAAATATCTGTTGTTCTATAAAAATTGCCCTAAAACGGTTGTAACTAGTCTAATTTTCAAGTGCAATTTGAAAACCTGCATCAGGAACTTGTGCAATAAAGTTGCAGTTAAAGCTTCCTTAATTAAGCACTCCCTGTTGCAGCTGCTTTCCATTAACAGCTTTGATTTCAAGTAGATGTCTGGGCCACAAATATTAAAAAACAAACAAAAAAAATCCACCCAACCCCACCCACCCCCCCAACTGATTTTGCCCCCTATTTACCCTGCTAAAGAGCAATACAAAAAAAAAAAGTTGCTTTTGCTGAAAGATGGTAAGAAAATAATAATTCACCACGTATAAATGGTCACAGAAATCCATGCAAGTACTCCTTCTGAACATTAGAAATCAAACAACAGCAGGCAAACAATGATTAAACAAATAATATCCTCAATGGGCCTACTTAACTGTGTTGTATGATACGCTGGAAGAAGCTGGAATAAAAGCTACTAGCCTTTTCCACAAACTCCTCTCTCACATCCCCTCCATGAATATATGGAAGAAAACCTTAGGATTGTGCACTCCATTTCTCCTGTTGCCACTGCTACTGCTTCAAAATCTGCAATGCTTAACAGCAACACACTGGTTTTTGTTCCAAAGAGACGCTTATCCTAGGTGGGTTTTGCTGGGCACTGCAACCTTACAGGTCTTTGTTGCTTATATATTAGTGCTTGGCTAATGACAGAAGAGATCAGTCAATTCATTTTAGAAGTAATATAGTAAGTTTTTATGTGGGTCAGAGAAGACATTTGCCTGAAAAAAAAAATGCTGCTTATAATAGTATTTCCAATTTAGACAGTCAAATGTCCCAGTTATATTTTTTGCTCTGATATCAGGCCATCGTCACCACAGAACTACGAGATAGGACAGCTAAAATTATCTTCCAGATTCTGACATGCCTGTTATCCACACAACTTTCAAAAGTGAAAGTACCATGACACAGATGAAAAAAATCTCAAAGTAAAACAAAACACCAAAAAAAAGCTATTATATTTTATCAAGATCCTAATAAACTAATTTTCTGTTATTACTATGAAAAGTCTGGTAAATAAAAATCTTTTAAATGAATAGTTCAGCTCTTGTTCCTTTTAATTAGACTTGTAAAAGGCACATGTTTCCCAACAGAGACACTTAGGGGAATGACATTTTCCAAAGGAATTTTAGAAATAATAAAGCTAAAAAAAGATCCCAAGATCCAAAAATCCCTTTATACAGTCAAGTAGATACTGGCATTTAATGGAACAGACAAAAATTTTAGTAAAAATGATGTGCTAAGTTGATTTATTGTTTTCTTTCACTGTGATATTTGACATCTACAGCTCCTGACTAAATATTTACACTAAGTAAAATACACATCTCCAAATGCACATTCCAGTACCCTCCCCCTTTTTGAAGTGTTTCTCTACCATCAAGGTTTTAAACAAACATGCATGGAACATTGTTTCACTTGTACATACCTAAATCCCAAACCCCACCATTTGTTTACCATCTTTAAGATACACTGTAGCTTTTTAAGTGTGATGTGTTACATCCTGGTTATACACTCTGACCTACACAGTGAAATACACAATGTTACATGTCCATTGACTTAGTACTTAAGAAATTTGATTTAATGTTTAGTAAAAGAAATTCTATCCACCTACTAATTCAGAATCAGAAAAAACCAAATATTGGTCATCAGCTAATGTTTATTGTTTTATTAAGCCAGCAGAACTCAAAGGAATGCTTTCATTGTCATCAGGTCCAAAGCATAACTTTACGGGGGAAAAAGACCATATTAAAAATAATTGGGAAATTATCTGTCATAGTAGATTTCATTTATTTCTATAACCAGTAGGCACTGCACTGTGAAGTTGACTGGTAATCACAGCTTTGATAACTGATAAATACAAATAGCAACGTTTATCCTTATTTATGACATGTTGAGAAATTAGTCTTCCATAAACAAATGTTTGAAATTGTGGCCTTGTGGTGGGTGGTATCAAATAAATCTAATTAGTTGCATGTAATCTATAACGAGCGTACATTTCAACCTAATCATATGTGGGCAAAAATATACTACATGTCAGTGACAACAATACAGGCTATTGCAACCTTTAGATTAGAATTACTTAGTTGTAGCCAGACACATTACAGGGCAGCGACCTGTTGAGAACACGAACTGCCACACCATAGTTGTCACAGGAAAGACATATTGCAACTTTCCACATTACAATCACTCTGACTAATCATCATCCTAACTAAGGTCATCCCAACAGAGTTTCAACATACTGTAACAGTGGAAACATTTCTGGCATACTAATGTAACTCTCTGAAAAACAGTAACTGAGATATTTGACGATTCCATACTAAGACAACCAAACCCATGAGGTTCCCCTCCCAATAACTGGGGTAGAACAACTGGTACTTATTAGATAATGGCCATCATTCAATGATTGATTACTGCTTGTCTTCTGTGTATCACACACAATTTTGGTCTTCCCCTCTGTGGTCTTTGAAAACACAGAGAAAGTAAATACATATTAGTTATTCGTGAGACTTGCAATGACAGAAAGAGAAGGCAACAAACAAGGAAGACTAGCAAGCAGCAGGATTGAAACACTGGAAAACTACACATTTGTTTCAAACACAGAGAATGTCAATGCCACAGGTTATAAATGCTAAAAAATCCTGAGCTCACTGAAAAGAAAACACAATGAAGACCTCACTATGTATGAAGAGTGACCTTTGGCTTAGAAAGAACTGTCAAGTGTTGAAAGCTGGGAAGTATCACTATTCAGTTCATTCTGTCTACATATATAAAGAGACAGACATTTAATATATATTAATTAACATGCATTTACTCTTTTCCCCAAGCATCTGCTCTCAGTCACCTTCTGAAGACAAAATTCAGGGCTCAACCAGCTTTAAGGTCACCCCGTATGGTTGTATCCATTATTACTACCTTCTAACAGATTTACCTTGAAAAAGCTTTGTTAGGGTCCAAGTATGTCAGTGTGTTTTAAACACCCAGGTGCTCACTGAATACCTGTGCAATGATTATCTGTCTTCAAGAGGTAAAAGATAAATCACTTCCACATTACAGGATTAGTCTTAGGAGACCTATCAGAGTACTAAATTAAGCCACTTACATTGTAGCAGACTAAAAATAGTCCAGAACACACAGCTACCAGTCTCTCACCTTTATAAACATCGTCAGGTTTCACTATTCACCTCAGCACACTTTAAGTATCTATGGATACAGAATCCACAGTATGTTATCAATTTAGCAGATGTAACCTATGCTCTGCTTACCATTATACTACCAACATAAGTAAAATTTGGCAAAAATGATTCATTAAGAAAGCAGCATCTTGGTGCCAATGATTCAAAAGTCTTAATTGCAAGAACAAAAAATGCTGAAAGGAAAACTTTAACACTTATTTCACACCTACTGCCGTTCCGAATACACAACTTACATATAATTCCACACTGACTTATAAAAATCAGCCAGTTCACCATGTGGACTTTTTGCTTTTAGAAAGCCTTTAGACAATAAATCTCTTACTCACCTGCCTCTTCATATTGGGAAACTATTCTGTAATAGTATTCTAAAATAATTATATTCCACCTTACAGAACAGAAAAAGAAATTACGTTTCTCTGAAAGAATTAAGTTTCAGAGAAGTTTCATCTTCTTACAACTGCACAAGACAAAACACCTACAGAATGTACAAAATCGTAATTTCACATTTACATCCTTTAGAGAACATTAACACGTAATTCAACAACTCAACAAAATTATCAGCTTTTTATCTGTGTTAATGTCTATGTACCTAGTATTTTCAATTTCTCAATGAATTCAAAAACTTAATAGCACGATTGTTAACTTTTAATCCTTTAGATAGCTTTTTAATGTATCTTCCTCCAAAGAACCTTTATTCATTTAGATAACATATCTATCCTTACTCTATGTATATATGCCAGAAAGGCTTGCAATGACAGATATTCTGTTCAAAGCATCTCCTAATAGCATTACAGTTGAAACTACTATCCATCAGATAAAAGTTGCAATCTCAAAAGCATATGAGGAATATTTTATTATTCTTTTTTGGTCAGCAATAAAGGAAGAAAAATCAGCTTTGCGCATATAATCAACGGGCATGGAGAGGGGAGCATTTTTTCTAAGTATGACATCATAACAGGTCAGCACAATATGTAACTGGAAGCAGGCCACAGATCAGACCACATTTTGTCAATTTACCCTTGCACAGAAAAAACCCACAATGTTTTTCATCTCAGAGAAATTTGAACAAAAGTACATTTACGATGCAGCATGCACTAGTTATGGGTCTGATGAAAGATGAAGGAAACATCTCTTTAATACAGACTTAAAATAATTATTTTACAAGTAAGACCATAAATTTTGCTTATAACTACGTCTTTGTTTACGGTGGGGTTTTGTTTATTTAAACAAATGCACTGTTATTTCTGGAACTCTGCTGGAAGCTTTCAGGATATTAAAATATAGGTGCACAGTTTATTTAATAGTCAGCACAAACTTTCCTGGTAAGTAGTGATCTGTTTTCAATCCTTTCCTCTAGATGCTTTTTTTTTTCCTCCCACCTTCACTTGGGTCAGAAATTCACAGCTTTACTTCAGCTGAAGAACCTGCATTACAATGCTCAGCTTTCTAGTAGCAGTTAGATACGGAGCTTCCTTTACCAATATTGAGAAAGTTTCCAGAAAATATAGCTACAGCTGCAAATAACACATCAGAAAGCATAAGACATTGTTTAAAAAGCATCCCACACAGAATTAGAGAACACAGACCTAGAAGTGACAAGTGATTGACCTCCAACTCATTATCAGTGTATTATGTACATATATAAAGTTATACACAAGATAAGCCATACTTGAGGAAAATTTCCATAACAGATAATCTTAACAGCTAATTTAACAAAAAAACAACTGTAAAATCCATGGAATGGGCTATTTAATCATGTTCTGAGTAACTAATTCCAAATTAAATAGATTTTTCCAGTATCTGACTTAAATTCCCTTGCTAAAAATGAAGTTGGAAAAAAATACTTGAAGAAGAGTAACTTTTGAGGATTATTTTTTCTGGTTTGACATTAGAGAAAGCTTTCTCTTCAGTCTGATCTTTTTACTTATTCATACAGAACGTGTTTTATTCCAGGAATACATATTTATATTTGTTTAAAAACAAACAAAACCCACTTCTTTTCAGTTCAACACGGATTCTTTTTTCAGTTCAACTTCTGAATTTCTTTTGCGTCAAATTGATAGAAAAAATACTCTCTGTAAAAGCATTATAGATCAAGACTACTTCATGAATGTATTCATATTTCATGCTAATTAGTCTTTGTACAGAAACCCTTTCCCTGGTGTACCTAGTACATGTGTCTCTGTCCTCCACTGCTCGTTAAATGTGCTATAGTTTATTTGAGCACTGCATCACTGAGACTGAAATAGACATTTCAGAATACAAAACTGCTTCTTTTCCTCTGCTGTATTTTACAGAGCTGCTACAAACAAAAGTTCTATTTCCCTTAGAAAAACAAGCCATATAGTAGGTACAGAATCTACTACCTACTAACAGAGTTATCACACTAGGCTGGAATTCCAAACTTCTTGAATATATGTACGTATACTTTTGTCCATGTGTGACAAGCAGTGATCCTTACCCTTTTCTAATGGGGACCTCTGAAACAACAAATGTAGGAAAACCACCAATGCATGAGTTTGAGAGTTTACCTCCCCTTGACTTTTCTTTATAGCCAGAACTGACACTTCCACCTTTTCTCTTCAAGATCTTCATTTTTAAATTCTGAGAACTCAGGTCTAACAAATTAATACATGAATTCTGTAAGCTACCACCTAAAATTTAAGACATTATAACTAAGACAGCTCAGTCCCAACATTGTTAAAAACACATACAAGAGACCTTTTAAGGCAATACATAGCTGTTTCTCACTCCAGTATTTTTCCTTTCAAGCCTTTATCACAAAACACTGCTCTACAAGGTCTCCCCAACACCGACACCAACTACACTTTCTGAAAACCAGTCCTTAGAATTTCCACAATCAGATTTTTATGAATGAAATAATATATAAGAGGTTCATTAATTTATTAATTTTTATATTAGCAAATAGTTCCCAAAATTTACTGAAGGAATACCAATGAATATCTAGAATTACTCAAGCAGCGAACTATCATACTTCACTTAAGTGGAAAAACTATGATAGTAAATATATCATACTTCAGAAAAAAAAAGGAAATAGCCTTCCTTAAATGCTACTGCTAAAGCCTTTTGACAAAATTACTAATTTAAACCTGCCATGAAGCTGAGCAGCAGGGGTTTCTGTATTAATTCTTCCAGTTGCACACATTTCTTCACCGAATGGTGGTGTTACAGCAAGCGTATACATACGTGACATACTCTACAATCTCAGTTGCACTAAATAAAGACTCTCTCTGTAGAGGTAATACAGTCAGGAAGTAACTAGCGGGGTTTCTTATTTTGTGTCCTTGCTCCTCAGGTCTCCAGTGGGGAAGACTAACCTATCCTAGTGACATTTCAGAAGGGTTAGTAAGTGCTAATTAAACTAAAACAGAAGGAATCACCTCCGCCTTAGAGCAACTGACCTGGATTCAAAATAGGCAAGATGCTGATTTTGAACACGAACTTGATTTCTACAGGAATTGTGTGGAATACATTATGATATACATTAAAGCAATCAATGAATAAAGCTAGCAATTTTCAAATATTCCAGACCTCAGGCTATGTCCCATCTGTGTCTTAATCTGAATACAATTTAATTCACACAGACTACTTATACTTGCTCTTCTGAAGCTGCAGTTATTACTGTTCTTTATGTAATGCTAACCAAGATCCAAACTACTCAATCCAAACCCTTCTGATACAACACCAATGCTCTGAAAAAATACTATATTTAACTACTGCACATGTAAAGAAAGCAAGCTCCAGGAGTAACAAATAGGAGATCTAAGAAAACTGAATCTATCTCACCTGTCCCTCATTAATTCTTTCCCTCATGAATATACCACAAAGCCTTTAAAAGCAGAGAAATAAAAGAAACATAATTATAAGTGTATTAAAGTCCAAGATCTCCAGTAAAGTTCCTCTATCTGTTCAACCCTACGGCATGATCATTCTGAAAGCATTATTTATATGAGATTCTGCAGTAAAGCAAGACAATACACAAAACAAACATAACACAACTGAGACTGAACCAAACTTCTGAGAAAGTCTAAATAGATATTTTTTTATCTGGGATATTCTTCATTCACTATCACGTGATGAAAAAAACTCTACAGTCCCAAACTGAAAGAAAAATAAATGTATATTTCAAACTTCCTGTATGTTTCAAGAGAAAGTCTTCACAAAATATCAAGTGTTTCCCTCACCACAGACAAAACCCGTCGTGAAAATATTAGCATTGGTAAAGTCGTTTATGAAAAGAAAGACTTCAATTGTTCTCAGCAATATTTACAACAATGCCTATCTGTACATTTCATCATACAGTGTTGCACTTTCTCATATAGAATTAGTGGTAATTACAATCAGCACAGAACTCTCAGGCACTCCCACGTAAATCAAGTAAAACGCTTTGTTACAGTGGTTTTTAAATACAAATTTGGGGGTGAATATTCAGCTTCTGGTCTACTTCTAGCAAATTAGTATAATTACTAGTAGGTCATACCAACAGTACATCTGTTTTACATAGTATGGTTTTTCAAAATAGAATATGTATTTTGTGAATCAATGTTGCAAATTCCACAAAGAAAATAAATCTTTTAACTTACCGAAAGGTAAGTGTGCTAAATGCTATTTGAAATAAAATACAAAGAACCAAAATTTACAATTATTGCCTCCTAATTGGAAGCTTTTGTTTGTTTTGGCCCCTTTGGAACGTTATTCTCATTTTAGTTCTTTTGTACCAGGATGAATGAAATGGGTACTGATGCTCTTGAAAGAAGACACACACTCCGTTCAACAGGAGCAAGCGCTATCAAACGGCTACCACTTGCACAGTGGCTTCCTCACAAAATAAAATTTACACAGAACATACATACAAGTAATTCTTGGGAGGCCTCATTTGTGATTCTCCTGAACAGTATCCCAGCTGTGGCAAAAATGCATCATTCCTAAGCTCAGTTTGGAAACTGTGCTTCTCTGTGTAACTATTTAAAGTTTATTTATCAAGTAGAACTATTAAGGAGTCAACTTCTGCAGATAAGCTTTAGCACCTCATGCAAAACCAACTATAAAGAACACATGCACCTTTCCCTCCCCTTTTTTCTCTTGATACTTTAAACATAGCAAGACTGGCTATAGTTATCTGGTACAAATTGCTCCTGACACTTCTGGGCCGAAAAGCTTTTATTTCATTGGTATTTATATACAAAGATTTTTTCCCTCAAGAAATCTATTCTTATGCATTAACTATGATCGTTGGTTAAATAATTCTAAGATTATGTAAGAAACAAAGAAATGCATATAAAAATACAAGACACATACATGTAAATCTATGCTAAGGGGTAATAATTTCAGGCATAAGCTTATTTAAACAATCTAAAGCTTTTTCCATCCCCATGTTTGACAGTTTCACTATTGGACAAATCTAGTTGAGAAGGAAACAAAAATGAAAAAATGGGAAACTAGTAACTCACTCTTTCTTCTTTATGGTACTTGAATTTATTCTGTTGTTGAAAAAGAACTATTTCAAACTCACTGAAAGATGAAAACAAATGAGCCTGCTTCACTTCTATGTGAAACTGAGATATGAAATTCCTGTAAGACACAGAAACATTTGGTGACCCTACACTGTGAAGCAGTATCTTCCTTTGGTTTGGATTCATATACTTCTGAAAAGGAGAGGGCAAGGAGGGGAAGGAAACATACACATCCTGAATTAATCAGAAGACCAAGGGAGCCACCTGCAGTTTGCAATCCAGAAACAAATACATTATGAGTCTGTGGGATTTTTTCTTTTTATTTCAACAAAGCAACGCATATAGTTGAGCTAGTACAACATAACTGTGCTTAATACTAGAGATTCCTGTATAAAACTGAAGCTTGTGGTCTCACACCTACAAGTACAGCTGTGTTAAAGGAACTTTGGCCAAACTGAGTCCATTAAAAGTCTGTAAAAGTTTAAGCTCTCTGGTTAATGTGATCTGGACTTCTTAGCATATCAAATTCAGATCCATTTTTTAAAAGTACTGATCCATTTTCCTCTTCTTTATATGTATGAAATGTGAATGAATGCAAACAGTTTTCCTTCAAGTTTGATAATGCACCAACCTTATTCTTTGGCTGCTACTTATCTCTTTAAGAAATAGCTGAAAAGATAAACAAAACTTTTTTTCTCCCCAGTAAAAATGTTTCGTTACACTAAGTAAAAAGGGCTGATAAAGAATGATGCATATTTCATATTGTCATTTGTCAGTCAAGAATAACAGTGAATATAAGCTTTGTAATATTCACAGAGGAACACTGCACAGAGGTAGAATCAATCTTGAAATATTATATGACTGATAGCAGAATAAGAACTTGAAAACTGCACTTAAGGAATGCAAACAATTATTTCAATGAGAATGGCTGAAGCTAAAACATTCATTCTGATCACAGAAAGAACACTATCTGCTTCAGACGACTAACTGGTCACAGAGGGGATTAAAAAAAATTAAAAATTCAGATCAGAAAGACACGCCTGTTAAGTAGGGGAGCAAGGGGAAGGAGCAAAAAAAATAATCAAGTGAATCAACGGTATCTACTGACTTACACTGAAACTAGCCTGTCTTTCTCTCTCTCTTTCTCAATATCTGGGCAGAGGTGTAAATAGAAGGAGTATAAGTTAGTCTAGAAATTCAAAAAAAACCCTGCACAATAACGCACTTTCCTTTAGGAAATGGTGGTTTCACAGAGGAAAAAAATTACACACCATTTTCTTCAGAAGATAAAAAAATCAACCGGCTTTATATCAAACACAGAACACAAAAGACATAGCTTTAATACACCCTTCCTAACTAGGCGATTTGGTAGTCAGTTCTATGTTCCTTTCTTGCATAAAGGTACCTTGAACAATTGAAATTAGAAGTTACAATAAGGTTCAAATGACAGAAACTACTGTGAACATTCAATGGCTCAATGAGTCGCAGCATGAGGGCCTCAAAGAAAACTTCCTGAAGACTGTACATGGGTATCCCACAGGTGAACAGAACAAAAACATCTTCTGCAGGATGTTAACGAGTAAGACTGCACTATTTACTTGCACATGGATATTACAGAACAAACACATTAATAACGTCAACAAAATGTGTTCAGAAGTGAAGGGTTGTTTTAATTAAAGTCCAATAAAAAAAATATACTAAGGAAATTGCATCTTCCTGGTTTATAAGGTCTAATTTGTTCAACACAAAGAAATTAAACACAGTCATGTCTTTCATATTGCTGAACTAGAGATGTTCATATTTTGGGGAGGAAGAATAATTTCAAATACTCAAGTAGTGGAGTTGTGCAAATTTTCTGGCATCCTTTCTTAATAATGGAAAACATAAATTTAAGGTATAATAAGGAGTTCTTGTGGATTCTGCAACCAAGGGAAAATAAAAGCTCAAGTGGGTGGGAATAGCAGCACACCTACATTCTGGCCTTTAATTCACTACTCCAAGAAAGCTGACATTTAGACCTCAAATGCCATGTATTCACAGGAAGTAGGTGGCAATCAAAATACTACCACAGCTCAGGTTTTAATAATTCACTTTAATTAATGCATAGTCATTGAAGCACTTTAAAGCAGGGAAAAATAATGTACAGAAATTTTACCAGAACTGAAAGAAGTCTTGATAAACTACACCAATCAACAACTGCAAACAGAAGATGCTAGCCAATAATCTACTAGGAGAAAAAAAAAAATTTGCCAGTATCTTTTAAGCAGTATTTTACCAGCAAGCTAGAACAACCCCAAGCATATTTAAAGGAGAAAAATCTCATATACTCACACAACTTGTGGTGAAGAACTCAAGATGCTGATGACTTGTTACAACACCATTTGACCTCCGCTTTTCAGGAGGCCATAGGATGGGTGAGCATACCATTAGAAAAAAGCAGGGGTGGATGATAAGAAGTTTATGTCTGAATGATAGTTTCAACATAACTGGAATAATGGTGTTGTATTTTTATTAGACTCAACACTTTAACAAAGTACAAATAAGTGTTGAAGTCCTCATATATAGTTTGTATACTTTTTGTTCATAAAAACATTGAGTGCAACACCTGCATACATCTATCATACTGCCTATGTATAGTAACAGCCAGTATTCCACCTTCACCTGTTTTTAGCGCCTTCGCTATTTCCAGCAAATTTAAAAAGAACATTTACCTTATAATGTTTACAATAAACTCATTTGGGTAAGCACTGTTATTTGCTTACACTTCTGCATAAGTACAGTTTCCTGAACTGTTTCTAGTCCAACCTTTACAGCCTAAAAAAGGAACTATTTATCATCTTCAAAAAAGCATTATTAAGAATGTTGACAAAAGAGGCTGTTGGTATCATCACTGCAGTGCTCTTTAACATCACCTTTTTCTTAGCTTTATCACATCATATGTTCTGTCTTCCTCAGAAGTAATGCTGTCTCCCTGCACTGTTCTTCAGGGGGTTTTTGTATGTTTGGTATGCTCTTAGGTTTTTCCAACAACCTTTTCCTACTACTTTAAATTGCCTGTTTCAACCCTCTTCCTCCTCAACCAACAAAACAAGTTTAGATACCAAAATCCTGGCACTGACCCAAAACATGAACAAGTTAATCAACGTTTTACTAATTTTTCATGGTTACTAATATTTTAAAACTGAGCTGAGTCCTAAAAGTTGTTCACAAAGGAAAATATCAAAGGTAGGACTGGAAAACCACCTAAGTTTTCATACTGTAATTACTAAAACAAGACCGTATTGAAATAAACTATTTCATATATTTTATATTATGCATATATTACTACATTATACATAGAAAACAAAAATCTGAATATTTTGTTCAATTACAGTCTACATGCAAGTTTGTTATTTTCTCTTGTCCTTTTTCACTCGAACTCCCATAAAGTGAAAAACACAATTCAGCTATTAAAACCTTACTTCAGTTTTGAAAACGTATCAAAATGATTGTTGAATTGTAGTTTAAAAGTCTAATCATAAAGAATCAACAGAACCTGATCGAGATGTTTTCTCTTGAGGTAAGTTGGATGGATAATGAATTCTGTACTGGAACAATCCCAGTAGTTACAGACTATTATGTACTAATTACTACCTTTACAGATCTACTGTACACATAATTAATTTCTTCAGAGCACCACTATCATTCTTGACTGGCAAAATACACAACCTAAATTACAAGAGACAGAAATTAACATGATCCTTTAGGGAGAAGGCATTAACTTGCTTTGTAGTGTTTTGCAATTAGACTATCAATCAAACTGCAAAGAGTGATTTTGATAGCAGCAGGCCTGATACATTGAGTATTGTCACATTATTACAAAGTTATCCGAGGCCCCAAGCACATGATGTATCACAACTTGCCTACAGAGCCGTAACATTTTAATCCTTTACTTTTACCTGCTAGAAGACGCTTCATACAATTACATGTGTATTTAATAATAAAAACATCAAATGCCAACATAGGGAGTTTTTGAAATCATAATCCACAAATCACTGCAGACACCACACTGCTGCTGCTGATGTTATTTTCCCTTACACTGATAGACAAAGAAAATTTGCTGTCAGTTACGGGACAGAAGCAAAATTTAGGAAAAGAATGCTCTACTTGAACAACATAATATGACCTGCTTAAATGATTTCAAATGTTTCCTACTAAGTAGGTTCTTGCCAAGAACGCTAACATTTTAAATACTTCATTTTAGTCGGTGGTTGTTTTTTTTTAAAGACCTTCTACAGAAATACAAACATACACACCCCTGGCCTGGCCAAAAAGCAGTAGCCCAAGCTTATGTAGATTTATAACCAGACTTGATTAATACACTAGACAGAAATTATTGTTCAACTTCATTACTTCATTATTTCCCTCACTAAAAAATTACTATTATTTAATCAAAAATACATAATTTTTTTATTTCTAGAATTTTGATAGTGGGATCATCTAAAGACATCAACAAGGTGGCGTTCTTAGTTGACAACACACCTCATCATTTCACTGCATATTACAGAAAACAATGACTTAAGATCACATAATAAGACTCACAAGGACAAGAGGCATTTATCTGATCGCTTGGATCTCTTCAGTTATTAAGAAATACTGCAGGGTTCATACTACGCAATCCAGTTAAGGAGGATTGTTCATTGAGTTTATTTCACATTTTCCTTATGCTCCGTAAACTGGAAAGGATTATTTTTCTTTTAATTAAGAAAATATTTCTGTGATCACACAAAGCTTAAAATTGACCACACAGGTTTTAAAAATGAAAAACTTCACTATGTAAAGGTTATCCTACTTGTTAAAATAAAATAAATAAATAAATAAAAAAAACAACCACCCAAACCTTAAAGTTTTAAGAACAAGAAGATAAGGTTAAGCCAACAATCCTTCAATAGAATTCCTTCCTCTTGCTATTTAATTATCAACACAGATCAATCCATGATAAGATTATTTTGCAAACCAAATACTACTGAGCCTGAAATTTTCAAGTTGTGACTCAAACTGTAAAAGGATGATGCATGTTTTCACCTGCAAAATCACTGCTTTAACTTTAAAGCAATGCATGATTCACAAAATAAAACTCTGGGTTATATCAGATTCTCTCTTAGACCAGGTCAAAACAAGTAACTGATCGGAAATTAACACCATCTTCACTCTTTTCCTCTGTGCAGCCACACAAGGAAATACACATCTCTGTGTTTCATTGTCACCCACAATGCAGTAACTGTCCCATGTCTTAATACCACCCAACTCATTGATGACCACCACAGTTGCCCATTCATTTTCAATTATGCCTGATCTGGCATATCATTTACTTGCCAAAATTATCGGTGAGAATATGATCATTGTTTCCACTTCTGCATCTGAAAACGTAATTCCAAGCTTAAAACACTCATCTACGATCTTTAACGAAAATCTGAAGCATTGGACTCCATTTCTCAGAGGCCCTTAAAAGGTACTCAGATCATCTGTATTTATCTTGAAGAAAAATGCAGAAAATCCTTCCAGTCTGTACTGAGAACATGATTAGGTCTCTGTTAACTTAGTTCAAACCCCAAGATGTCAAAACCCTGTAAACTCTGAAAGGGAGTATTTTTTTTATGTTTCCACTGCTCCCTGTACAACAGATGTTTTCGTAACTGTGCTCAGTAACTGATTCCACAGATCAAATGCTGCAGTTTGACTGTTAGCACTGATTTGAACCTAACTAAATACATTCCACATATTCACAGGGCATCAGTATTAAATATCTGATGTTACAGTAGCAAGTAAAGATTTAACCTTATGCGTGCTTTTTAAAAGAAAACTTGGATCTAAGCATATTTGAAGTAAAATTATCTTACCAGTCAGGGATCATTCCTTTTTGTTTCTGGTGCTCTGTGATTAAACGTTCTTATGCTTTACAAGCAGCTAATTGATGAATGCAATAATTTGTTAACTAATGAAAAGTGTGCTTCAGAGGTGTCTGACTTCCGCCCCCTGCCCCGCTTTTGGTCTCCAAAAGGACCACTTCCTCTGCTGCCTTCCCTGAAAACAGGCGGCACTCAGCAAGGCAGCACACAGTTTAGTGACAAACAACTTTAAGTTATTCTTGGAGTATCTTAAAACAATATTTTGTTAAATGAGGAAAATCCCCTAAGTTTCATTCTTTTTGTGCCAGAGAACATGAATAGAATTCAGAAGTTTAATCAAATTTGAGTGCTGCATCCTATATAGAATTACAAATTTTTAATAACTGTTTATTCTATTATTTGTTTTACTTCAGTTACTATTCCCACTGGCATTCCAAAATGCCATGCAATACAAAATAGTAAACACCAAGTCATCACAATTACTTTTAGCAATTGTCAGTTTTCTTCCACTCATCCATTTATGTTTTTCACATGTTGACTGTGCTCTTGAAAGAATATAAAATGCGTTTCGATTTATCTTTCTACCATCCTCCTGTAATACACTGGGAGACCACACCAAGAAATGGGACTAGAGCAGAAAATAAATTTGATCCTAGATTATGCTTTAAATAAGCACTTTGGGGATTAATGATCTATCTGCCTGTGGCTGTTAAGACAAAAGGGATTAAGAATGGTGAATATCATTTAATGTTTCCCTTTGCAGATAGAAGTTGCAGAAAAAAGTTGCTTGTAGAATGCAATTAGAATCTGTGCTGCAACTAAACGCTCCGAGACTCTTCTTGACTTCTAGTAGGTTTTCAAGTCTTAAGAAAAACTTGAACTCAAGCCAAGAAAGCACTGACTTTCTCTACTAGTCAGCCAAATAATATTTTAATATCCTGGATAAAATGTATTAGCATTTTTAACACTCTTCCCATCCTTCCTTATGGCATATTGTTTTCTACAACTGTTAACTAAGAACAGCATAACGAAGAACAGGAAAAATATCTGCAAAGCTATCACCACAGTGAGCTATTTGGAGAATTTCTGTTGTTCGTAGTTTGAGCTGTGCAGCTACATCAACAATAATTTCTTCTCGTATGAAACCGGCAGCTATGTCAAAATTTCAAGAGGGTTTTTCCGGCATTTTTAGTGAAGTAGCTTTTCAGGAATTCAGAAACATTTCTTCAGATTTCTGATGAAAGTCTTCAGCTCAAGGCAGGAGCTTGTCATTATCATTATGAAGAGTCTCATTCTATCATAGGTGTTAATCTGCTGCTAGGGGTACTTTGCCTTAAAGGTTTTCCTGTCTTGCTGTCACACTAAAACCAGTGACGAACTCCACATCATTTTAACCTCACTGCAATGCTATGAGCCAAGAATCTATCAAACTTCTGTTGGAAAAAAGTGTTAAATTACTGTAGATGATGCTTTTGTATTACTGCATGTAATATCTGTACATTTAGAGCAGAACGTGGGAAGCATTATAAAAGCAGAATACTAATGGCTCAAATGCAGTGACTACCGAAAAGAGCAGGAGCTCTGAGTGAAAGAACTGTCTATCTTACGAAAAACACAGCTATGACTAACTCTTTAAAGGATTTTCAAAAGAGTGCAGAAAAAGACACATTCAGAAATAACTCAAGAAATCTACTCAAGAAATGGTTCAGGAAAGTTATGGTCCTCTGAGAGACCTTCCTTGAGCTAACTTTTCAAACACTGTATTAGTATAAGATGCAGTTCTTATTCCTG
Organism: Ibycter americanus; assembly: GCA_035590275.1. Lineage (NCBI taxonomy): Eukaryota > Metazoa > Chordata > Aves > Falconiformes > Falconidae > Ibycter > Ibycter americanus. The sequence continues at coordinate 17,560,562 of JAVJGI010000037.1, forward strand.
AAATTCAGACAACAGCCAGAACACCACGAATCCACAAACCTCTACGTGCAACTTAATTATGAAGTAACAAAATCCTCAATTAATTGACAGAAGTGACAGCATTCTAGCGGTTCAAATTCAAACAGAAGACTCCCTGTGGTTAAAATACAAAGCATCACATGCATTGCTAACTCCCAAAGCCAAAAAGTTAAAGCAAAAAAAAAAAACCAAACCAGCAGCACAAAAATACTTCCAGTCAGTACACACATTCATGTCAAAATGCTGTGTTTGCATACTCAGATTTGGCCTTTGAACACTTCATACATCTGACTCCATCTACCTTGAAGAACTGCACATCCTTAAAGTATTTCATATTCTAACTGGTTCATACATGAACTAAAGATTTATAGCTAGATCAAGAATTCATTTTTTCAGTATCTACCACTTCTCGGACTCTAATTTTTTGGGCTTCCTCACTAGCTCTTGAGTAAGTTATTATTGAACCATACTTCAACAGTACTTATTATTTTCAGTGCCTGAAATAAATTACTGGTAAATGGCCAAATATGAAATACTGATCAATTGACCATTAACCATGGATAATAATGAAAAGACTTGAAGAGGCTGTGTGTAGCTTCAGAGGTACTCAAAGACCATCTGAAAGCAATGAAGAGCTGAGGACAGTATTGAAGTACCAAAATCATAACCAATATTCAGGTGTTAGAAACTGCATTCCCACCTCAAGATACAAATATTATCATCATATCTCCTATTGAAGGAATTAAGTGTTTGAGAAGTTGATGATTATTTTTCATCTAAAACCAACAGCAGAAGAGCTGTTTACATGATACACTGCGCAGCCTCAGTTACACTTGCCAAAAAGCTCCAGCATACCTTTTATTCTCACTGTATTGTTCTCTCTAGCAGTCAAAACAGATCCATTTCACACCGTGTTCCAACAAAAATTGGTAGACTGACACTTTCCCATAGTATTACCCAAACAGTATAAGGAGTGTGCACTCACACATTCAACCCTTTGAAAACTAACTTATATCATTCACTAACGACAGTGACAATACAGTTTAACTGTATGTAACTTGGGGGGATGTTTCTTAGATTAAACAACACAAATTTCAATGGTAATTAAAGGAGTATATTTAAAGACATTTTTCTTTAAAGAGCTGCATATAGTATCAAAAAAATTAAGCAAAGACTAAGGACAGAAACACAAGAACTTTGAAAAGAATGATGGTTTCAACCTACTTGTTCTTGAATCATGACAGAGGACATATTACAGTGTTGTGATTCAACTGCATATTTTAATTGCTACACTCTAGGTCTTAGTTGTACTTCTAGAGGACTTTGACTTAGCTGAGTGACACAAGTAAATTTTTGTTACACAACAAATCCTCCACATGTAGAATATCTACAAGAACCTGACAACTTAAGAGCTCCTGCAGCTAGGAATATTAATGCAGGTGAGCATGATTTTAGGATTAGAATTTAAATTTAATTATACTTTGAAGAAAATTCGCATCTGTCTGCAACATACCCTGCACCTCTAAGAGGTATTACTACCTCTTAAGGTTCTTCACCTCATGCTGTAAAGTGAAGGAGGAGCAACTCTTGTAACAGACTGCTATGATTAATAAAAGCACAAGTTTTAAATGATCTTCCTGCTATAAAACCATTATATGCATTCCATGGTATTGCATAAAGCATAAAAGAGACTGTCATTGCAAAGTTTCAAACTTAATAAAAGCATAATACAAAGTAAAAGAAAAGTGTACCTTTCATTTGTGTTCCAAAGGTGAGCGCCAATTTTGCAAACAGTTCTGGGTTTTCGTATTTATCTTCTTCAGCTTTTACCCAAAAGCTGTTTTCTGCTATCTCCTGAGGCTCAATCTGAAACAAAAACGCCATCTCCATAGTTAATAACTACTATTTTCAATAGTCAAATTAAAGCAAATGCTACTAGACTTTTGTGATAATTGGACTGAATTGTTAAGGTATGTTCCAGGTATGATGTTCTCTTAAAGATGCTTCCCAAACAAAACGCCATCAGATCAACTGCCCTCTATCTACTCAATAATTTTTATTTTATTTCCTCCATTCAACAAGTTTTCCAAACAGCCTTGATAACATACTAACACCTAGGTTTGAAAGCGTTTCACCTCTCTCTTGATTTCTAGAGAGTTCCCAAATTCTTCACCACTGGTATGCATCCTTGCTACCCGAGAACTGTAGAAAGAATAGTTTTCTTACACTGCCAAAATATCGAATACCTTATTTGTAAATGACATGTCAATGTGGACCTTACAGTGACTCAATATCAAGACAGCAGGAAGAATTATCTTTTTAAATATGTGAAAATTTAATACTTACCATCACTTTTTTTTTTTTTTTTTTTTTTAGATATAGTTTCCATTTTTCAAATGTAAACACAGATTTCATTACAGTACCTTACTTGATGCTGGCTATATTTAAAGAAAAAAGTACTCTGCAACATAGAGGCTGAAAGCCAATTTTACGTTTCATGTATAATTCGGAACAGCTATTTTGTTTTCAAAATACATTCCTCCTGCAGTTTATTTAAAGTGTTATCAATTTTTGTTTACAAGTTTGTTTAAATGCCAATTAATTTTCAAGGGCTATTTGACTTCAAGATGATATGCAGGAAATTTATCAATACTGCAATTGTAAGTCTCACTAGGATTTCACTGCAACTCATTGGTCCTCCACCTTTTAGCATATGATCAACCTGTTAATGTGTAGCTGTTTTACTACCAGCAGCAGGTAAGACTTTTTTTAAAACTATCTTAATCCAACACCAATGGTGAAGACAGTTACAACAAAAGGCACTAAATTAAACAGTAAGAATTTTATTTTCAAAGTGATGGCTCCTTAAAAGTGATGATCAAATAGACTTTCCTTTTTCAGTATGCAGGAGATTTTGGCACCATTCCTGGAGCACTTAAGCAAAGTGTCCATCTGCAGTTACTTTCCATTGTCATACAGAGTGTTCAGATGTACACTTTATAAATTATTTCTATAAATGCATGAATGTAACTGATTACAATGAAATCGGCTGCAATGACAAATATGTGTTATAAGCTAAAAAGCTTATTTTTCTACATGTTTACAGGATAGTAGTTGAGTGTGTTTCAGTTACAAAACTAGTGCAACTGAGTCTAGAATCAGGTATTACTTAACAAGGACAACTGGGTGTACAAAGCACAAATTATTTGTATGGCAGGAATTCTTCTCTACTTCAGTGAGATGCCTAAATAAATGAAAAAGAGAAATGAATTGTAGGAGAGAAACTATCCTAACCAGACAAAGCAGTGGAGAGTCTAAGACGAGCAGCAGCTTCAGGCGAATATTATATTGTCAGTGGCACACAAATTTTATCACCCACACCCCCCCCCCCATGCCAAAGAAACTGGCAAAACATGTATCTGTGATGAAACCTATATTCTGTAAGGAAAAAAATCCAGATGGAAATCCCCAAACAGACACAAGAGGTTAATATCAAAATCTGGGAGTCAAAGATAGTAACAGAAGCTAATTGAAATAATAGCCACACAACATTTTCTTAAAAGCCTAGGTGGAAATGCATTTCTAAAACATTAGAGCTCCGTTTCAAAAGGAGGAAAACCAGGTTTTAAAAAAAAAATCCAGCAAATTGTATGATAGATGCTTTGAAGAGAGTAATCTAAACAGAAAGACGACAAGGACATTCAGTGGTAAAATATCTCCAACAGACAACAAATAGTTCATAGGAGGCGAAGTGATCTTTTCTTTTTTATAAGGGTTTTAAAGGTTACCAAACTGTATAATTCAAATACTCATAAGAGTACACGAACTAAAAGGACTTTTATATGGCTGGATTAATTTCAAAGGAAAAAAAAAAAACAAACAAAAGAAAATAAACACCAACCCCCAAATCTCTGGATTCCAAGACTGGGTAACACCAGATTCATCAAAGTAATACATGAGCATCTATTTCAGTATGACAACTCATACATTCTTGTTTCTTTTTAATAACACAACTAGGCTACTTAAAACAGTCTATTTTTTTCCTCTAAAAATATAATATATTGGTGTGGCTGGCAGGAGTTAAAAGATGTTTTGTACAGATGTTTTAAGAAAACAGCAGGACTATATGATTCCTTTAAAATTCAGAAGCTTTAAAGTTAATACTTATTCTCAAAAAAACGTTCCATTTTCTGGAAATACACTGAGAATTATATGTAAATAAACAAAATATACCCCTCCATTTTGCTGTACTCTCTACAGTTACCTGTAACATCAGCCTCATCTACAATTCTCTATAATGGGCCTGAAATTCCCAGCACTGTCATACTGTACTGTAGCAGTAAGAATGCACACTGATGTGTGTTAACTGAAACCAAAGATTTAAGGTCTTTTTTCCCCCCAGATACTTTCCATTCCTCCTCCCACAATAAAGAGGGAAAGTTATCATTTATGCTTATATGCAGATTATAAGAATTACAGACAGAAAAAGTAGAGAGTTTAAAACTTATTTTAACATTTATTGAAATTAATTCATTAAAACATGGTTAACTATTTTGAATATCCTTCTAATCATTCTGAAAATCTGTTTTTAAGCCACTACTGCTAGATACACTTTCAGATTATATTGGCACATCTCCAAATATTTTGAAATCCAGTGGCAAAATACTAAAGATCCGTTATAAACATTAATTATTCTGGTAAAAGAAACCATAAATCAATATGCCATGCATTTCCACACAGATTTTACCTCAACATTCTGTATTTCTCCTTCCAAAGTTAGAGGGATTAATCATTGATGATACTGCTCTTACTTGTTACTCCAAAGAAAGATCCATTTCAATATTCAACAGTTCAGAATTTAAGGGAACACAAAACCTAAGTTTACTTTTTAGTTAGAAAAAAAGTTAAGATCACTTATTCAAATATATCAGAGGACAGTCTAGCTCCTCCTTCAACAGCAAACATCTGTCATAACTAGTTCTTGAAAGGTTTTGCTTGAAGTGGTGATGGTACATATTCAGAAATTATAGAAAGCCACTTAGCTTAAATCACCTGGAAAACCCTGTGGAAAAAACTAGAACGATTTCCAAACACGGTCCAGTGCTGCTGCCCTAAGACCATCCATCTTTACATACACTCTTAAAACTGAAATCCCATTGTGTCTGACAGGGTAGATTAGCTACGTAAAAAACTCAATGGACATATGAGCCTGTGTCCTAGCAATACTGTGAAAACAGTCTACAAAGGACTGTTATTTCTACGCAGTGATGTCATTCATTTCAGAGGCTTTATACTGAAACAATGCAGCATCCTTAGCCAGAAGCAGCACCTGGCATCCCATGTCATCCAGCTCCATCCAGGACAACATGATAACACTCAACTTCATAGAAAGATGTGTATCTACATCCATATGAATTTCCTTACATTTCTACCAGCTGTGAAACATCCTGAAAAAAACTTGCACTACTTCAGGGTACAATTCAAATTCCAGGTTTAACAGTTGTTTAATGATAAATTGCAACTTATGGTCAGCAACTTCCATCTGTAGCCACTTAATTTTCATCAGCAATTTGACTTTACTAAGTTCTTGGTACCAACACACTATTGAGATGGAATATGATTTTTCAAGAAAAGTGTCAGACACTACCGGTAGTACAAATATTTAGTACCTTGACAACTAAGTAGCAGATATCCAGTCAAACTACACTGAAGTCCAAGCTAGAGCGCAAACCAGATAGCATGAAAAATATAAACGTCCTCCTTTGATATGCCTTGACGATTTGGTGATCTATGTGTTTTTTCCTACTGCAAACTTCAATACAGCTATCACGTTTTATACCACTAAATAACTGCCAATCACAGACTGCCTTTAAGATGTGATGGTTTAGTCTTCATGATATATGCAATTACCTAGTTCCTCCTATTTATTTTTTTTTATGTGGAAGGAACAGAGACTATACTGATCAAAAAGGGATTTTAAAGCAACACATACATAAACACACACCTAAATACTGGCACTACTTCTTATGTCACAGAGTGACCAACTATATTGAGAGGCACTTACTAACTAGTAACTGCTCCTACAGGTTAGGTTGCAAATCAGAGATTGTGCTTTGTGGTTTGCTTTTTTTTTACTGTTCAAGTCTTTATATTTTACGATGTTTTAAAAAATTAATTTTGATTCAATATAACCATGTTTAGACTCTGTATAAACTGACATTCATTGAAGTTTGAAGTTAATGGTGCCCAAGCATTTCACCTGAGCAACCCCATAGCTCCTGCCAGCAGCTATAGCCCTGCCCTACCACACTATGAACTTGAAACACCCAAGAAATATCTCAGGTTAAAAACCTACAAATACCATTACAGCACATATATCAGCATTCTCTGAATTTACAACTATAATAGACACCATAAACTTCAAACGTCTTTACATGAAATAGCATGCTGTTATCTATGTTTGAAAACTGCTTCAAAACTATTCCTAATGGTTTGGATACATGTGTGCAACTTAATGAGAAGCCCAAATTCATGTTCACTGCACCTACAGAATATTGCCCCATCTTTTCATTTCAGTCGCCACAGGTTTTCCACTCTGATTTGATACAGACCAACAATACAAGTAACTCTGCAGAACTATAGAATTCAGTGAACGTTCACCCACTGATTATACTCCACATACCTCAGAGGAGTCACAGATGTCCTCTCAGAACCACCCTCATGACAGGGCCAGAAGAGAAAGAAAACACAGCAGTCACCTACCGCCATTACATAAATCCACTGAGCTTAGCACACAGTCCCTAAAAGCTCTCATGGGAAAAAAATCTCTTACTCAGCAACGTACAACTCAGACGTTCTAGAAACTTTGTATTGGAACTAAATTAGCTTCCTGGGATACTCATCTGTCAAACATTAAATACAAAGTTCTGTCAAGATGAATATCATTTAAAAATTCATTTCAGTACACAGTATCAACTATATTTGTAAAGTAAAGGAGGGAGGAGGAACATCAGCTTCACAACTCTACTAGAGCCATGACTTTTAACTAAAATTTAACATTAAACCACATAATACTAAACCAAATGCAGTAGTAATTTTACACAAAACTAGATAACTGAAAATTCACTCTAGTAAAAATTTCTTCAATGTTTACAATAAAACCTCATGTTTAGTAACACCATTGCCTTTAGAACTTTCTGGTAAGCTTTGCAACTGTCTTAACAGGGTAAATGCCTGCCTTTCTTGGGAAAGAAAAACACTGTTAAGTATGTTTTGTAATACAACTATCTTTGACAGGCAGGTAGGGCAATGAAAGTCAAATTTCCTTTCAAACTTGCAGAACATATCACAAGAACAAAAGAAATCTGGACACAAAATTATTGGCTTCATTTCTTAATTAGATGCTTTAATTTATAGTAAACTACTGTATTTATTCAGGGGACTGATCTTAAAATAATTCTTAACCTCATGTTAAGACATCGCCCAGAAACAGAAAATTTTAGTAGTTTAAGTCTGTATGTTTACTATCATGGTAAGTATAGTTATTTACTAGGAAAAATAAGAAATTTATAGAAGGCATAACCAAAGTAATCATGCACTGTCTGTCAAGAAGATAGCAAATCTAGAATTACAGTCTCTGAAAGCCTGATACACTTTCAACCTGTCCTCAAAAAAAGCAAGAAAAAATAAATCAATCATAAAAAACATAATTTAAGACTCCCAGTTTCCTTAACCCAGAGAAGACAAAACTAAAATCATAGTTCTGCTTTGCAATATCTTCCAAAATTCTACACACCCATTCACACCAAGTTGTACTGCATTTTATACCTAGAGACTCAAGTAAAACCTCTTAATACATCTCCCTTCTCAGCACCCTTTCTCATTACTCAAACACAGCTACTTCAATTAAACAAACAGCTGTAGTTATCCCTTGACTCCAGATCCTTCTTTCTGTCAACTGCCAGATTGTCAAAGTTCCTAAATGGCAGTCTTCCCAGCCGTTTTCCATCCAATTGTCTACTTCAAGATTCATTTCCCCAGTCCTAAAACCCAATAATCCTTTAACTCAACTTTTTGCTGAACGAAGGAGTAACATGATTTCCAAAGTAAACATTTTAATTTCTTGGTAACTTAAATCTGCTTTAAACAAGACATTTTACCTTTGAAGTGCTCACTCAAATATCAATTACAGATAAAAACATGTGGAACTTAACTCAATAGAAATTCAGCCAAAAATTTTGAGAGCTGTTAGCTACAGGCATCCCCAGAATATGGGGTATTACAGGCTCTTAGCAGCATTAAGTTGTTGGAGCTTACCCCACAGCATAAGGTGTCTTTGAAAGCCAAAACCAACTGAATCATAATCACTGCCTTAAATGTGTTTTGGGTAAAGAATGAAATGAATTCCCCAAACTTTATAAGTACTATTAACAATCTAATGTAAACCCTAGCACATCACTTCCTTCTTCCTCACAAGCCACTTTTTACCAATGAGAATAAAAACAAACACTGCAATACCTTCGACCAGTTGATTCTCTTCATTGCGACTTCCAGCTTATACTTCTTCTTCTCCTTCATCCCATGTGGTAATGCTGGTATCACCGGAAAGGGAGCAAAAGGAACACCTCCAAGACCTGGTGGCATTGGAGGTCCACCAAAAGGTGGTGGTGGAGGAGGTACTGCTCCACCAGGTAGTGGAGGTGGTGGAGGTGGTACTGCTCTACCAGGTAGAGGAGGTGGTGGTGGAGGCATCACTCCACCAGGTAGCGGAGGCGGCGGCGGTGGCATCACTCCACCAGGCAGCGGAGGCGGCGGCGGCGGCATCACTCCACCAGGCAGCGGAGGCGGTGGCGGCGGCATCACTCCACCAGGCAGCGGAGGCGGCGGCGGAGGCATCACTCCACCAGGCAGCGGAGGTGGTGGAGGAGGTATTGCTTCGCCAGGTAGCGGAGGCAGTGGAGGAGGAGGAGGAGGTATTGTTCCACCAGGGGGTTGAGGCGCTGGAGACGGCGGTGCATTCTCACTTGGTAGAGTGGGAGGTAATGGTGCTACTTCGGTCAGTTGACCTGTCAGGCCTGGACCCTGAAACATAAAAGAAGAATTACTTTCATTGGGGAGGAGGGTTAATACAAAGTTGAACCAACTAGCACGTTTTGTAGTCAACTGTACCTCAAGAAAGTGAGAAATGCAACCACTCTCCTATTTAAATGAGAAGCAATAACAACAGATTTTACCACATACCATAAAACTGCCAAATAAACTGAATAACTTAGCATTTTTATAAAAACAAATTGTTTCCATTTTAAAGAAAATTTAACAGTAGCAGTAACATTTAAGTGAACAGAACAGCACTTTATTTCTTACCAATGCACAAAACATTTAACCCACTTAGGATATCCTGGCAATCTGGGGCAGAAATGGCAATAACCACACTAAATTTTAACACTAATCTGCTGGTGGAAAATTTTCCACAGAAATCACTGAAGCTGCTATTGCAGTGCAAGAGGTTATGGGATTGCAGCTGTTCATAACTATCCTGACATCTTGTTTGGGGGTGAGGGGTGGAAAACAGCCACCAATCATAGTTTCTTTTAAATCTGTCTGCAGTTGTTTCTGTGGCGACAGGAAGAAAAAACAGTTGTAATATCCATTCTAGTAAGTTGTAAAATGAACAATGAAGAGAAACAGCAGCATGTTAAATCATCAGACAGGTTTCTGTAGTGATAACATGATCCTAGCTTAGTACAAACTCCTCACAGATTTTTGTTCCTCACTACTATTAAAAAGCAGCATCAGGAGATATGCACAAACTGCCATGCAAGCTCATATTCTATTTCCTCTACTAACTAATTTTTCAGTACAAAATTATGTAATATAGGCTGTTCATTTAATCTGATTTGCATAGTGTCCCTGTTCAATTATTTACTGTTTCTAGTTTAAAGGAAGCAAGAGTTTATTAAAAAAAAAAAAAAAAAAATCAGGCTGAGAAAAATCTGACTGCATTTAAAAACAAATGCCACAATATATTGTATGGGTAGCGTAACACCAGAGGAAAAAAAAAAAGCATAGATACTAGAAATTAAACATGTATCACTTTTAATTGTACCATTATTATGGATAAGCTGTAATATCTGGTTAACCTGACCCGTGTTAGAATCAATATAACAGAATTAATAACTAATTAGACTAAAAATAAATGTTTAGCTTTGCACAAGGCATGTGGGGTTTTGGCCCATGAACTACTATACAAGTTATAATGCAACAATTGGTGAAGAACTCATTAAAACAGACTGTCAAATTTCAGCGTAACATTGTCTTGTAGATGTTTGTAAGAAGCATTAAAATTGGCATGAATGAAGTATGAACAGAAGTGTCAGTGTTTGAAAACAGAATAAGAAATCGTAAGACACCACAGGTTACAACAATTACTTGTATCGATAGCAAAGGACACAGTGACAAGGAACAGTAATCCAACTGTTAAATGCAATGTAACATGTTCACATTATCATGAGATGGCCAGTGCTGTGATAAGGCTATAGCTCAGACAACTTCCCAGATGCAGACCAACATCCTGAAAGCAGAATGATAGCAACCAGGTTACACAGTACATCACATGCGGTTCTTCCTCTTCCTGTTCTTCCAAACAGGCAGAGATCATAGGCATTAAGATATCCACTATATGGATAAAAGGCAACAGGCAGACCTTGCCTAGCATTGAAAGAATAGGAAATAAGCCAGGCTGAGGCAAAATATCAAACCATAGTATCTGTTGGTTCCTAAAGGTTATAAATGACCTGTTTAAAACCCAATTCACTGTCATTAAACAAAAAGAACCGAAGCGATGTTGTGAGGGCTCAACAGGCAGCACTTCCTATCCTCTCTGCTTCACAAGTGACAGATCACTTGGAGATACAGTTTTAGGGCTTGTGAGCAAAATTCATGAGGAAACGAAAGCAAGTAAAATCAGCTTTGCTGAAGCTAAGTATCACCTTCCCCTTCCATAAGGTCTTGCATTTTTTCTTACATTTACTGATGAAACTGTATAAAGCTAATGTGATATTCATTTTAGAAATGGCTACAGTCTGATATCCAGAGTTCAAACAAATATTGGTAGTATCAGTTGCATGCACATGCTGAAAGGTATGTATATTGTGCACACACAGCTACTAAGATTTCCACCTTTGCAATTCAAGTACAAAGCCTTACGAAACAAACACTTTCTGCAAAACATACAGAAGTAGTAATGTTAAGGCATAAACAAATACTTGGAGGGAAAAAATGTCAGGCCGGATGCAAACTTTTCATATCCTAAGGAACTTTTTTCCTCAGTAAAGCAGGTATCTCTAACAGGTGTTGAATATACTATTTGAAAAATATTACCTCCATTAACTATCCTTAGTAGTTTATGCTGGCTTAAAAACCAATCAATACAACTACAGTATACATTCCAAACTCCACAGAGACAATATACTCCAGGGCAATTTCTTCTCAATTCTTAAAAAAAATTAAATAATTAATTCAACTCAACTGTGGAACTTACTGTGATACTGTTTTATTACCTGTGTTCGTAGCTGTTTGATTTCTGTTTCAAGTTCTTTAATTTTCTCTTCTCTTTTCTGAAGCTCCGCTTGTGCCTCTTGTCGAGCTGTGAACTCTTCATCAAACTGTAATGATTAACCAATACAGAAGTGTTTGTCCATTTATGCCCGCAGTAGAAACTATATTTTCAGGAATTCTTTGAACAATGTCACAACTAGAACAACAGATGTACTTTTAACTTTAGAAAAGAAAAAAAAAAGTAGTATTTTTCCAGTATGTATTCTTCAATTATCACAACTTCTTTCATCAATTTGTCAAGGACACAGAATCACTCACATCCAGCTACTTAGTACAGCTGTACAGTTCAACAGGTTTCCCTCCCGCCCCGCCCCCACCAGAACTCTGCCAACTTCTCAAACTAAACTTGAGTACACATCTCATGCAGCAAGCTTAAATCTGAAGAGATGTATGCAGCTTCAGGAGTATCATCCATGAAGTACCGTAAGAAAGGAGGTATACAAATAAGCCAGTGATCCCTTTAGTCTTGATGTCACCATATAAAACTTAAGTCCAGCTTACAACATGTTTGTGAGAAATTTACTGTGTATTGTAATCCCACTACTGTTTGCCAAACCTAAGAGATTATTAGCAGCTTTAAGAACGGCTGTTACTCACTCTTCCACAGGACACAAGTTATCACTACGATGAACATGTGTTGACTGCCACTGACAAAGTACATTATGAAAAATAACTCTGCCAAGGAAGCATCACAACAAATGGCTTTCTATAAAGCCTAGACACCATAGCTCCTATTGACAATACATCCACATATAACACTGAACACAGAAGAACTAACGACTTCATTCTAACCTTCATTTGAAATTTGTAATCATAATGTTCAAGTACATGTACTGTCTAAGAAGCAAAAGGTTTCTTAGACCAGACCAGCAAAAATCAAAATTTTGAATGCTTTGAATACGCAACAAGGTATATGAACTTTAGTACTATTGTAGCTAACATGGTACACTCAGCATTTCATATCCTTAGACAGGGTGTGATAAACTGAGATTGACAAATTATCCAGTAACGTAATCTAGGAAACAGGAATTTAAGTAACTGGAGAAAACATGTATAAAGGTATTTTCAGCACAAACACCAACGGTGGTAAAGTAGAAGCATAAGCATCAATTTCTTTAGAAATATCCCCAAAAATTTTTATTACCAGAAATACACTGAGCTGCAACCCTTCCTACAGGAATAATTTTAAATGTCTAATCTCTCCTGTATCCAGTAATAAATGAAAACTGCCCGTGACCAAAATAGGACTTAGTTATCAAGTTCCTCTTAAAAGACAACTGGACCAGAAGGATAAAATTGTTAGCAAAACAGGTTCCAAAATGCACTGTAAGATTCCTAAATGTGAGTAATAAGGAAATACATTACACACCGTCATAATGTAACACTTTACCATGGGCATTATTAGGAAATAAAGCAGTATTTTAACGTTAGCATCTCTGTGCCTAAAAAGTTGATGCTTTTTCAAACACTGAGTGACGGTGTTTTTCAATAAGTTTCTTCAGGTTCTAAAACAATGCTAGATGAAGAGCTATGACCACTTCCCCCACCTTGATTATTCTTCTTGTTGTTTGAAAGCATATACATGCACTGTAGGCATGTAACAATGACTAAGTATTTCAGGGGAAAAAAAGCAACAACCATAATTATCCCCATCAGTTATCTACATCAGAGGAATATAACTGAAGATAGGTACAGCTAATACTACTCACCTGCTTTTGAATTCAGAGTAAACTGAATCCGAGCCCTGCACACACACACAGAAAAAAAACCCAAACCTACAAGAGCTATTAAATGTGAAAGAACATCCTGCCTGTGAGCTACACTATCTCCCCGTTTCTACTGTGAAACAAGCCTACTGTGCTCCTGTCAGGCTTCTGTTCCATACCTTAAATAGAGTGATGATTAGGACTTACCTTTCTGGAAAATTCTGCTGCTTTCTTTTCACTCTCTTCTACTTTAGCTTTGTCCACACATGCATCTAGAATTTAATTAAAATACCACACAGAAGTCAGATAAAACGTATCACAGCTCTGAGGTGCCTTCCAACCATAATTACCCCATGACCTCATGACACAAAAGCACCAGACAAAAAACCAAACGATTAATTACTAAGTTAATCTGACAAAATACTTGGTAAATTATTTTGATGAGCAAAACCTGTAAATATAAAAAAAAGTGTTGAGGACACATGACCAGGAAAGTTGAGGATGAATCATCCTCGTTCTTCTGTCTCTGACAGATCCCAGTTTGCACGCCCTTCTCTTCTATATGAATCTACTACTAAACAACAAAGGATTTTTCAGTTAGTATGAAGGAATAGTTACTTCTGAGGTTTCAAGTCAGAAAGCCTCCCTTCCAGATTAGGAATCCAAAAATCAAACATTTCATTATTTCAGTAAAATTATTTTGCAGGCAAGAAGAATTTGGACATACGGTAAAGCACAAACTTCTTGATTCAATGGTTCAAAGCACTTCTATTGACTTTTCATGCCATGTAAAACTCTAAACATTTTATAAGTGAGGTAAACAGAAGTAACTATATACAGGTAGGAACTGGCCTGGAAAGGCAAACTAGTTGTTCCTAAAACTAGTAGGTCAGTGGAAACAGAAGGCAACATCTTACTGTAAGATTAAGTAATCACGTTCCTAGAGTCATAAGTAAACAGAAAATGCAGAAAAACTTCTTAGATATGCAAGATACCTTTCAGAAAGCAATTCCCTACTCCCACCCTCAAAGTCAACCTGTACAACATCCTTTCTTCATTCCTTTTGTCACATCACCAAAAACACATTTTCCCAAATGAATGCGTTCTCCAAGAATAATTATTTCCCCTATGAAATACTCACTCCAGAGATGCCCTTGTATTTCAATACCATCTACCCCAATCTTAAGAAAAGCATAAAGCCACACTTCTACATGCTGATAACTAACATTTAAATAATATATTTATTCAGCTGCTTCTTTCCCACAACCTGAACATACACAGTCCCTCAATGCCTTAACTGATTAGTTTACCTTAAACTAACCTCAAATACTTAGAAAATATTACAGAAAATATTCTTAGAATGAACCATTTAACAATTATAAATCCATTAACAATTAATGCTAATGTAAATCTTGATGGTTTTAACAGACCTGAAATTCATGGAATTTATGAACAAGCAAATATTTGGTTATTAAGACTATTATCTTGACTTATATCTGAATACAAACTTGGAGAAGCAATCTTTGTCAGTGCAATTTTATTAAAGTGTGCAGCCTTTGATGTGACCTTCTCCACAAGTACACCTGTAGCTTACATCCATATTTCCAGAAAACTGAAAAAATTCCCACAATCAATTTAATTCTAGACAGAAGAATATAAAGAAGAATATGCACTTCAGTAAAACAAGGTAAAATTGCTTGTAGTATACAAACCAATAAGGTGAGTAAAATCCACGTCCATTCTTCCTCTACATTTAAAATCTGGGTCCATGCCACTGCAGTGCAATACTATCTGTGATACACATTCTTCTATTATCTTGTAATACTGAGGTCTAACAAAGAAAACATTTTACATTATAATAAGGACATGAACAATCACTTACGCAACGTGGAGGGGAAAAAAAGTTTAACTTTAACTCCTAATATATGAATTGTACAATTGCTAGTAAAAGGATCAAGTTAAAAAGTCGTCTTTGCACTTTGCCTAATAAAGCACTGTTGTCAGTTTCTCAGAAGGCTATCTGAAATTCAGGACTGCACCAAAATACTGTGCACTTTTCATTTATCCTTTGCCAGACAATAATCAACAAAACAAACAACATCTTTATTATTTTCAATATATGCTGCAAGAATTATTTAGCACATTCTCAACACAGTGAATTCCATCAGGTAACAGTACCAGTACTCAATTACTTAGAAAATGAGTTAATTATTCATTTAATTGCTTGATATAAATCTCTACACAACATCAGGAACCTTTAAGATTAGGGGATTCTGTGCTCAAAATTATTAGTTCTTACCAGTGCAAGGTATTACATCTCAATTTCACATACCAGTGAGCTCTCAAAGTAGTAAACCCTCAAACCTTAACTGATGATATTCCAAATTACAGAAATTATAAAAATTGAAGATTTTCTCTGGTTGTAATTTACTACTTAATTTTATCATCTTGCATATGAATTGTTTTTATCATCCCTTTGCAATAAAAAAAATTACTTCTTAAAACAAGATTTTATATGTGGTACTTTGACACTGCGAAGACACTATGAGATGCACGTAAGAAGCTTACATTGAAAAGACAAGACACAAGGCACCGTGGAAGTCTTTTCAATTATTAGTTATACAACTGACTTTCATATTCTTTGAAGTCATGAAGCTATCAAACTTGCATAAAGGAAAAGGTGCTCAACAAGTTAAGATATTTCGGGATGAGGGTTTTAGAATGAGGTTGAAGTCTTTGAAATAAGCATTATTATATTTAACAAGATCTTTTCAATATTAACATTGAGCAGAAAGACAAGTAACACATCAGTAACAGAGCAACTATTCATGTGTGATTATAAGCTACTCTGTTTACCAGGGTCTTGATTTCTATCCTTCCCTCTGGCCACTCCAGAATTCAAACCTGAAAGCCAACACTTACCGGACATAGTAATCACTCCTGATGAGAAGGAAATGTTGGAGAATTGACAAGAAGTAATTTTCAGAAGAAGTATCTTTCAACATATTATACAGCAAATGAAACACTTCATTCACATCAGTGCAAATATTGTTAAGGAAATAAAAGGACTTGTAAAACAAAAATTAAAAACCAACCAAAAATAAAGACAAAAATCCTCACTACACAACGAAACACCCACCCCACACCCAGTTACCTAGCTGTTCATATTGTTCAAGTAAAACCTTTCAACACTCTGAACTACTATCCTTGTCAGTAAATATCCTTTCTCCACTATGATTATCCACAGAAATTCTGACCCCTGTTTAACCATTAAGACATGTTTCATTACTACTCAGAAAAACTGTACGTCGCATAGAATCCCGTAAACATATTTTACGCAAAGCTTTCATTTTCATTCTGAAGTGAGCCAGGCTATTGGCAAATACACACTAGTCAATCATTTTAATTTCTTAAAGAAGCAAATTACCTGTAATTACCTGTTCTGTAATGCAACAGCACTGCTTGTTAGTGATTTTATATTCCTCTCATTGACCGCATCTACCTTCTTCTGCTTCTTAAGTACCAGCAGTACTCTTAAAAACTGCAAGCAACCATTCTGAACTTTGGCAATTTTAAATTTACTGCTTCATCACAACTAGATAAGGCAATGCATCTTAAGTGCTTCAGAACTTACCAGAAATTTTATTCCAACCTAGTTATCAAAACTCATTTTTCTTCAAACTTATAATCTGCCATGAGTATAATTTTATACCTTCATGTAATGCAAGCCAGAGTTTAACTTAGTAAATTTTATTTATGAAAAATTAATTCAGTTCCCAATGACTTACATTTGACAGGTAAACTTCAGCAATAATTTTCTAAATAAGTTTTTAATAAAAAAGAAATTGAAAGAAATCTGCTTGAGAAAGTCCCTTGGAAGATACACAACTGTGACAAACTGCACAACAGCATTCTAACTTCTGTTTAATAAAGTTATTAAATGATGCAACAAGTTGCAGCACCACTTCTATAAAGGATATTCCATTTCAGCTTTGATATCATTGAGACGATGTGACAGTTCAATTAAGTCTTCTTCTTTGTTCTCATCAAACACTCTCAGCTGAATATCAAGCTCTTCATTATCCTTATCTTTCAAGCCCTATTTTTCAAGGCATAGTATATCTTAATTTTCCCTTTTTTAAAGCAAGAATTCCCGCTCTTCAAAGATTATATCATGACAAAATATAAGACATTAACCTTTGGAACAGGAATAAGCCGTAACTCAGTGCCTGGGGGTTTTTTATTATAATTGCACAGCTGAGAAAAATTAAGGCAAAATATCAGCAAATATAGCAGGTATGGGCTGCAGAACAAACATGAAGCCTTCTAATTGAGTTGAGTTCTCTTAACGGGACAGTCAACTTACGCTTGTTAATGTCAGAGTTTCTTTAAAAATTAGCATAAATATATTTCAAACCATTAATTAAAGTGACCTTAAGAAGCCTAAAGAAGTGTACAGAAGTTATGCTACAGTTTCTGCTATTAATCTAGATCATAGCATAAAGCATAAAAACATCCATAGTACATTGAGAAATACAAAAGCAGTAAAAAAACCCAAAAAAACTAGTACTTGGAGCAGGGAAAAAACTGTTTTTCTTCCAAGAAATATAAGCAACTTCTCCAATATGCTTAAGAACCAAGTTTAGCTTCCTACTAGGCAAATCAAAAAAAAGGAAACCAGTTCAAAAGCCATTAGTGTGAATGCACCCCATACTTTAAATGAAAACTGGCCTGGAATTGTCATAACTGCATATGCACAAACTGAATGGCAACCATGTATGTTCCCCAAAAATGTAGAAACTCATACCAGTTCTCATGTTTGAAAACCAGAGAAGGCTACTGTGAATGTGGATAGATTAACATAATTAACCCTTCTCTTGATTGTTTTTTGTTCAAGTAACTCTCATTTATAAATGTCTTGAAAATTTACCCCTAAGCACAGATATGAGCATGAAGTATTTTTAAGATGATTTACCATTAAGAAAGTTGCTTTCTAATGAAAAAAAAAAAAAAAAATCATCTACCTTGTAGATTCATTGCC
>JAVJGI010000037.1:17586204-17619344 GCA_035590275.1 Ibycter americanus
GGGGGGGAGAAAAAAAACCACACCCACACAACTCTCTATTGCTTAGCAAAAACAGCATAATAAAAAGTACAGCAGAAATTATTACTTACCTGACTGGATTGCTGGTTAGAGACACTCTCAAAGACTCTAGACAATTAAGAAGCTTTTCCTCTGAAATGCCAGATCGCAATTCATGAATATATTCTTGCGAGGACAGTGTGCATTCATGTTTGCTGTTTTTCAGTCCACCCTATCACAGAAGACAGAATGCTGCCCAATGTTATATTGATCATAGTAGCGTGCAGATGACAACATTTAAGACCACTATTTCCATGTGAGTTTTAAAATCACTGTTTTCACTGTGTAACTAAGAACATCTGACTATATAACTAACTATATAACTGTATAACTAAGAACTACCTACATGGTATTTCAGTATTACAATATCCGATAGTCAGTTTTTAGAGCTGTAGTATTCAAACCTGTAAACAATATACAAAACATTTTGCCAGAGGGTGCAACTAATCTTTTGTACAGCTCTGACAAGTTGCAGAACAGTAGGCTTATCTCAGAAGAGGGGTTATGATTAATATGCAGTTCCTAAAGCTCCTTAGCTCTAAATGGTCTGTTGAAGAGAACCTGATAAAGATGTCATGGGTGTAAAGGCAATATGAAGAAGTGCCTGACCTAGAATAGGATTTAGAAGTATTTGGTTTTAATTATATCAGGAACTTCTCTGACTACTGTAATCTTCTATTTGTCTCACTTTCAAAAAGCTAACCTTTTTATGAAGTTTCTGGTTTGTTCTTTTCAAATTCTTACCGTTCATTTTCCAAACATGACACTAAGTATGGCTGTGACAAAATGACTTGTCTACATTTAAGTTAGCGAATTTGACCTACATACATTCCAGTATTAATGCACATTAACAGAAATACGTATGTGTTCACAATATACTTTCAGATTCTTTGTCCTCACCTCAACAAAACAAAAATCTGACACAGATTGTGCATTCATTAAGACAACAGTGTCCTCTGGACTATGTGAGCTGTGAAGATGATTCTTGCTGACATGTGTAGCACCTTTAGTTGGACAACACATGCCAGTTACACATCAAAGGACCAAGACAGACAAAGATAAGTAAATAGGACACTGAAGAAACTACAATTTGTCATGACCAACCTCCTAAACTAAGAAATGCTCTTCGACCAAAGGAAAAAGAAATAAAAATAGGTGAGGTTATCTTTATAAGAGTATGAACTGACTTCAAATGAGGCAAGTGTATTAGCACTATATATTAAAAGTCACCATAGTTCAGAAAAATCATCACTCTGAAAGACCATAAGATAAAGAACTGGAAAACAGGAACAGCTTTATGCCATTTATTGCACTGGATGGAAACAAAAAAAATAATTATATGTGTAATTAATGTACATGATCTACACAATATTGGATACAGTTTTTGTCATTTCAGACAACAACCTTTCCCCAAAACCTAAAAGTAAAAGCAGAGAACAGAAGCACTCCTGTAAATCATAAAATCTGTGGAGATGAGATAATGACAACTTCAATCAAATGTTATTATATGTTAAACTAGACCCTGAAATGCACTCTAAAATGCAAGATGTATTTGGTTTTCCAAAAAGATTATTTCCTGTGGTTAGCCCTTCCACTGTAGTCTGCTGCAAGCTCCAGAAGAGATGAAGCATTTAAGGTCTTTGCTACATTTTCTTTCATATTTAAACCAAGGTGTGCTCTTGCTGCCTCCTCTCTCTATGCATCAAGGACACTAGCGAGGACCCCCTCCTCTGCCTAGCCCCTTGTTTTCAGAAGACCTATGACTCCCTCAATAACAGTTAAAATAGGTTAAAAGTTAGAGTAATTGGCAGCATGATATCCTAAGTCTCCCTACCATGCCTTATAGGACAGGTACACTTCACTGTTTCTACGAATAAGCATCTTTAGCTGCATAGCAATAAGGAATCATCTCCCCTTCCTTTTTTCCCTCCTCTTTAAAACACATGGTCACTAAAGATGTCTCATAAAAATCCATTCTTAAAACCTTTCACCCCAATACTCCAGTTCAGGCTACCGAGTTCTCAGTTTAACAGGATTACTTTCTGTTATCTTCTGCAATCAACTTTTCAGTCTCAATCCACTCTTACATATAGCCATGCTAACTGCAGTGCTACAACTAGGTGCTATTTCTTTTATTTCCCTATACAAAGACAGATTGTTTGGAATACCATGCTATGCCTTTGCATGGATCAGATTTTAATATATACGTTTATTATTTACTTTGAGATACAAGGTCTCAGTGAAAGGTACGCTTTATGTGAGAGCATCTAATAAAGATGAAGGTAAAAGCCAAGTACAAAGAAACTTGGAGGATTAGATCCCACACCAGAACTTTGAGAGATCAAATCAATGCTTAAGATCAAAAATCTTAGAAATTAATGTATGATCAGTCACCTTCACAGTATTATAATTAAGGCATAGAATTATTTATTCATGACAACGCAAATGAGAGCCTGGACCACACATTCAAATATCCTCCTCTGAGGAAGTAAGAAGCAATGACTTTTTAGTGAAAAATTAAGCTTAAGGGAAATCCTAGAAGTCTCACCAAAAAACCCCAAGTATATAAAAGAAAACCTGGTTTGCTTTCCCATGAAGGAGGTAAATCCAATCAATTCAAATCTGTGTGTAGGACACGTTTCAGGGTTTAAGGACAACAGTGACAGAGACAGGACAGACACCCTACAATGCAAGATATAGTGAAAAACAAACTTAAGCACAGTTTTCTCTCTACACAACTTTTTTTTTTTTTTTTAAATATTCAGAAAACCAAGCAACAATTAAATATTTTAGAGATTTCAATTTCAGTTTATCTTACTCTACTTTGATTTCAGGTGATTTGAAAGTAGTTAGCTAGACAAAAAAATTCCTCACCCAGTACCTTACTCGGCAAATGTCCAGCTTTATACGCTACTCCAATGTGCCACCAGAGAGAGGTCTGTAAACAAGCTTGAGAACCAATATCTAACAAAATAGGCAAGCAAAGGCATTTTACCCTCTATGTGGAAATAAGAAGATACTCTATCTACTTGGTGGTAAAGAACTGTGGAGCACATCTGAACCAAATGGATTGGCTGTAACAGTAAAAATACAAGATCAGATAACCTGCACAAACTACTCCTCTTTGAGGCATCAGACAATTCAGACCTTATTAGCAGGTACTTTTTCCCTTACCAATGACAAACTGAAGAGGTTTTGCACACTCTATTATAATACAATTCTGTTTCTATCGTAAGTAAAGAAACCGCTATATTTTAATTAGAGTACAACAACAAAGTTAGATAAGACAAGTTGTTTGGATGATGTGGTGGTTTGTTTGTTTGTTTGTTTGTTTTTAGGAAAGCAATACAAGCATTTTCAATGACTTGTTTAAACTACATGTACTCCAGTTGTTGCACACGTGACTTGGAAAAGCAGTATCCTTCTTCAAGCTATGAGGAAAAGCTATCAGCTCCTGGACTACAAATTGGAAGTTTAAACAATTTGTGTCCACTTCATCCTGTAGATATTAGCCAAACACATTCATTCAACCCATTAAAAACAGAACTAAAAAGCTAATCCTACTTTAGACAGCTACATTAACGCCTCAGAGATAAAAACAAGATGCGCGGCTGCCATTTCAATGCAATTATCACTGATTATAAAGGCAAGGAAGGGTTACTTTGCAGGCAGCTAAAATGAGAAGTGGGCACCAGTGCTTGATATCACAAGTAAAACTCAAGTAAGTTAAAGCTCTAAACTCCCCATTAACACGCAAGCCTCTTCTCTGCAATTGTCACTACAAGCCAACAGTACCAAAATTCTCGTCCCTAACCACAGTATCTGTAAATCTTCAGGAAAGTAACTACATGTGCCAGCAAATGCAATCAACTCCCAAAGGATGAATCCTATAAAAACCTACACTGAGAAGAAGCACACCAAGATGCATGCATTCTTCAAGCAATAATATGCAGAAGCCATACTCTTAAGAGCAGCATGTCTTATTTTACTACTTTGCAAGTTATCTGTGCAATAACATGCCTGTAATGCATAACTATTCTTGCTCTCCATCAGACCCTGAATTAAAAGGCATGGGGAAGAAAATAGTTATTACAGAGTTACTCCACTACCCATTGTGTATATACCAGCTTCCTTTATAAAATAATCTCTGCACAATGCAGCTGTTCAGGCTAATTCATATCATAAGGAAATTACATGGCAGCAGGAATTATTTGAAACTGGTTTTAATGCACTGAACTGGAGAATTCATAATCTGTCCCCTCAGAAATCAAGTACTTTATTTAAATACCTTCATTGGGCTTACATATTTTCTTAAATAGCTTAAGAACCAGTACTGTGTATAAAACTAAAATGTACCAGTGAATACAGACAGAAGTCTGTTTAAAGACCACTCTAAATAAAACAAAGCCAACAGCAATTTCTTCATCCCTATGCACTATATCCTTATATATGTACATCTGAAGTAGTGATTACAGTTTTAAGCCACAGGTGGTTGTTTATTATTTTTATGACAAAATATAAGTACTGAACACTACCTAAGTCTCAAATATTGTTAAAAAAAAAAAAATTCACAAATTTCAATCATGACAACTTAAAATGTAGCTGAGCAATTAATAAGACATGTTATGCTGTGATCTCATCTTATGCTTACTGACCTTCTGAATCCTCTACATTAATCTCATTCTCACTCTGATACCCAGCAGCTGACATATCCACAACAAACTATAAATACTAACAAGTAAGACATGAAAAAAATCCACGTCTAAACAGAATGAAGCCAAATACTGTAAATTTAAAGTTTTGAGTGATTGCCTTCAATAAAAAGCAAGACAAGCCTAAATTATATTTGTTGCTCACAATGAACAGATGAGTTATCAGTGAGTCTGAAGTATGTGGAAATAGATTCCTGAAAACTTAAAAACAGATCCCTCAAAAATGCAATCAATGATCTTACACTGTAGGATAACTATGACTGAGGTAGTTGATAATTAGTTTGATAAAACAAGGATTCAGTTATGGATGCTGACCTTTTAAATCCAAAACAAAAAATAAAAATAGTCCAGCCTAATTTTAAAAATGGAAGTGTATTCATAAGAAAAAACAAAACTATCATGTTCATACTCACCGGAACTTTACTTCCGACTATCTGCATGCAGTGGTCAGCCAAGAGAGGTTATTGTGTAAAAAAGATAATAATAATAATACATAAATAAACACAGCAAAGTACTTAGTAGGATGTAGCATCACACAATTTTTTCAGTGTTTATTCATTAGTAGTAGTTACATTGTTTTATTACTTTATCAAACTGTTTAAGAGTTACAGCTTCTCAACAGGAAAACAGTAGTTCTACTGTACGAGAAATAACTTTAAATTCTTATGTTCCACTGCTGAACCATCAGTATTTTACACATTTACCAAAAAATAACTAAATACCTGGCTTGACATCTTGAAAGATTAAGATATGCCATTTTGTTAAAATTATCAGGTCAGATATTTTATAAATGACACCGAGAAAACTACATTAAAAACTAATGGCATACTGACTTCCTTGTACATATAACAACTTCATTTGTTATGAAGCTTTTGATCTATTCAGATGATGTCATCACTGAATTTAATTAAGTTTTCGTAATAAAAAACATAGCCTACAGTTATAAATCTATCTTGCATTTCAGATAATCTCATGTGGCATTTTTCTTCAACTGCTCAGTATGGATGCTTTTAATTACATGGATAATTAAACAGTGATTTTCAGAGTGACATCTTGTCTTTTTTTACCATGGAACAGCATCTCTGCATATTCATGACCCAGAATTTGACTTTAGACAGAAGAAACTCTGCAGCAAGGCAGCACATCCCTGCCCTGTTCTACCACTTTGCACAAATGACCATGTTCCTGCGAACACCAGGACTATGGACTTTGGCTTAAGTATTGTAGGCCTTTCATTGTCAGCTATTTGCTGCAATCTGATAGCTGCCAGTTTTTTTAATAACCACTTTCATCTGATTAAGAGCCTGAGACAGCATGATTTTGTTCCAAGATCTGAATTTGATTGTATCTGTTCAGCCTCCACCTTCTTCATTTTATACCCTTATCTCTTCCATTATTCTTCTAGGAAGCCTTTCAGAAGACAAAAGTCCCTGCAAGTCTTTCGCAATCACCTCTCCTCTTCCTGATAAAGCTTCCTTCAGAAGTGCAACATGGGACTGTCATCACCAGACAATCCCTTTTCCTAATTTACTGCCACCTTCTCACACCAACGTTCAACTCATACAATGTGGCATGAGATGTCACTAAGCTCCATTCTGAAACAGAATTCTGAGCCTTCACCATTTCCCAATTTTCCATGGTCAATCGTTCTCTTCAAGTGAGAGAAGGAATCAGAAGCACAGTTAATTACTTTACATAAAAACATGCAGCTTATTGGCTTCTGTACTTCCTCCTTCCCCCAAGGAAAAGGAAAACTTCTTTTCATCCATTGAAAACCAAGGTTTCTTTCTCAGAACTCTGAAGACAGTACAGTGTTTCAGAAAAGCATGGTCAACACACTGCAGATGGCACACAAGGCAGAGAAAATGAAGCACCAAATTTAAAAATAATTTGGTTAAGACAGCATCAGCAAACGAGAGCGGTGTTTTTAAATGAGTGGAGAGAGCTCAAAAGTCTAACTAAAATAAACATTAAATGAACTGGAAGAAAAGTGACATCAACTGTTAAGTGTGTTTCGTGAGCTCTGAGCAGTAGAAAAGGCCCAAGTATTTTCAGTATAAAAGAGGAAGACATATGAACAATTATCTGTGACCAAAGAAAAAGGTAATTAATTTTAAGAAAAATCATTTTGAATGCCATCAGCATTTTCATGGAAGACAAGCCTGAAGATGGCCTGAAGAAAAGAAAGCTTGACAATTCATGATGCAGTAAAAATCAGTTAGGGCTTGAATTCAACTACACAGAATAGTAGTTTAACCAAACAGAAGACAAAATTAACTACGAAAATGAGGCTTTGCTTTATTGTAAAGTCCCAATCAACATTTTACAATTGACCACATTTTATATTTTTTAAATCGGTTAAGATCCTATCTATTTAAAAGCTAATTTAGGGTAACACGCTACAGAAAGGTCATTTATTTCTGAACAACCTTAAATTATTCCATTCAAATGCTGTGATTCAACTGCAAGAAGGACTTACTGAAGCACACAAGCTTCGATATGAGCCCTTTTTCCACTAGGAAAAATATTTTGCGTATGTAGAAAATATCCATGCTGGCGCCAACTAAAGTTTAAAGCGCACATTCATGTATAAGGACATTTCAGGATCTTTTTTATTTATCTTTAAATTGTAGTACGTTTTGGCAGACATATCCCCAGTTCTGTTAAGTTGCCCATGCTACAGCACATACGGTAGCAGTAATGCAATCTGTTAAAATTTTTAGCAGTTAGACATGCAATGGTAGCCATGCTTTCCTTACTCAGCTACAAAATTATGCTACCTCAGGCAGCTACATTTCCGTATCAGTACACATGAGAGATCACCATTCTCCAATCACTTTTTGGGAAAGAACTGCAAGTACTTCCACTGCAAAAGTTTCTACTGCTTCAATAAATTATTTTTGCTTACTAAGATAAATCAAAGATTTAACATTGATCATCAAGTGAAGATAAAAACCTTACAACACATAATCAATTGTTCCCAATGATAGTCTAGGCAAAGTATATCAACAGGAAATTTCATAATATTCACTGCATAAGCTTCAATAATTCTCCAATAACTTGATGTTCAGCTACACCATGCTTTAAGCACTGGATTCCTTCCAGGACAGACTAAACAAATGTGGATTTTGTTTAAGATGAACTCATGCAGGAACATCACTCCTCTCAGAAATGTAAATCACACTATAATGCAACTTCTTCCTTCCACTGAAGTTTGTAATGTTTAATGCAAAGCATTTGCATTTAATAATTGCATGTCACTGTAGTTTTAATTTTGAAATTTAACTCTGCAGAGCCGATTCTGAAGGTTAAAAGAAAGACAAGTCAGATGCACTGCTTGCAGTCCATGCTTATAAATTCATTAGGCAGACACCAACATAATCTTATTTGCTGGTTTATTTCACTAAGAAAGAGATTATTATTTAATGCTATCTGTATTCAGCACTCAGATTCAGCTCTGTAGAACTTCTAGCAGTGCTGCCATTATGCCTTTGAACAATTATTCTACACGTAGTCTTCATTTCCAGTAACCTTATAGTGCACACAATAAGTGTGGGGGGAAAAAATGAAATTCATCCTCATTTCCAAATAAAATCATGCACATTTTATTGAAGAACTATGCTGATAGCAAATTTTACCACCTGAAGCGTACTACTGCCCCTTGGATACACAAAGCTTGGATACCCCTACCACCACTTCTCCCCAAAACTGCAATACATTCAGGTCCTCAGAATTCACCACTAGCTTCTTTAAAATTCTTTATACAACTGTGGCACAAAGCAGGACAAAACCCACTTCTAGCGAAATCATAACATATATATTTAGAGATATATATACACACACACATACATATAATGTTTAATCCAATCCAACATTCACGAGGTTTTGTGGCATATTCTCTTTTTACATAAGGAGAACTTTATTGGCTATAGCTAAGTCTTAACAAACAAAAAACATTACTGTTGTATTTTATAACTAATTACTACTAATAGTCACACTGCAGGAAACAAGTTGTACCTCTTCACTATCTGAAGCTGTATTTCTCCACCCCAAAAAATGCTGGGGCATCCAGTCATTCTCCTATACTTCTGGCACCCCAAAACAGACAGCCTTCAACAATTCTGCTTGAAGGATCCAGCAACTAAGGGTAATCAATCAATGTAAGTGCAGGGAATGATCCACATGAATGAAAGGCCTCTATATTTCTACTCAAAATATAATTTTAAACTCATTTTAAGACCATTTTTTCACTAAAGGAATCATTTCATCTACCTTCAGAACATTTCTTAGCAGACTATTTAACCCAGTCTTCAAGACGGCTACCGTACTCAACACACTCAAATTAAGCTAAAATATTGAATTTACTTCAATTTTAAATACTTTCAATATTTTGATTCCCTAACACTGAAAATTGTACATCTAGTATGCGTGTCATTAATGAAACCATACAGTCACACTGCCCCTTCCAATAACTTTTGGTACCAAAAATTTCTAGATTAGTTCCACAGAAATACGCTCAGGTTCCATCCATTACTCTACATCATTGGATTTGCAATTTCTTACAGTTTACAGGAAAGCATCAAGTTTTCACACTGCCCTACAACTGAAATACAAATTAACCCTTCAGATGCGGCTGCAAACATTTAGAAGTATATTAGTGAGTACATATGTATTACTTTTTTTCCCGCTACTCCTAGAAGATGAATACAGACAAAAAAATTGAGTTTCAAGCTTGACACTCACGAAGCTAAGCTTCTTACTTTCATGTGTCTTGGAGAAGTGACTACTTACGGATTTGGCAGTTGCAGAAATGTATTGGACAACCATTTCACGTTTTGTGGTCAAATCTTTATCTCTTAAAGGAGCTTTACGTTCTTCATTTAGATTCATGTCTTCCTGTAAAGAAACACACCACACAACATCAAGATTCTATTTCATGGTTTTTACTAGACTTTGTTATTTTTATACCACTTTTCTTAAACAAACGGGTCATTTTTAAACAAACAGAAGTGTTTTTTTCCAGCTTATCTGCTTTTGTTTAATTCTGAGCTACCTAATTTTCTCATTTAATTCTGTCACTGCAAGTGTTTGCTGTTTTCAAAACTTAGCCAAAATTATATATGCATCAAGAGTAGTGACCATTAGTGAAATTTGGCTCAAGAAATAAAACTAGAGGATAAACCCAAAAATTCTTGTGAACTTCCTGTGTTCTTTGTAAAAATCTTATCACAACAGACGCTATTCTTGCACTATTCAATCAGAAGGCTGTTATTAGCTTGTGGCAGGTGTAGATGTGAATGTGTTCTGATGTATTTAAAAACAAACCTAAAATTCAAAATATTCTGCTAGATAAAAAAAAAATAAAAAAATCTAAAGATGCCTGTTTCAACTTCATAACTGAGTAAACGCAACATGTAGTCATTACTAGTCATGACTAGTCTTGCCATTAGAAGTCAAAGTAACTTCAGAGTAGCAACTAAAACCAGTAAATGTTACTGTAAAAACTTACTAACAGCTTTTTCAAAATATTACTACTCTCTGGAAGACAGACCTGTCATCTGCTTCAAATATTATTACTTGAAAGTTAAAAATTAATCCCTTAACCTAACAAGCAAATCAAGTAAACATAAATTAACACTTACCCAATCTTTCAAAAGAGATTCACAACTTCATTGAGCAGACTAAAGCTACACAATGGAACATGACAGTTCTTAAGCCATATTGACTGCATGGAATTTTAAGGAATGATACAGAAAACAGTATTTCTAACAATACTCAAGACTGCATTTCCTGATACTTCACCTATCAACAATGTGCACAGCAGGATTAATAGACAGCTACTTCAAAAGTTTGTTTCTGTATTGCTAATAGAAAAACTTGCTTGTGAGTAGAATCACAAACCTTGACAAGTGATCCTAAGACAGAAAATATTCAAGACCATACAAAAAAAAAAAAATCAGCTTTCTATACATTAAGATTTTACTAATGGAAATTATTATTTTTCAAAGGTATTTACTTAAGTTTATTAAAAACTATCCTTCAGCAGCAGTATCTAACTACTGCAACTAAGGTCAATAGAGGTTATCTTAAAGAAGCAGCCAACAGCTTAATATTTTCATTTTCTGCTTTTTGCCTTTTTTTTTGTCTGTAGAAGTACACCAAGTAATTTAAACATACATAATACTAGCATTCTATGAGTTACTCAATTGTTTATATGCCAATTTAGACAGGTTTGTCAGGCCTATGCTATGCTATGGCCTCCCAAGTAGTTAAAACTTTCAAAATTATATTTGAAAATCACTATTATATAATAAACGCCAACATGAATACAAATTAAAACATTGTAAAATAATGCAGCACATCATCTCACCATCATTTTTTCAAAGAGATCCATAACTTCTTTTTCTGATAAGTTCATGCAACGCTCATCAACAAGTGCCTGGGCAAGCGGGATTTCACTTATAGAAGGCTGAGAGTCAATAGGATGCTGAATGAGAGGTTTCTCTTTTTTCACTGCTGATTTTCTGAAGCTTGTTATTCTGTCACGCTGCAAAGACATCCATTTAAAAATAAGCAGAAATAGGAAAGCAGCCAATTACATGGCAGTAAATACACACATTTTTAGTTAATCCAAGCAGCAGAGTTAAAACTCAAACTGAACTGTAAGTAAAAATACTCTAACACTCAGAGATTACTTTTAATAGATAGACAAAAACATTTAAGGTAAATTCATGACAGGTCACAAGCAAAAGGGATATAACTATTTCTCACAGTTTCATAAGTATACCATCTATGTTAAACTCTTAGTATTTCAAAATCTTGAGTTCATCTTCTCACATTACTCCCTAATTATCCTGATAGTGAATAAATATGGTACCACAAAGGTAATGTCCAAGCGTTCCTTCACCTGAAGAGCTATAAGTCTTTGGAGGACAACTGAAAAAGCCAGCGTTGGGAAGGAGGTACTCACAAGTTCATCAGGCTTATAAAAAAATCCTGCTAAAGTAAAATAAAGTTTGTAGAGGAATTAATGCTCCAAGTATAGTTCACAATTCCTTGAAGTGTTTTTGAGTATGGACTCCTGAAATTAGTGCATAATTTTAAAAAGCCAGGTAATGGTTACTCACATAGAAGCAGCCATCCATAGTTAAAACACACATAACAGACATTAGTGAAAGCATATCATACAGTCTGCAACGACGTTTCACTGGTTAAGGCTGACTTGTTTTATGCCTTACACCAAACCCCCCACCTTTTTTTTTTTTTTTTTTAAGCATGCTTACTCAGTTAATTTGTTAATATTGGAAAAAACCAACAAGAGCACCTTCCTTATAAGGCCATTTATTACTGTATTATTAATATATAACTATTCTGAATAAAGGCAGAATTTTTTAATAATACTGTCTTTAACAAGATAGATATATATATCTATGTTCATTTTGATAACATTATGTCTGCACCAATTTTTTTAAATTAACTGTTTGCACCAACAAATACTAACGTATTTGTTTCAGGCACTGAACAGCCTTATGAAGATGTGCTTTCATGTAACAGCAGCTTATGTAGGTTTACCAGTATCATTCATAGCAGTTATTGCAATCTCTATAAAGACATGTAAATCAAAATTTGTATTTCCTATAATTACACAACCTCTGTGAGGTTGTGAAGACTTTAATGGAGTATTTCATTTATGGGAAATCTGGATTCATTTTAGTGTTCATTCAGTCCAGTCAGGAGTGGAGACTTTTGACTGTTGCAGAATATGGCGAAGAAACATTCTTCCTTTTTTTAATTATTTTGGGTTTTTTTCTTGGCTTGTTTTGCTGGGGTTTTTTTGAGATCCTACAAAACTACCTTAATTTTTTGAAGGGAAAGTATCCCTAGATAAGCTGCATGGCCTTTGAGTTTCTTTGGAGTTTTTTTGGTTTGTTTGTGTTTTTGAGGGGAGGGAGTTGGGTTTGGGTTTTCTTCTTCCGTAGAAATCTTAGTTTTGTGGACAGAAACACATTACCTACAAGGATACCGTTAACATCTTCAACAAGACAAGATTATTATTTTAATCCCATTTTTCCTTATTAGAATAGTTTACATCACACTTTCTGAAACTAAAATTAGGGCATAGTCTATTGAAAGGGCCAAAGGTATGACACAATGCCTGAAAGGCAGTACCCAAAATTAGCCAATATACATCGAATGCAGTTTTACTGTACACGTACATTAAAATGCCCATTCAGCAGTCACCAAAAAAAAAGTCATTTAAGATCAATTTCACCGCACTGTGATCTGTTTCAAGTATACGTTATTAACAACAAGTTTGTTTAATCCAATTGCAATCATGAGATCACTTTAAAGTCATAAATCAATCTTCTACATGATTTCTTGATACAATTTCTTCATTTCAGACATGTAAGTGATGATTAACTAAATGGCCAGTGTGGCTTAACTATTATATATAAAAACCAAAAGTTTCTAATTTTGCTGAAGTCAATTTTGATATAAGTTTCTGTAAAAATACTTTACAACAGTTTTCAAAGTATTTGGAATTATAAAGTTAGTGCTACTGAATAAAAACTTGTTTGACATACAGTACATACTTATTACTCAAAATGGTTCCACTTGAATCATGTGGCAACTAACTCCACAAGAACCACTGCAGATCCTTTACTTTAAAAAGGTCAAGAAAAGTAGCACTTGAACTGTTGAATAAGTTTCATCACATCCACAGTATTACTAAAGTATACAGAATGTGGTTAAAGAAGCTTCTCCAAATAGGTATCATTAATTACTGTTCTTCAACTGAGTTACACATTATGATCTTTAGGAACAGTAACTCAATTTTCTGAAATCTAATGCTTAATATCCTTATAAGAACGTGTTACATTGTCCACAACATTTGGAGTAAAATAGCATGCAGTGTGGAGTTACCATTGCAAATTAAGATGTTACAAAGACCTTACCACATCATCTGCCAAAGTTTTTATTTGAATATTCTATTAAAAAAAAAAAAAAAAAAACAACAACAAACACACAAATCAAAGAAAAAAAGACAGCGTTACCTACTGTTTCAGAATAAGGAAATCTGCATTTCATGTATTCTAACACTAAAAAGCACTTGAAATTTCAGGAAGTCTTCTAGCAAAACTGCAGCTAAATGGGCATGGAATCTACTGCATTTCATGTGAAAAATGCTTGCATCCTATTTCATCTTGGTTTTGACTATTTAACTCATTAATCCGAAAACTGTATAGCTCTAGCACCCCCAATATTTCACAAAAAAAAAAAGACAGTAGAATCTCTTAGAAAGCTTTCCAACACAAACATGGACTACTGGACTTCAAACAGTCAGCCGATAACTATATGACACTCTCAGTTTTGACAGTTCTTGAGACTCAGAGTTGAGTAGAATTTCCTGTGCCCTAGCTTCTTGAGTCTTCTGCCAATTTCTCCTTAAGACTGAATAATTTAAGTTGTTATATGAACTGGTTAAAGCCAGAGTATTGGTGATGCACAAACCAAACCCTACTATATCTCCCTCCCTAGTACGCTCTCACTTTTTCCTTAACGGTAGTAAAATCCTGCTGACAAAGATCACCAACACTACATTCTTATTCATGGCCAAAAAGGCAATCTGTATTACATACCAGTAACAATCATCATATCAAGGAATCACTTCATTAATAAAGATTGCTCAATTACACCAAGCGATCACAAATAGGTAATTAAGATCCAGAACATGGGGAGGTGGGGCGGGCAGCACAGATCTGAGACAAAAAGAACTGCTGTATATGAAAAAAGAGCAGTAGTTGATCCATGACACAGGCTTGCAATTCACTGGTTACAAAACAGCAACCCTATTTTCTTGGGCAGCGAGGTTTCACATTCCTTAGTTATGCTCTCACCAGCTGAAATGATCAAGGTGCTTCTAGTTAACATCCCATACCACTGTGTATTCTTAAAGTGTATTGTTAACACAGTGGACAAATTCAACATTACTGGAAATGAACCTATAACTGTTCAACACACACCAAACAACATTTCACTTCCCCTTGGTGGAAGATGTTAATGCACCATGCTTCTTCTAACTCTATTTTCTGTCCCTCGGCTACAGTTGTTCATGCTGTATTTTTGAAACAAATAAATTTGCAAGACTATAAAAACAGCAGAGAATATATCAAGGTGGGAAGGAGGAGCAATGTGTTCATACTTTGAGCATTCAGAGGTATCCAGGACAGCGTGGTTGACTGACCCTGACTGGCAGGTCAGTCCCCACCCAGCCACTTGCTCATTCCCTCGCAGTGGGATCAGGGAGAGAATCAGAAGTGCAGAAGCAAGAAAAACGCATAGGTTGAGATAAAGACAATTTAACAAATGAAAGGGAAAAAAGATAAAGAAACCAATGACGCTAAAGCCATCACTCACCACCAGCAGATCAATACCTACCCAGGCTCTGAGCAACTGCTACTTTGGAAAAAACACTTCCTCCCCACCCCATTTTATTGCTGAGCATGACTTTGTGGTATGGAATATCTCTTTGGTCAGTTTGGGTCAGCTGTCCTGGCTGTGTCTCTTCCCAACCTCTGGCCTACCCCATCCTACTCCCGGGACATGGGGAGCACACGAAGAATAGAAACATAGAATCATTAAGGTTGGAAAAGACCTTTGAGATCATCAAGTCCACCATTAACCAAGGATTGCCAAGCCCATGACTAAACCTAAGCACCAGATCTACGCATTTTTTTAAACATCTCCAGGGAAGGTGATTCCACCACCTCCCTGGGCAGCCTGTTCCAATGTTTGACCACCCTTTCAGGGAAGAAATTTTTCCTAATACCCAATCTAAACCTCCCCTGAAGCAGCTTGAGGCCTTTTCCTCCTGTCCTCTTGCTTGTTATGTGGGAGAAGAGACTAACACCCACCTGTCTGCAACCTCTTTTCAGATAGCTGTAGAGAGCAATAAGGTCCCCCCAAGCCTCCTTTTCTTCAGGCTCAAGAACCCCAGTTCCCTCAGCTGCTGCTCATAAGACTTGTGCTTCAGACCCTTCACCAGCTCCATTGCCCTTCTCTGGACACACTCCGGCACCTCTACATCCCTCTTGAAGCGAGGGGCCCAGAACTGAACGCAGTATTCGAGGTGCGACCTCACCAGTGTTAAGTACAGGGGATGATCACTGCCCTTGTCCTGCTGGCCACAAGAAACAGTAAGCCTTAAGACTGGGTAAGCACTGTTCAGCAAAAGCTAAAACACTGGTGTTTTACCAACACTGTTTTGGTCATAAATCTACACTACAGCACCATATGGGCTGCTATGAAGAAAATTATCTCCATCTCAGCCTGACCCAGTACAGACAGCTAGGATAAAATCTTCTCTTACTACTCCAGATGTTGACACCAACCCTTCAGCTTCTTAACTGCCATATCTCAAACCTCTTCCTTACAACTACACCTCTCCTCTATTTTTGTTACCTGGACTTAGTATGGAATTAAAAATGAAATACTCTAACCTTGAAATCACATCTAAGATGTCATTACTCTGGTAAACAGACCTTTTCTTTTTAACAGAGCTTATCGAGAAAGAAGTCCAAACAAAGTAAAGCCTAACCATGGCTCACAGACAGAGACACCTATGTAAGCAAGAAGTTTGAAAACTCTGAAAACTGTATCCATTTTAGCAGTCACTTGTACTAGAAACATTTCCCCCCCCCCAATTTCTTCTCATTTAAGCACTGTCAATCTCTCCCAGAACCTGGAACAGGATAATCTACTCCATCTCTACATTTATATTGCATTTGTCACTCAAACTCCTCTGGGCAAAATACAGAATAGTAAAGCAAGATTCCACACAGCATTTTTTCAGACATCTCAAGCGCACTTCCCAGATCTCCTTATGGTGCATGAGCTACATTGCTGCCAGTAGCTACTCAAGATAAGCAACACATTTAACAGGTAGAAGAGAAACTGCAGGTAGCTGGAGGCAGAGGCAAGGCAGTTATGTACCTGCAGATTCTCACTGACACACAATGTTGACAGACTCTTATACTAACAAAGAAATCACACTTCCAGTCTGATTTAAGAGTATTAAGACAAAAGTAGTTTACCTCCCCAGGAGGAAGTTTAAGATAGCACACTTTTTGTTGTCAACTCCTCTAGCATTATTCTCTATGCCATCTGTAAGACAGCCAGAACACAAGAAGATGAAAAGAAATCAACCCTTTCCTAGCTTGTTAAAAACACCACTCCCTGATTTTAGAAGCAGCCCAAAGGCAAAGGTTTTGCAAAAATCTCTTATGATAAAACATTTGCAAATAAGGGATAGCAAATTAGTATTTGTATGTAAAAACATAATACAATTTAAGACAGCTCTCCTAGTTTTTAATATCAACACAAACCATGGAACTTCATCAACTCCCATATGGAGGAACTATTTCTTACTGATTTACTTAATTGTTCACTTAGAAGACTTCAGTGACAGAGCTTCTCCCTTTCAAATGCAGTCTTTCTAGTCCATCAGTAGTTTAAAATACCGCTTTCTATTTTCTCCTCCTAATTTTAGTTTACTCTAAGTCTCCCGCTGCTTGCGTTAAGTACTGACAGATAATGAAAATAAGGCAAACAAAAATCATTGCACATACTAATGCAACTGCATCACACTACTCATCTTAAAAGGTCAGTCTCAGCCATGTTAACATTCAGTGTAATTGAAATCTTGCACAAAAGAACAGAAGACAGATTTTCACCATAATTCACTACATTTATTGGTATAAAAATAACTATTTCCTCATCCAAGCTCAGTTCAGGCTCCTACAATAACAATTCCAACACTCAAAGAATTTAAAGACTTGAGATTATTGCATTAACTTTCATCACAAAACTCACAGCAAGTCTTTTCTTTGAATCTTTTTCTAATTTATGTGTTAATAAAACCTTCCAGATCACTTGAGCTGGCCATGAGTTGTAAATTAAGATGCATTTACACCAGCTGACTAATCTTTCCATTATATTTAAGTATTACTTTGCCACATTCTTCATTGTTACTCAAGACTTGCTTCCACCACAAAAACAAAATCAAAAGCAATCCACAGTTTACCACATGTACAATGAAACAATGATCAGCTGGCTAACTTCTAAACTTGACAGCAATTTTAACTCCCCTGCACACTGCTC
Organism: Ibycter americanus; assembly: GCA_035590275.1. Lineage (NCBI taxonomy): Eukaryota > Metazoa > Chordata > Aves > Falconiformes > Falconidae > Ibycter > Ibycter americanus. The sequence continues at coordinate 17,604,135 of JAVJGI010000037.1, forward strand.
AGGCAAATCGTGGTGCGCTGCAACATCCCACTTCTGCACACAGGCTACAGCTTCAGGTAACAGCTCCAACCGCTACTAGCAATCCTAATTTTCTAAGCATAACAAACAGAAACGAGACCTTCTTTTAACCTTCTTGGTTTTAAACTGGGATGATACAACTCTTCTAAAATTTACCTGGACTTCCAACACCTCCAAAAAACATTGTAAACTTTGCTCAAGGATAATTGTTTTTTAACTGCCTGCAAATAAATTTGCATAAAACCAGGAAAGGAGTAACATCCTGTATGAATACCTGAACAAAGGGAGTTCAAAGGGACAAAAACCAAAACTGATCAATATCTGAAGTATAAAAGGTTGTATGCAACTCAAGTCTAGGTCTTACAGCCACAAAATAGTATTCACTCCTACAACCTCTGTTCTTCAGTACAGGCAACAAGTAATGTTCCCATTAGACAATTTAACTGTCTGTTAATATATTCAGTTTGGTAATTAAATGTAAAAAGGTACCAAGGAAATTGCAAAAAGATACCTGAGCCACATTAACTGATGCGCAGAAACTAGAACTACACACTGATTTAGGACTTTCTAGATCTTTACATGTGATAAAGTATATCTGGCGTTACTAATAAAACTAGTAAAAAAGTAATCGACAAAATGTTTGCTTCATAGTAGTTTTTTGGCACTTCAAGGAGCATTCACCATGCTTTCAAAAAGAACTGGAATTGTTGCAATCCATCTGGTATATCAAAGATAATTGAAGATAACAACACTATTAGTTTTGTTACTATTGTGGCACATTTGCACTTGGTCTATGTGACACCACATGGAAAATTCTTGTTCACTTTGCAGCCATTGGCTTCACAAATTCCTCAAATACGCATTATTTAAATTATTAAACTAAGGATTAATCTATAACCTGAACATGCTGGTGAACATTCCCTGGGGCGCTACAAAGTGAGACCAAGGAACATGTGAACACCTTACAAAAGGCTGCCAAAATGAAGCTGGGAAGTTATTAATGTGTACAACACAGTCAGTGCTGTTTGACTGGAGAAGGGCAGCCATCTTCCCAACCAAGAAGCTGTCTGGTTTTCCTTAATTACTCTACTTTTTTTCCCCAGGAGACTGGCCATCCAGAAACAAGCAACACTCGGGAAAGAAGTTATACAACTCCTCATGCTAAATAAAGCCAGAGGGTCACCCATGCTGGTAACTATTAACAGCAGAGGGCACCAATTCTTTAATCATGGTGCTGGCAGAACAAATACTGATCCCGAACAGGAGGGAGGGGAAAACAGGCTGGAGGCACGTTACTCATATTGGACACTCACCCTCACAAATGCCACTGTCTGATCCCCTCAGGGAAAGGGGCACCTCCACACCGGGTCTCTGTGCAAGAGGAATAGAGAGACCCTAAATAGCAGTCTGGTCTAACTAAAAATAGAGGCTGAGAGAAACTGAAACAGCTTCCTCATTTTTGTCTGATTGGCAGACCTCTATCACGCTCCAAAACCAAATGGACTGTTCAAAAAACTGCACTTTCCCAGATGACTTCAAGAAGCCTTTACTCAAACAGCAAATTGATTCAGAAGCTGAAAAAAATAACTGTAAACAAATTTAGATATCCTTAATGTCAACAATTCTGTAACTGAAGATACAAGAGTTGAGGAAGACAGTTCAACTAACATTGGGGTTTTTTATTATTGTTTGTAGCTCAAACTGTGATTACTGTTTTGAAAAGTCTGTTTCAGACAATTTATTGGTCTGCATTGATAAGTAATCTTTAAAAATCAGAGCAAAATTAAAAGCTTTTTCCAAAAGCTGCAGTTCCACATCAATCTAAGCCAACAAAATTGCTGGCTGTGAGACAAAACAGGGCAAGGGTTGCACCAGGACAGTCAGTCAGAGCAGCTTAGACTACTGTAGCAGCAATTTCAGAAAGCGTGTTAAAAGAGGCAGTTTTCACATTAGTCAGTGCAGAGGCAAATGGACTAAGTTTTGGCATTTTCCAGAGCTACTGCTAGAGTCCAAACACTTTCCATCAAGCAGCCCAGGAATAGCAGAGTTTTTAACAGTTATGCTACATAACTGCTGAGTTCTTTATACAGCACTTTGCATAGCCAGGATCTGTTTCTTATTTTGATATCTAGTGATCATGCAACAGGTTTTCCTTTGAGCATCTTGGAAAAATCCTTGTGACAATACAGCATGCCTTTCAGGACAGATGAACTGTCTCTCTTCAGGATGCACTACAGCTTTTAAATTCCTCACTTAAAACTATCAAGGAACAGTTTGCTAGTTAAAACTTCCACAAACTAGACTTTTGAAATAGTCAAGTCATAATTCCATTCACAAGTTTCACAACAAGCAAGTGTTGCAATACTGCTTTTATGAAGTGCATACTAGCCTCAATATGCAGGTTTAATGTTCTGAAAGGTATTTAACTAATCAAGATCTTTATAAAGGTTAAGAGACATGACAAAGCCTGCCCTTACAACAAAGATTTAAAACCTTTTATTTTAGTTTGAAGCTTCCACTGTTACTCAGAAATTCTACCCACTGTTTTAGTACTTAATTTAGAAATGTGTGTGGCATTGCATAATCATTAACCAACAGAAAGTTTGATAGGACACATCTTAAAAAAATAACAACAAAAAAAAAAAGGCAAAAAACTCACACAGACAAGAACCAGCAACCACAATTCACACAAATAAGTAAGTACAAAACTCTACACCCAGATGTCCTTAAGGTCCAAAAAGATGTAATTAACAATCTTCCACTTCAAGGATTCTGGGCGGTCTGCCAAATCCAAATAAAATAAGTGTAGCAACAGAAATTGATACAAAGTTTCTGCATAGGAACTGCAGGTACCTTCAGGACCTGTTACATGCAGTGTCTCACTTGCACTACAACAGGTAAGTATTTGCATAAAGAAAAGAAGAAGTCGTATTTGGCAATATGAAGACAGCATATGGGACTGCACCAATGGGCAACAGCATAAATAGGGAAAATAAGTATGGGTATTCTGCTTCTTCATGTCCTTGAATCATCAGCTTAAGCATATATTTTATTTTTTGGGTCATCTGCAGACTAACATTGCATTTATTTTGGGCTTAACTTCATTTTCAAATCTAATAATCTTGGTAAAGGATACTTTCATGGTCTTTCTTAAAGAACACTATTTTAAAAAAAACAGGTTTCAGATTGTTGAGTGCCAATTACATTCCACGCTTTGCTTGATAAGAAAGCTTATTTCAAAAGCTGCACCCCTTCCGTCCATTAGAAGTGCACTGAAATAATTTCAAAAATCCTGTGACACACCTATGTAGCCTCCTCTCTATATATTTGGTGACTATAAAGAGTGCCAGGTATACTTTATCAGACAAGAAGCCATCTGTCCAAGCAGTTGATATGGTACTGGTATTGGGCAGGATTGCTTGTTAGTATCAGCGTATTTCTGTGTATTGTACATACAGCAAGCAAATCGCTTGGTTTGGAAAAAAATTGGAAAGTGTTTTTAGACTGAGTTCACTTGCTAAACTAGTCACTTGAATAGTCCTTGGATAAACTTCCAGGACTTAATTAAAAATGAACATAGAACAGCTCCTAGTACAGTAAATGGATGGTTTAGATTCTTAGTGTACTGGTTGCATGCCTGTTGCTTTTCTGCCAAGTGTGCCCATCAGTACCACATCCAGCCATGTAACTCTGCTGCTTGTATTTCAGAAATGCATTTGTTTGACTTGTGAGCATTGAGGTTTTAGGGAACTTGGCTTTTGCTTTTTTCATATATTATTGTGAATTGCTTTTGAAACATTCTGGAACAGTTAAACTGGAAAAAAACTATGTCAAAACAATTATTGACATAGTAAGTGCAGGCTTCATCTCAATTTTACACTTAGATACAAGCAATGGATTTGAGCTCTTTGCTTTCAATGTGGCAGCAGAACAAAGCCCGTTTTGCTAGACAGCAATACTTTATGTGCAACAAATTGCTGTTCATCTTCCTTCCTTGTTCTGGGCTCTCCTGAATGCAAGCGGTTGATCTTTTCATTCACACACGTTGTGGAGCTGCTCAGACTGAGTGAAAGCTATTACAAAGCTAGTGAGTTTGGCCAATTAAGAGTAGTGAGAATAGGCCTCCGCCTTTTATACCTCAGTTCATAAAGAGACACCCCGTCACCTTCACTCTTACAGAAATGAGGTTTTAGTTTGTTTTTACCCTTTTACAGACATGCAGCCCTTTTAACTACAACTACGTGCTTTGAACCTGGCATTCGTCTTTTGTTGAAACCTAGGTTTTTCTTTCAAGATGAGCAATGACCAGTTAACTTGACAGTGAGAGATTTCTTTTGAAACCATTCTGAAAAAAACAAGCAGAAACCGCTTTGAGAAAATTCTTCAGTACTTTTGCACAATTTTATTTTTTTCATTCCTGCTTTCTTGCTTCGTATTTCACAGTGGATGCAAGTACAGCCTAATACCCCTCTATATGTGACAGGCTCAATTTCTATATACTTTTCTTCCTGCTCTATGCAGAGATAGTTTGGGGAAGATTCTTTACTGAGCATGCTGTTGGTTTCACAGAATAAATCTTGCTCTTGCGGGTACAGCAAACACTGAAAGTGTCACAGCCAATCTGCATTTTCCCCTGCTACTGTTTGAGAAGAGGATAAAACTGGTAGAATGTATCTGTTGGGAGAGAACTGATACACTTAAAAATAAAGCAGAAGGCCCACAGCAAGTTGCATAAGTTCACATAAAGTCTATACTGTGAAGAGCTTTGTTGGATGTTGGGCAGATCCTTGAAAACGGAATATTTTACTTTTTATAGACTTTGAGGAAGTGAGGACATGTGTATTCGCTTTGTTTTTTAAATAATAAGAAAACCCCCACAAAACCCAATCAACTGATACACAGCCCACAACAAAACTGGCCGTGGAAGGGATGCAGTGAGCCAAAGAAGCAGGAATTACTTGTGAACATTATTCATTTTGTCTGCACCCAGCAATTTTGGAACATACGGTCACAGGAATCATGTCAACAACTTCTTAGAATAATGTTGTCTTTATTCCAAGACACTAGCTTTCCAGCGAAGAGCAAGTATTTGATCAGAGCAGTATTTGATCCCTACATTAAAAAAAGTTGATAGTAAAGTTACTTTTTTCTCCCCTAATAATAAACAATGTGATACTAAAACCTGAAAAAATGAGCAATGCTGCTGCCACAGCAAGAAACTTTGGCTTTTCTTTGAAGGACAGAAATTCTAGATCAAGTAACTTCTGCAGGCACGGACCATAATATAATTCAACAGTCAAAGCATATCAGGTTAAACTGAATTTATATCTGCTGTGGTACACACAAGGGCTTTCTGTTCCTTTTCCTATTCTTTCCTGTTTATAAGATTCCCAAGAAGATTCTTTGTCCTTTAAGGAAGTAGGAAATGAAGCAGCATGTGAATAGAGAGGGATTATATTATATATAATAATGAGAAAGCCAACAGTATAATTCAACTTCAGTACAAGTGAGATTCCCTGTTAAGGAGTAACAGGAATTCAGGAGGATTACATACGCTTCTAACAGGTTTCAGAGAATCTGTTATCTTCTGCTAAAGGGGAAAGTTAGCGGGGGGAAAAAACATAGTTCATCATAATATTAAGGTGTGGTATGTGCTTAGGTTACCCCTGAACACCCACATGAATTTTGTAAAGGCCTTCCTATAAATTCACAAAACAACTCTTTTGAAATATAAAATGTTAACTGATGGGATTATTGCTTATCTTATAAGTCATTCAGGAATTAGTTTGAATCACAGAATACTGTAAACTAACCTTAATGGATTTAGGAAGCCTGTCTTAACCACCCAAACTTTGTCTAAAGTTCAGATGTGGGTCATACTTGTAAAATACGAAAATGAAAATCGTGTATCTAGTTTGCAGATGGAAATTCTACCAAAGCCTACCACTGTACTCTCTACCTTCGCAGTTCGGGAATGTCTCCATCAAGCTGTAAATAAACTACAGAACAAAAATTAAACTGCACTGCTGGAAGACAGTAGAGTAGCAGAGAATGGAGGATTGTAAAGGCTTGAGAGACTGCAGCAGACATTGCCTGGTATATTTCTAGCTTAGCCAAGAAATTGTGTGCTAAATTAAAAGGAGTTTCCTCACCTCACTTTTTTCTGTTCGTGAGAATAAAGCAGTGGAAGATCCACTTGCCACAGAGGAGTGGAAAGGAGGAACTGAAGAAGTTCTAGTAAAGTGGATTACCTGGGAGCAACAGTTCTTACTGTCCCATTATATAAGAGCACAAAAAAACAAAACAAAGAATCTGGTTTTATGGGAATTCGGGAATTAAGATTGGCAGCAGCACCAGAAATAAATCCCTGTATTGACACCAAAGTCAGGATAAAATCAGTTACTAGATGTTTCAGTGTTGAAGCTTTGGTTGCAACTTCTCTCTCAATTCTGGTTATAAACTTCCTTCTACTAATCTGTCATACTCATCAGTTCACTCAACCTGAGTGGCTAAGGCTCTTATAAGCAAAGACTTACAATGATTATGAACAGTTCTTATTGTATGTAAATTTTACTTCAGTGCATACAAAATTAGACAGAAATGCTACTGTACGGCTACAAAGAGGGACAGACCCAAACCGAACCATCTCAGTTAATATGAATTCATGTGCTAACTTCTGAACTTGGCCAGCTGACACGGCTTCACCCTTTCAGTTTCAGATTTTTTATTTAAATCTTTTGTTTTCAAGGTACCCTCTAAATGTGGCTGGCACAAAAACTAAAACATATATGACACCAGCATATATGCTTAGCCTGATATGCTGTCATCTTTTTTCTTCTTCATGCAAATACTTACCTGTTCTAATGCAACTGGAACACTCCATGTAACCATCTCAACTATTAATAACTGTCAAATTCTCATCTACTCATGCACTCACACAATTACAAATGCAAACATCCAGCATAGTTCTATTATGAAGCCACAGTATTTTAGAAGTCTCTTCAATTTTATAGGTATAAAAAAAATTCACAGCAGGAGAATATGAAGAATGAAAATGTAGACAGGAAAGTCTGCATTTTACCAGAACTAACTAGCTGTATCTGTTGTTAGGAGTCCAGAATCTAATGAATCTCAAGTTGGCTTAGCATTTGTTCCTCAGAAAGCCACTCATTTAAAAAACAAACAAAAAACAACTACAACAACAACAAAAAAGGAAAAAAAAACCCACAGGCATTTTTAAAGGTCATATTCTAACAACCATCTTTAGCTCTTACCATACTAAAAAAGAATAACAGACTGCAGAACTAACATTTTTCCTGACCAAACTACTTATTTTGTCTTGTTCAACCATCCCCAAGACACCAACATGAATTTATACAGAGCCACTTGTAAACACATAACTAACTAGTTGTGACAAAAAGTTATCCTCAAGAACATTGAAGTTCTGTGATTATTTCCTCTCATCTTCATGCCTAAATATGCATTATGATGTGTTTTTGTTTATGTAATCCCATATGGGACAAAGTTACTAACATTTGACTAGCTAATCCCTAAGCAAAGAAACCGGACAGAATGGGCCTGTACCTTCAAGCCAACCTGCTTCCGCCAGTACCTTTTCTGCAATTCCCTTGGCCTACATAACTTAAAATTACAGATGCTACTTATGTGCTGTACAGCTACTGTCCTGTAGCTCCAAGTGTTGGGATTCTACAGTGCTATTCCCTGACTATCTCAAACTTAACTTTTTTATTTAGATATTTATTCTAAACTACAAAGTAGCACTGCTCTGAAAGTTTTACATTCCTCAAGCAAGCTCTCTTGTATTTATTCTCATATAAAAATGAAACCTAAATATGTTAATTTGGATTTGTTATAAAGAGATAACTTTGTATTTCAACTACAATTAGGAGAGCAGTCGGAGTATGTGTGTTAAATATATATATATATACACACACACACACAAATCACCAAGAAATAGAAGGCAGGATTCTTTCCAATTACACTTTTTTTAATCAGGTGGTGACTTTTACACTTACATTCTACACTTTCAAGACAAGTTTAAACACACTCAACTGTTATGAAGTACAAATTGAAAATATTTTTTAGTAATACAAACTTTTCCCATCTTTGATGTCCTCCACATCTGATAACACTATGCAAAGAACTTACAAGCAGCAAACACACGTCACACATCCAGCATACCCAACACTTTCTCCTATACTATCTTATTTTCAAAGTTTTACTCTTAGGGTCACCAAAAGGATCAAGAAGGGAACCGGACAAGAAAGCCACCCATCATATGCATCACCTTGAACTTCCTCTTCTCTCACTCTCCCCCAAAACAGTGTGAAATGAATATGAAAATACAGTTTTCCGATTACACAAGAAGAGCCCATATCTATTAGAAACTATTAAGAACATTTTTGTTTTATGTAACAGAGAAGGTGTGGTGATACTACAGTATGCACTACACCTTAAGACCAAATATTACCACACCCAAGTGGACCGAAGATCTGTAGCTGTATCACAACATACATTTCCTATGTGAGGGCTTGTTCCAGAACTGAACTACCAAGGTATTTCTCAATTTCTGTAAATCAGCTGAGTTTATATCACAATGCAGGTGACAATATCATTTAACTGCCATAGCACATCTTTTTCAGATCTGCCCATGTGCATAGAACATGCTGCTTTCATATCACATCCAACTAAACAGCTATCACAAGAAGACGGCTGAAAAGCAGACACAATCATAATTTAATATTACTAGTAGATCAACTGTAGAAAAACCAATAGAAAAGGAGAAATTCTAGTGTGCCATAACATTAGGCGCATCAGTTCTAGCAAATAAACAAAGAACTAATAAAAAAGCAGGAGCCTTGACTGGTTCAGTTTCATGACCTTGTTTGTCCCACTGCCACACAAAAACTTCAAGGCAGTAGAGCACCAAGGTGGGTATGGAGACTGCTTAAGCCCACACCACTGCCTTCAAAAAAAAAAAAAAAAATTATTCTTTAATTGTCACCCCTTCCTCCCGTACAATCAATTAATAGTTAACACATAGAATATATTTGCCTTGCAGACTACGTTACCACTACTTTTGTTAAGCAATATTTCGCTTATCTACGTTTTAGGAAGTTATGCTTGAGAGTGGGAAACTTAGAGGCGCTCACTCCAATACCATACAAAAAAGCTACCTGATACATAAGACCTTGAATAAGCAATTAGTTTGATACAAAAATAACATGCAAGTTTAAGACAAGTTACCTTTGTCTTACCTGCAACTTTATAAAATGCTACACAAATACTAAAGAAGTCTTTCTACTGTCAATCTTCTCTCAGAATTATCTGCTCTACCACCATAGCCCTTCACAACAAAAAACTTACTTCCTCCAAAATGAAGTTATTAAATGATTCTTAAAAATACTGAAAGTAAAGAATGACCACGATATATAACCTGTAAGGAACTGTACAAAAACATTCATTTCAGTAATTTCCTAACTTCTTGTGGCTTTAAAGTTGAACAAGTAAACTGATGAATAACAACTGAAATTGCCAGTTGCTTCAGCAGCAACTGCCATCTCTTGTTCTACTTTACCTCTAAATTTGGACAGGAATGAAAAGAATCAGAAGAAAGTTAGTAGCCATTATTGCTTAGCACTAAAGAACTGCAATTGATGCAGAAAAGATGACATCATCTTGTAGCCCACCCCATTTTTCAAGCCCAACTTTTCCTTTTACCAGGCCATCAGCAATCACAGTATCATTAGCATGCTTTACAGGCTATTTGTAATACAAAAGCAAAAGTTCACACTCAACTTGGATATTCAGAACCATATTGCTTAAAGTCTGTGAAAACATCACTTTTGATATGCACACTGTTAGTTCTCACTGTAATTGTCTTTCACACTGCCTAGGTGACATCTGCTTTGTTTGCAAAGCTTCCTGTATCATACAGAATAGCTCTACAATTTTGTCTTACAAGTAGTAGTTCAGGAAGTGTAACTACCGCAAGCAGATAGGCCTATCGCTAAACATATCACCCCATTTAAACAGTGTCAGTATACATTCACATAAAAGCTAAAGCATTTACCTCAACATCAGCACCAAGCGTGCCCTACTGTACCATATTAGAGGTAGCATCTAATCTGTATACTTTTCAGCAACGGAACCAGATTTTTCCAAGACATTTATTTTACTTGTCAGTAATAGCTGTACCCTAACTAACTTCACTTGCTGGAATACTTTGACTTTGACCTAGTAAGACCAAGAGTCTTCTAAAACACAAGCATTTTGGTTCACTTTTTTGTCAAGCATACACTTGAAGCAAGAATCCTCTGCAGGCATGCGCTGACTCTACTCGGAGACACTATGATCTCAAACATAACACATTTTAGTCATTTGCCAAAAATCTCTGCTGAACCTGAGTCATAGTTCACATATGTAGTGTACAAACATCTAAAGTCACATGTGAAAAGCACATTATTTCTCCACTAGAGAACAACATCAAACAACCTTAGGAGTCAAAAGTTGATGGCACAATGTAGGTCCTGTAAAACATAGCCTGTCTGGCAGTGACTGATACTCAAAATTTAAAGCACTCATTAACTCCTGTACTGATATGGGTGGAGGAGCCTAGCTGGGAAAACAATTCTCCCAAGCACGCTCAGTTTACTTCTGTTTTAAAGCTAACTGATGAAAGCTTTTATTCCACTGTTCAACGCTAGTTTATGGCACATTAGTCAGAACGTTTTGTTCACAGCTTTTGATTCATCTCAAAGCTCACGGGGTTTAAAAGACTTCAGTATTAAGCATAAACAATTTCTGCTTTTAAAACAAAGCATGACTTGCTCCTTGTTGGATGAATCACCAAATTCACTTGCTCTCCAATCAAATAAGCTCTCCCTTACCCCTAACAATTTGTTTTTCATGTTATACAAGATATGTCTCCTAATCTACTTTTAAAGACAGCATCACACTCAGAAGACAGCCCCTTTCAGAAATTTAGTTTGTAGCTAAGTGGAGTATCTATCGCTGAACAACTATCACACAAACCCGAAGTGAACCTGGGGGTAATGCTGCGTGCTTAGTGTGGCACTAGCCATTACATGCACAGAAGTATTCCTATATATGCTAACACTAGGCTGACACAATATATTATTAACGCTAATTAAAAAGCACCCAGAAAACCATTGGCCATATTACCTTCTAGTTAGCCAGTGTCTTAACAGTCAGGAAGCACCACAAATCCTGTTATAACACCTCTTTCGAGTACTGATTCATAGAATCACAGATTTTGAAAGGATCTCATTCATCTCTCAGTTTAGCTCAAACTCCTGCCCAAAAAAGCATGGTCAGCACTGAACTCCAACCAGCCTGCTAAAGGCTTTCTCCAGATTTCCAGGTCTTGAAAAACTCCAAGGAGAGGGATTCCAGTGTCTCTGGTCAACCAATGATTAACCATCATTCAAATGTTTTTTTCCTCCCTTATACTCAAGTCTGCTCTACAGCGACCTCTCTTGCTCCTTCTTATGACCTCTGTCTCCCCTTCTCCCATGAACTTCTGCAAAAAGTCTGGCTTCAACTTCTCTGCTTCAACTTCATCTTCTGATGAATAATTTGATAAGACAGTGGGTTCAGCTAAGCTACGACAGCTATGCCAAATCAGACCCTACCCTTTCAAGCACTTACCAATTTCCTAGGTACCCAACAGAATTATATACTTCCCATGTGACACTCAAGGAGAGCAAACAACATCTAACAAATACAGGAATCACAGCAATCTCCCCGACAACCTTAATTTAGTCTGCTTCCCCTAGTATAACATGCATACTTTTAAACAAACAAAACAAGCACATAGCCAAACCCAGTTAAGAATGTAACTGCTTATTGCCATCTCATGCCAGCCTATTCTCAGGGCTGGCAGGAGATCAGATGATTGTTTGCCAAAACATTTTTTTTTCCTGCCCATTTTATTGTAAACAAAAATAATGACAGAAACACCAGGCACTCATTCCCACCTCCAGTCTTTGTGCCAGAAAAAAATGGAGGGGGAAAAAAAAGAAAGAAAGACAAAAAAAAAAAGATGAAAGCAGAGCTCTTTCAGCAGCTGTCAAGGTGCCTGTAAGACAGACATTAAATTTTAGAAAAATATTCCAGTTTACACATTACTAGTAAAAAAACTGGAATTAAATTCTCATTGTGCAGCTCTGTCATGTTCAACAAATTATATGTAACTTGAATGACTCTCAAAATGACCTAAGCAGAAGAAAATGGAATTAGTAGTTCTAATATAACCTATCTTCAATTATTTGTGTGCATACATATGCATCAATTATCTTATAGAAAAATACTTTAAACCATCATTGTCTTTTCTAGCACAGATCTTCTCCTGATAGCCTGGTCTTACTTCCTGTCAAGAATAAATGCTATCAATCAGGCTTCAGTCCTTAAAAAAAAAACCCACCAAACCACTATGCTTCAGCAGGCCAAGCACCATTGCCCACCTTCTACTTTCAGATGGAAAGCACAGGGGAACAAAAAACCTCCACCTTCTTCTTTAAGTCTCCTTTCCACCAAAATAGTGACTTCAGCTTTCCCAACGCCCTGTCATCTAGAGCCATTTTTAGTCCATCATATAAAAATCATTCCCCTAGACTTCTTCCCAATGATTTGCCTGATTTCAGCTGCTATGCCAGGAACTAAAAATAAACCCTCTGTTATGTGTAGTTGCACACCCCTTCTCACCAAGCCCTTGTTCAGCACTCCATTTGATGTGCGAAGGAAGTTCTGGAAAAGAGACACACTCCTCTCAGCGCACTGTAGAGTTCCTTGAATTACACACAGCAAACTGACAGAGTGCAGGTTGATTCATCTTGTAACTGTACTGAAACTCGATGAATTGTAAGTTATGAAGTTGAACCAAGAAAATCTCCACAACAAACTCTGAAAAGCTTTGTATACAAACTCAGTGACAACTTAACACTTGCACAAATAGCGTGGCTTCTCTTACAGAAGTCCCAAATATACCTTCATCTTATTTACACAGTGAAAAGAACAGGGATGAGGTACGTTGTCCTCTGAACAGGGATGAGTAAGGTTGTCCTCTGAATACCTAAAGATATTGCTAACCTCAGCAGAGCCAATACTCCATTCAAAATTAAAGCCAGCAAAATTTAGTAAGATTATTCTCCTACATAATGGATGCAGACTTTCCCTGATTACAGTCCTGTTCTTCCCTCGCAAACCCATGGCAGCAATTGATAAATCTGCCTGTCCACCCACACCGCCTGAAGTTAAAACACACGTGAACCCCATCCCTTTTTTTGCACAGAGGAAGATCCCTCTTCATGTCAGTTTCATATACCATTTGTACACATCATGTCCAGAATGAAAATAACGTACTTTTCCATTCACCCCATTACCTGTTACATTATCAGAGGCTAGTCACTTTATCTCAGGGCAAAACTATCTTTCAGAAGGTATCTGATTCAACCAACATACCACTACTCTGATCCATGTTGCTGACTGACTGTAATCACCCCCTCAAGAAACAAAAGCATATGACTGCATACAAAGTCAAATATTAACATAATGTACATTTTCCACTAAATGTAACAGTAAAAGCCTACTCTAGTGATTCTAGAATAACTGAAAAGAATATGCAATGCAAACAGTTGTCCTGTTCAATCCAATTTTGAGCTCTTTGATTTTTTAAATTATGTATTTCTTTCAGAACAAAGTGTTCTCTGCTAAAGAAACATTCAGATTTGTGCCCACAGCTTCCAATAGAAGTACCTTCCTGTGTGATTTTTAAATCACTCCCCTGCAGGCATCTTCAAACAGCCTTCCCAGCTACTTTAGCTAGGAAACAGTAAAGGTAGCATAAACATAAACAAACACCTTGTTTATATGAAGCAGTTTATTTATATTTATCCTATGCAAGGAAGTATGAGTTTGTTTTCAGTAACACATAAACCAGACACATTTGGTTACTTTTTGCTAAGATACACATGGTCACTTTCAATACAAGCACACTTCAAGTTATTCAGTATTCTGGCTTTCTGTCAACCTTTTAAATCATTATAACTTTCGGTAACTTTTCAACGCCTCATACATTACAAATTTAACTTCTTCCCCACACGCATTCTAACTTAGTTTTCGGTGACAAAAACACCCCCACAGTTCTCAGACTCATCAGCCCAAAGCTCTGCCGCACTATACTCCATGAAAGGAACACAAGGTGGGAGCACTTACATGTTGACTTAGTTCTACCACTACCGCTGAAAACCCTTGCATAGATTACATAAAGTTTGTAACTAGTACTCTATTCCATAAGAAAAGTCCGGTTAGCTTTTAGGTATCTGCTATACTGCTGCTCTTGGAAAACCCATCAGAAAACTGATCTAACATGAGTGTAAGTTACTTGTAAGTTACAGAAGTAAACAACCCAAAGTAAACACTGGGTTTGCTGCTAGTGTGTTTATAAAATGAGATACAATCCAGTGCTGTTGGCTTTGAAATGTACCTACATTTCCAGTTATCAGGTCTGTAAGTAGAAATACCTAATTTTAAATCAAAAACCATGTTTAATGAACAAATGCTACAGTCCTAAAGCGGATTTGGTCGAAAGTTCGTCAGATACTTCCAAAAACACTGGGCAATATCCAGATGTTTAAACTGCTTTCACAGTAATTCAGAAGTTCACATCGTTTGCATCATAACCACCAATATTCTGGATGCTTCAGCACGTACAGAAGGAAAAAAGAAACCACCTGTGATCTTCCACTCAAAAGCTGAGCAGAAGAGAGGTTACACCAACAGGTCCTGCCTACAGAAGAGCGCTGTCACCGCACCTCACCCCAAAGGGCTGGCCCAAGCAGCACCCCGCCGGGAATCCCGCCGGCATCACGCCCGCACGGAAAACATGGGATTTCCCGGCTCCTGTCAGCGGCCGCCCCCGGCGCGGTACCGCGGCGAGGCCCTCCACACGCCCCCCTCCAGCTGCCACCTCCCTCCGCCAAAAGGCGCCCAAAAACCCTCACAGGAGCTCACGGGATTTTTAAAAAAGAAGCCTTTAATTCCTGAAAGCCCGGTACCCCCCAGGCCCGGCCGCACGCCCCTCCGCCCCAGATTCTCTACTTGGGAAACAAGAACACGGCACCCGAGCCGCCGCCTCCTCCTCCTCCTCCC
>JAVJGI010000037.1:17626844-17702733 GCA_035590275.1 Ibycter americanus
CTTTGTTCAGGTTGTTAAATGGAAGAATCAGATAAAAACCCATGGAATTTTCACCCCTGGTAATTACCTGTATAGCATGTTAATAATAGTTTCCCTTGCTAGAAAGAGATTGATTTTTTTTTTTTTTTTTTAACTGTTGTTGTCTGTGAGTGAAACATGTTTATTGGTGGTATATACACCGTATGGGGATATTGCTATGGCCAGGTCTGTGTCAAGGTTTTTTTCATAGCTATGCTAACTGCACTGGAGACCATTCTTGGGAAGAATGGTGGACACATCTTAAAAGTGTGTCCTTTTACATGAGCTAATAGTGAGATTATTTAAATAACTTCTTTAGAGGGAGGCAAGCTAGTTATATGATGCAATTATTTAGTAGGTAAACTAACAATATTTTATTATATAATTTCTTCATGGTACTTAAAGGATTTAGTTGAATATCTTGAGAAGCAGGTATTGCAATTTTGAGGAATGAGGAAAAATTACCCTTAGCAGGAATGTACTTAGTATACTCCTTATATTGGTTCTGTTTCACTTAATAATTGTGTATAACTTACAAGAATCTGTAATAACTACCACTGAAATAAACTGTATGTCTAGGTTTTCTGATGGAAGAACCTAGCTCTGAAGTCTCATATGCTTTTTTGTCATCTGTTACAGTTCTAGAAAGATGGTATTACATGAGGCTTATGGAAAACAAGGTATCTTCTCTTGTTCTACGTTTTTGGTTTGTTCTGAAATGTTCTTCCTTTTGTCTCCACTTAGGCCTCTTTTTATAAATGAGTGAAGATGAAGTGTGATAAAATAATAACACCAGTGAAAAGCAAGATTAACTCTGATGTTATATTGCACATGCACAATTGTATATTTTTAGTGGGCGAAGTAGCTGAACATGAGCTTGAGGCTCAGCCCAATGGAATGTGATTCCTCACATGATGTGAAGACACATTAGACTTCAATTAGTATAAGAGGAGGTGACTCTTAAGGTGGCGAGTGGTATATATTTCCTTTTCTTTATCCACATGCGAAATGTATTGTGCACCTTAGCAACCTTATGTGATACAAAATTAACGCATAAAAAAAAAAAATAATTTTCTGCCAGATTAGTCTACTGAGCTAATTCACGTCTGCAGTATCCCTGGCTCTGACATAAGGAATAGGGGACAAATATGGCAGTGAGAGATTACCAGACTAAGAGTAGTACTGAAATATAACATTACAAATATAACAATACAAAATATAACAGTAAAACCAAATCCTCATTACTCTCACCTTTAACTCTCCACTAAAACTGCTCTAATTCATTGGATGTGATAGTTTATACTGTGACAATTGGCAAGATTTTTACCTTTCCTGTCTACCACATTGGCTTAGGGAAGAATACGTGTCTGCACTCAGGCTGCCACAATTCACAGCCATGTGTTTTACCATCAATTGAAATTGTGCAAAAAGAGAAAGGTGTATAGGCTGGGGGCAAGTGAAGCTTGTCAGCCAGATCAGTGTATATTATTGCCCATTTCGGGGTCAGAGCCCTTTGCATTGTGTTCTCTATTGAATCTTCAGTGATGGGAGAATGAATACACAGCTACCAAAACAAACCAGTCTCCTGCATATACCTCTCTGGAGGTACATGAGCACAAGCATGTGGCAGATGCTTGTTCCATTGCTTAATGCATTATAGGAAAGTGACACAATGCTACAGTGATAAAGACAGTACAAGAACTGCAAGTTTCTTGTGTAGAAGAATATAAATTCAATTAACAGGACTGATTACTATCCAGTTTTTAGAAAACCTATTTTTCTGACAATCTTACAATGTCAGAACAAAAATAGTACAGAAAAGCATGGATGAAGTTGTCCAGGGAGAAGACAGCAGGAAGAAAGACTTAAAAGTCCAGAGGAAAAAGCTCGGTAATCTGCACAGACAGCTGGAGAGAGGTGAGACTATCCAAAAGAGTATCTGGAAGAGAATCAGGAGCAATAAGAGGAAGCTAAGAGAGGGCGATGAGGTAGCTGTGTAGTCAGCTGCTAAAGGTGTCTAATGGCACAAGAAAGGTCAAGGTTTCCCAATTTGGCTATAAGGTCATTCTAGACTTCACTGCAAGTGGTTTCACTGCAGCCTAAGGAAGGAGTGGAACTGGCATGGAGCTCCACAGCCAGGTTTCTGCTGGAATTTGTGGTTCTGTGATCTAAATCATGCTTGTTATTCCTTGGGGGAATTTTTTTCTTTAAATCCTCCAAGGACTCTTGAGCCTCCCATCCCCTTATTAAGGAAATACTGTTAGCAACCTGATGGCACTGGAAGCATACATGGGTAGGGGACTACTTATGTGTAGGTAATAGTTCAGTTAATTCTGAAGTCTTTGCTGTGAAGTTCTTGCTTTACTTCTTCTTTTTTATGTGTAGTTCTTACAGTTCTACTAATGGGAAGTTATTAGTTGGAAGTTGCTTCAAATTTTATTTGAAATGTCGTTTCACTTTAAAAAGTTAGCACTGCTGTAAAAAGCATTTTTTTTTTGTTTCTGCCTGTTACCCTTTCTGTCTCCTAGTGCTCCCTTTTGTGTACAGCAAACATTCATGTGACTGTTGTTAAGTGGATTGCAAAAGTGATCTGGATTAAAATTTACCTTATTTAAAAATGGTTGGTTTTAACTTAGCTCAGTTTCTTGATCTCTCCTGTCATGTGGTCTCAGAAATGTCTGCACCGGTACATAGGGAAGATAGGTAAAAGGGCGGTATAAAACCCCTTTGCCATTTAGCTGTCCCTTTCAGGAATCCAGCTGCCTTCTCTGATCTGGCCCAACTGTGCTCATCTTGGCTCAGGCTGCTGAGGAAATTGCTAAATTTTGAGAAGCAGCTGTGAGAAGGCCTGTAAAACTTGAGCCGTATGAGGTGAAGAAACAAAAATATCAGGCTGAGGTAGGCTTTTTGGTGGTTTAAGGATTATAAAGGGAAAATACTAACATGGAAATATATGAAATCCTAACTGAAAAGAGTAAGGACATAATGAAAGATAGCCACATAGCAATAATAAGGCTGTATTGCTCCAGCCAATGAAAGCTAATTTTTATCTCCCAGGATTTTGTTTGTTTGGCCAGCAAGGATTCTCTGCGTGTTTTGTTAGCCTGGTGTGTATACTATTCTTAATGAAGTAACTTGTTAAATCCAACCTATGTTTTATGTGTGTTAACTTCTAAATGACTGGTTTATATTTTTAAGCTGCATATATATCTTGCTTGTGCAGTCTGTGTTCATGGCTGAAGGTGCCTAAAAAGCGACCCAAGCAGTGATGGCAGTATATTTTAGTAGTACTATTGGCTTGTACTGAGTAATTACATAAAGGGATGTGTTTTGGCTCACTTACATAGGAGGTATTATACAGTGCTTCTAGTCTCATGACAACAGAAGAGCTTTACTGGATTTAATTCCTTTTAGACAAATCAGTTTATATAGTGATAGATGTTTTTGTTTATTTCAGGTCCTTTTTGTGTCTTAATGTAGTATTGTAAATAAATTGATGTTTTAGGTCATCCTGTAAGTTCTAAATGGCATTTGTGGGTTTTGTTAGTTATTTTCTTTACCCCTGTTTAATGGACCTAATGTAGATGTAACACAATTTTCTTGAAAGCTTTTAAGTAATTCATAAAACATTAGAGTCTTAGTATGACTCAGCTTTCCCTTTTCATCCTTTGTGCTCTACCAATTTAATCTTAGTATAGTTTTACTAGTCATGGTTAGCCAGTTAAATGGACCCTTGACATTACTTCTCCAAAGTAAATCTGCACTTGAACAAAGCTGTTTCTTTTCCTCTATCTTTAATAAATAAATGCCTGTCCCAAGACAGAATCTATAGTGAAGAATCTGCTTGAAGTTTGTTGCAAGAGTGGTAGTAGTACACTGAGCTAAAACTGAGTAGTTTATAAGTATAGGAAAAATGGTCAGTTACCTTAGTAAGTTCAAATTCTGCCCTGGAACAGTCTCACTGTAACATCATTGTAATCAAAGGAAGGTGTGATTGAAAGTACTATGAAAGAGTTTGGTGGTTTTTTTGCTTTTCCTAAAAGAAAGATGAAAAAAATATTGTTAGTTTTCTAATCTCTCTTAAGGGTGCAATTTAATAATGATGTTTTCATGTTGGTTCTTGAATGACACCTAGGTAGACAGGAGTACATGTGACAGCGTGTATATTGAAAGCATATTGAAGTTGTTTATTATTTAGGAATAGTGTCTTAATATTCTGCATAGGTGGATATTAGAACATCATGGTGTCTCTGGATTATGTAAGGTACGATGGTTCTTGGATTATTTTTTTTCTAACAATACAAAACTAATTTCTTTTTGGAAGCTGATTAAACAAGCACTGGCTGTAAGCATGCTCTAGCAGGCTAAGGCAGAATAAGTATCTTGATGCACAGCAGTATCCAATGTTACCTTTGTCTTGCTAAAAAAAAATAAAAATTATTAGTCAGCATATTACCAATAGCAGTGATACAGTCTTGCTTAGACTCTGAGCTGATTAGCCTGAGTTCTTCTGGCTCTCCTTAGTACTGAGGCACACCTAAGCAAGCAAACAAACATGATAGTAGAGTATGCTTAGGAGCTTCTACAATGCTTCCTTTGGAGTACTTCTTCCAGTGCATAATTTTTTTCTCTTTTAAAGTCTTGTTATATAGATTTGCTTTGTGACAGAAAAATAATTCCATAAAACTAGGCTTCGGGGCACAGTACCCTTGTTCTTCTGTGTAGTTTTTGTGAGACCCGTCATTTAAGTGAGTTGAGTCACAGAATTACTTAATATAATTACATAGTCACTTGTTTATGGTTTTACAGACTAAAGTTAAAAATATTTTAACCATGTGAATGTGTAGATAAGGGAGATGACGTAATCACGAACAACTCCCAGGTTTTAACAACTGATACTTTTTTTAAGTTTCACAATGCGTCCTTTGGTTAATTGGGTGTCTCTGGCTTTACACTGGCACACTCCCTGAAATCCTCAACAGTACTTTCTACAGACTTTAATAATATCTTTTTTTATTGTTATACGAGAGCTAATAAACTAAACATTCCACTGCTGCTAAATATAGCCAGCAAGCTGCTTATGAGTCAGGACTCTGGCAGATAATTCTGCCTGCATATCAGTGAAAACTTTACTGGCTAGCTGTCATGTTCCTTATGTGAAAAAATGCCAACTTCTTGGATCTTATTTTTCACATTCTAGGTTCAAATTCCAGTAAGCAATGTTTTCAGTGTTCACTGTAGTAAGCTTATGCTTATAAAAAACTGGATGGAGAAAACCCGCAACTTCATCCTGCAATTATTCTGGAGTGTAATACACAATAAACTCGTAAATTTGCAGTGTTTTATCTATGGTTGATTAGTAATTAAGCTTTCAAATGTTCATTAATCTAATTTCCATACAGGGCAGCAGTTAAGGGCAAGTTACTGGATGTGATATTCAAAACTAGAACTATATAATTTTTGTAGCAGTTTTGAAAGTCTTTGGATGTTGTTGCAGTTTTTTAGGTGAGAAAAGTGCACTGTAAACTCAAATTTGTAAATAAAGAGGTATATAATATGAATATTAATTACCCACTTTCTAGAGATGAAATTAATTTCCCCCTATAACAGTAGTTTGGAAAAAACATATAATACCAGTTTTGAAAGGCAAGTAAGTTAAGTATGTCCAATGCTTATACTTATGTCTGTAGAAATATTTTTATATTTCAAGTAAACTAGCATAATAAGAAGCTTGTTATCTTCTCAGATTAGCAGATTAAGAGTATTCAGTGACTGAACAGTCGTACATTGGACTGAGGTAAAGGAAACAATCTTTGTTTTTTCATGACCAATTACTTGAACCTTGGGCTTTTACAATGTGACTGCCTTGGTAGATAGGTTGTATTAAGCAAATAATATTTTCATGGAAACAACAAGAAAATCAGAAGTGATTGTCGTGTGTGTGTGTGTGGGGAAAGACAACAAAAAAACAAAACCCCAAAACTGAGTCTAGAGCACTATCTGGAAGATTAAAATGTCTACTTCAGTTCAGTTGAACAGAATGCCAGAACTGGCCTTGCAGTGCCAAGATGAATGCTCTTATCGCAGGAACAGCAGGTATCAGATGCTTCATTCTGAAGATGAGAAGGCTTTTGTTGAAAGTGATGCATCTTCTCCAAAGCGTGTCATTACTAGTTTGTATATCCCCTGCTATTCTAGATACTGTTTGTATTGCTGTGCTTTGACTACTGCTCTTCCCGGTTCAAACTTCTGTTGACAATCTGTCAGCACCACTGATTAAACAGTGGCACAAAGAGGTTAGTACTTAGCAGAGCACTTCCTGTGCTTTGCCCTTCCGCAGTCTAGAAACAGTTATGTCCGCACTTCTCTTCCCACTCTAAAGCAATAAGGCAGTCCTTGGAAGTTGAGGTATGCTTCCAATGTAATGGCAGTTGTTGTGAAGTTAGCATCATATGGTACAGCTGTTGAAGTTGTTTTGAATCTGCTTCATTATGTTGTACACCTCTTGGCAAAATAAGTCATAACCTCAGGAATTTTACTTCTGTGGTAGTAACTGTTCATAGATGGCAGAAAGAAAATTAGTGGAGGTGCTTAATTCATTCTGTCTTGAGTAGCATAGCTGGTGGTTTTATCGGTTAGATGAATCCAAATGACATGCTGCAATATTCTGTCCAATGTAACTCTTAATCAGATGCCCAAGCTGTGTTAGAAATAATTTTCATATTTAATATTTATAAGTAATTGCATTTTTAATAAAATATTTATAAATGTCAATATTGAGGTATTGAATTTGCAATACCATTTGTCCATGCATTGGCTAACTTCTGTAGCTCTGTAGATTTTATTAATGAATTTGAGAGTTCTAAACAATGCCAGCCTTTAGTTTAAAAATGCAACTGAAGATCTTGCAAGTATTTGTTCCACCTGGCTGATACTTTCTACCAATATGCAGCGACTTCCAGATGCTTAGAAAAAAATCAAGGTTTTAATGAGTCATTATTGGCTTAAAGATTCCCTGCCAGAACATTTGCTTTGTAGGAGGAACTATATATTCTATACAGAGAGCACTTAGTCATATTGCATCACCTTTTTTTACAAGCTTGCTTTATTTTTGGCACTTTTTTTCTAGGAGTGAAATAGTTTATACCCAGAATTGTGCTATTCACATTGTGGAGGGAAGAAAAACTAGACAGACCAAAGAGACAAGTTAAAATTACAGAATACAGATGTACTTTTTGAATGCACAGTCGGTTCAAAGGAGAAAATTCTAATGTACTTCTGAAGCAGAAAAGAAAAGAATTCTGTAAATGTATGGTCAAGGAACAGACCTCTTTCACTGGCAGAGCTCGTGCCAAAAAACCTCAGGTTTTCTCGGCTGCTAGCTGAGGGCAAAATAGCATACATACAAAGAGCCTTAGACAAGGATGCTGTTTAAAAGGGGGAGGGGGAATGGAGAGAAATGCCCATTTCAAAAAGTTGACTGCCTTTTAATCTGGGATCTGTTTAAAATCCCTACATTTTTAACGTAATATACAGTAGGAAATTAAAAAGTGGTGAAAACTTGGGATTTTTGGGGTTTAAAGGCTCTGTGATTTACTTAACAAAAAGAATTAGGTGAAATTAATTAAAAAGAGTAATTCCGCCCCCACCCCCACCCCACCCCCCCTTTAAGTTTTGATGTCCAATGGATTGAAGGGGGGAACTTCTGGGTTGTTGTTTGCATTTCTGCATTTTAAATGAAATTAAAATATAGTAAAACTCTTGGTTGGAGTGATTGCTTTCCTTTACACAGAGATTTGTTAACTAGTGACAAGTTGGTGTTTTTTTTTTTTTATTATTGTACACAAAGCTACTGGGAACAATAAAATCATGGCTTTCATTAATTTTGTTATTAATTGATCTTTTATTGTTGACTGCAAGTGGTATTTAGTTGCATAAGGTATTATTTCAACTTGTCTGTACCTAAAACTTGACTAAACTTCACATTCAACAACTCATAGCACTAAATTACATGCTTTGTACAAAGTAAAGCAACCTGAGACACTAATAAAAGTTTAGAATTGTTAATTATATTGATAAACAGCTAGTTCATTTAGGAATCTCTTAATTATCTAGTAAATGGAACATTGTTTCTATATCTTCAGGTTATCCTAGAATTACAAGCAGTTTACTCGGGCAGCCAGTTCTAAGAAAAATTTTGTGCTTGTTCTCGACATACTACTGCAACATTGACTGTTCCAGTGCTTATTTTTTCTGTGTAGTTCATAGCCAGTGGCCATGAATAAGCTAACCTAGCTTGAGTCATAAGATAATAAGAAATATTTTACCATTGTATTGGTATCTTGTTTCAGAGGTGGTGTTTGGTTTTTTTCCTCAGAGTTTACGCTTGTCTGAGGTATACTGACCTGTTTCTTTAAAGGGCTATTTAAATTTCTCCAGTGTGAAGTAAAAGCTTATTTCACTTCAGAAATAGGTGTGTGCTGACTCATCATGGGGCAGTACTGTTCCATCCTTTAGATCTGTTATACCATGTGCCTAGTTCACAGCAGCTGCATAGCTTTCTGAACAGTGATGAAGGGTGAGGGAAGGAGTAGCAAGAGAATGGGAAATCATAATCGTTGAAGATTTAGGGATCCTGGGAATATGTGGGCTTTCCACCCACCCTTTGCTTTTTACAAAAGCTTATATACCTAGCCAACGCCTGACTGCAGTTCAGTTTTACAGGCTCAGAGTTTCTCCAGTTTTTGGCTGCGCCTAGTACTCCCCATTTACAATTTATCAGGAAATTCACTGTATTCTGTCTTTAATGAAGCCAGTTCTCTCATGATATGGCAACAGCAATGTGGAGACTTCATTTAACTGGCACACCAAATGCATTGGACTAGTGTCACACTAATAACCGCATTGCTGTAAGGGGAGACAAATGAGATATTTTGGGGGAAAAAAAATTATCTTTGACAGGATCAACCTATGTGAACAATAAAGAACAAGTATTTATACACAGAGAAAGCATATGGATTTTACATAACAGTTTTCCTGGGTTTTGTGGTAGGGCTTTTGTTTGTATTTTTACTTACTATTGAGTATATCAGTATGTGAAAACAAGTGCTTTCTCAGTAGACAAACTTAAGCTGTTGTTAGTTACATTATGGATAATATGACCACACAGTTTGCAGAAAACAGGAAACAGCTTTTTGTCATATTTCCTTTTGGGGAGAATGCTTCATCATGACACTACTCGAGATTAAACTTTAATTTTTCAGTTCTGGCAGGTGCCCAGTGTTGCACGCTGAAGAAAGCGGGTACAAGCAAATCAGTTTTGGTTGCTAGAATGACAAGTAATTTTTTTCCTCCCCCATCAGAATAATTAACCAATTATTCAGTTTCTCCTTGTGCATGTACAGGAACTAAAAGGAAGCTTTCTGTAGCACCAGTGGTCTTTCTACAAATGTAAGAATTGCTGTATACCAGATCTTTGGGTAACGATGTGCTATGAGAAAAGGTTAAGTGCTTTGTTTGCTGCAGGGTCTGTTAAGTTCTTACGGTTTTTTTGGATTTTTTTAAAATAAAGAAGTAAATCTAAATAAAATACACATTTAATAAAAATGTGGGCCTTTAAGCAGCAAAATAAACGTGTCATTGAGCATAAAGTTAATTTAAAGCACTGAAATGACTTCTGTTAAAAATATTCCACTTAAAACAATGTTTTCCAGTAGGTAGACAAGTATAAGTTCATGGAATGCTTCTTAAAAGAAACCTAGGTTTCTGCAGTCAGTCAATGCATTTTTTTGCCATGTAGGGTCTGCGCTTCAATTTGAAATGTTTTAGATAGCAAATACTTCTGGCTGAGTGCCTTTGACTCAGACTTACGTGTTTGCTGCAGATACATGGTAAGAAACAGTCTGTATGATCTCAGTGGCAATTTCAGATTTCTGTCTGATCCAACTTGTGCATTTACATAAAGTCGATTATATTGTTTTAACTTGCATTGGCAGCAGTGGTGTAGCAATGATTAGCAATAACAGGTTTCCTTTGTGAGTCTTGTATGTAGTGAGTGAAAGGGAGGTAGCCAGCATTTACTGACAGTATCGTTTGAACACTTGATGATGACTAGTATGTTAATTAAAACCTGAGTGAATGCAGCTAATGAAGACTCTCTGTTTCTGGAGCTAAAACACAGACTAGTTTGGCTTACTATGAAGACTCCAAAAAAGCTGTTAAAGGGAGCTGCACTAGGCCTGTTTCTGTGTGGAATTCCTAAAGAACTCATTTGGTGGGGGTGAAGGAGAATGCATAGCTTCTAGGAGAGGTTTTGAAAGCCTAATGGTATTTATAAAAAAAAAATAATTCTAACAATACAATATTCAACAAATGGAAAAGAACACTGCTTTTGCTGTTTGAAATACCTATGGATAATATTTTCTTTTTTTTATTTAATTATGATTATTCAGAATGCTTTCCTTAATTTCATTCCTTTTCACATTAAAACTGAACAAGTACTTTTCTTTGCTTTGGAAAAATAAAGTGTATGCATGCTTCTTTCTACATTGGCTTTTTTGCAGATAAGGCTTTTACTTTCCAGACCTCATTAAGCAGTCAGTTGAGCAGGCTAAATGCATGTTCCAAGTGGTAATGGATACTTACTCCATGTAAGTACAACAAGATTATGAGATACTGGAATGCTGAGTACTTAACTGGCACCGTAGCATTTATATTACAAATAAATGCACCAAGTAAATAATTCAGGCATTTATGACAGAAACATGATCTCTGTTAATACAGATCTGGGTTAGTAGATGAGGGGGTTTTGTTTTCTGCTTTGAGCCCTGTGTTTTCCATTCTGTGTATCTGAGAGTATCTTAGCCTTTTCTGAATGTAAGTGCCTTATCTTAAGGCATTTAAGTCTGAATGGAATATGACTAGACAGAAAGCTTCCAACAAAATGTGTTTGTGAAAACCTAGTTGCATTATGTTAACCAGTTTACACACATGCTAAGTTCTTATTTTGTTTTGTAACATTCTAGGTTGTTGTTACAATGCTTAGATAACATTGCAAAACTTTCCTTGATTTCTCCAAGCTCGGATTACAGTTATTGAAATATAATTAAGTTGAGATTCAAATAATTCATGATTGGGGCTTTTGAAAGATCATAAAAATAAAAAGAAAACTAAGGCTGTGAAGAACAATTAATCTTATGACCATCAGAATTCATGAATCCTGACTTCCTTAACTGTCTTACTCTAGTACTCACATCTAAGGTATAAACTCTGAAATTATTCTAGCAGATGAGGCACTTGCCTCTTTCCCATATAGGTTCTCTGGTGTATAAGGGATAAATTTATGCTGGTGCTTTTTCCTTTCAAAACAGTATTTACTATGGATCTCTTCTCTATCCTGCTGACTATCTCAAAGATCTTGTAAAAGCTATCTTCTGACATCTCTTTGTGTAATTCGCTTAAAATGGGGATTTTTTAAAAAAAGATAAAAGAACACAAGTTCTTTATCTTTATTTATAGCACTGGTAGTTCAAAAACTTTGGGAAGAAGTTCTTGCTGATGAAGTGTTTCATTCCAAGTAAGTTCTTCTACTGTTTCCCAGTGTTGCAGCCAAAAATTGGTGGTGTGGTTGCTGGTTTCCCTAATAGACTCACTTTCTGGCTATACAGTGTGTAGTTTATTTGCCAAACTGCAGTAGGCAGCCATGGGAAAACATTACTTTGCTATCTCAAAAATGGTGAGGACATAGAAAGATAGATATGTAGAGCTGCTCAGAGATTAGCCATGTATGTTTGACCAGGGTGGATGCTTAACTAGTCACCCATATGTGACAAAAAATATTCCGAAATACAAAGGCATAATGGCACATAACAATTGGGTAAGTTCATCTGTATTACATAATGCATTGAGCAGTGAGGAAATTCCATATTACATGAAGACAAAGGGGATCAACTCTGTGTTTACCCTCTAGTACTTCAGTGTTGCCATGAGGTACTGTCACATTTGGTGCTGTGCGCTGATTTCTAAAAGGGGAGAAAGAGTGACCTGCATGGGTCTAATACACGAAAATGAGAATTGCTATTCTAGATGAATCCCTGAACCATATTGACCAGATTTCTTTTAGTTACAATAATTAATTTGCATAGCAATAAAAAATATTGGCAATTATGCATGAAAATAATAAAGGTATTTCTTATCTGCTCAGGATCTGAATACAAATCACTTTGCAGTGTCTTTGTAACTGTTAAGTAGTCACATGATGAAAACTAAAACGTGCTCACTTAAAGCTAGTTATACGGATAAGAATGTAACTATGTCTTCTGAAGAACAAGTATTTTTTCTACTACATGCAAAAATAAGGTTGTCTATCCATTGCCTGTTAGAATAAGATGTAAAGAAACAAGGATGGATTTTGCTACTGAAAAACAGTGTATACCTTGACAGTTAATTCTGTGGAAAAAAAGTATGTTGTAGAACAGATGCTGCATAAATGCTTCAGTTATGGTTTTCAGTAGTGAATAGCCAAACTCATCAAGGTATTGCAGGGTCCCTCACGTGATTTCTGGAGTAGCGATCAATATCTGTTTTGTAGGCAATAGTTTCAGAGATGTTTAAAGCTACAATGAATAAGATTACCTTCTTGATTGGCTATTCCAGATATAAGCTATTACCATTGACAGAAACTGGGTAACATACGATGTCTGCTTAAATGATTTGTTGCACTTGTGGGCCAGCTCATTTTGTTTGAAATAATTTCTTTTCCTCCCCTGCTGATTAAATAATTTCTAATGTTAGCTTGTATTTCCATGTATGTTTATAGGATAAAATGACTTTAATGACATGGAAAAAGGGGAAAATTGAAAAAAATATAAAAATTAACATTTATGATTGCACTCACTCATTGGATCACTAACTTGAATTAGGTATAGTGGATGATTTATACTTATGTATCACGCATTTATAATTTGCAGTGGAAAAAAGTCTCAGGTGCTATGATTTTCTAAAACAGTTCTCTCAGCCATATGGAAATGTAAATTGCAAATTCAGTGCAACAGAGTAATCCCTTGGTACGGAGCAACCAATTACATTAAGCAACCACAATTAAATATGCTTAAATCTCCTACAAGACAGCTTTATATCTTACTTCAAGTAGTAAGTAAAAATAATTTTGTAGTTATGAACTGTGGATTACTTATCAGCATGTTAATATATACAGTTTTTTCTGAGGTTTACCTAGGACAATGGTTATAGAATCATAGAATGGTTCAGGTTGGAAGGGACCTTAAAGATCACCTAGTTCCAAACCCCTGCCACGGCCAGGGCCACCTTCCACCAGCCCAGGTTGCTCCAAGCCCCGTCCAGCCTGGCCTTGAGCACTGCCAGGGATGGGGCAGCCACAGCTGCTCTGGGCAACCTTTTCAGGTGTTTCACCACCCTCACTGTAAAAAATTTCTTCCTAATATCTAATCTAAGTCTATGCTCTTTTAGTTTAAAACCATGACCCTGTGTCCTTCACGACAGGCCCTATTAAAAAGTCTGTCCCCATCTTTCTTGTCAGCCCCTTTAGGTACTGGGAGGTCGCTATATGGTCTCCCTGGCACCTTCTCTTCTCCAGGCTGAACAACCCCAACTCTCTCAGCCTGTCTTCCTAGGAGAGGTGCTCCAGCCCCTGATCATCTCTGTGGCCCTCCTCTGGACTTGCTCCAACAGGTCCATGTCCTTATGTTGAGGGCCCCAGAGCAGAATGCAGTACTGTAGGTGGGGTCTCATAAGAATGGAATTGAGGGGGAGAATCGCCTCCCTTGACTTGCTGGCCACACTTCCTTAGATGTAGCCCAGATGATGTAAGATCCATCTGTGGCTGCTTCTGCTGGAAGATAGTTAGGACTCAGAATCAGTGTTACGACATCTTAACCATTTTCTTACGTATAAACCAGCTTAGCTTCTGAACTTCAAGTATTGCCTGATACTGGGGAAAGACACACTCGCCCCCTGCCCCTCTCTCCCCCTCCGAGGGCTGGAACAAGTCCCACAGTTGTTGCAGCTAGATACAAGGTAATTCTTCAGAGATGGGAGAAAGGAACAGTGTAAACAGCTGATTTTAACACAGATCAAGGCTGAGTCTTAAATAGGCTACTGAAGTGGCTCCTGCAAATCAAAACAACTTCTTGAATGTTCTAATATCTCTGCTCTGCTGTCTAGCAAATTAGCTGCTCTTTCCTTGACCATAGTTTTTGGAGATTTGATGAGTTCAAGGCCACAGCCCTACCATTTTAATTTTGTCCAGATGAAAACCAATTCACAGTTGAGTGTTTGCTAATTATTTGCACTCAGTTTTGTTGCATGCCAGACATTTCAGTTGTATTTAATGTCATTACTTGTTGTTCTGGAAATAAACAATACATGGAAATGGGGCATCATCACTGTACACTAGTAATTCTGTGAAATACAATTTTGAATGAACCTACCTTTTCATGAACATGCTGAAAAGAAATGCTTCCAGGGTCTTACAGTATTTGTACTAGAATGCAAAATAGAGTGAAATAAATATACGTTAAAAAAATTCTGAGAAAAATTCAGATGTTTCCTAACAAGAGGCAATAATGTTGTAGCAAATGTTAGTGAAGTAAATAATTTCAGAAAGAAATGTTTTCTATGAAATTACCTAAATATGATTAAATGATTAACATGATTTCATAATCGGTTTAAGTGGTCTGTTGCTTTTGCATGTCAAACTCTCGCTAGTGATGTTAATTTTGTTCTTTGTTTTGTGGTTTTGGTTTTTTTAACATTGACACTCCAAAACCTGTCATCAAGACCTAAATGTAGACTTCAGTGACTAATGTTTTATGAATTTACCCTTATCATCTAACACTTTTATGCTAATTGCATTTGGGTTTTATTTTGTGCTGTGAAACTTTACTTTGAAGCCTTACTAGAAACTATATACGGCTGTATATAAGAAATACTGTTTTTCAGCACGTAATAGAGTCATAGTGTAATTAGATGAAGAAATACTTTCTTTTTAAAGGACACAGTAGAAATGAGTCACAAATTAATGGTATGGAGCAGTATTGCTTCTTCAGGTATTTGAACAGTCAAAAAGGTAATCAAATATGAAGCTGAAACTGCAACAAAAACTCCCTAGAAATGGTGTCTGGCATTTGGAGACTGCTAAGTCATTATAGTTAAAAATGTGTCACTAGCCTGCAGTAGTACACAGAATGTATAGTTTTGGACAGGTTGTGTATCTCTGAAGGAAGGTGCATGTGGATAACAAAAACTTCTTTGTATTGAAGAGAGAGGAGTGTGTTCATGTTTTATCCACATTTATCCTCTATACAGAGAAAGAACATCGATTTCTGTTGAAGATATTCTGGATTTGACCTTTATCAGCACAAAATGGAAGTCCAGGTTCTACCCATTTCTAAGAAGCTGGTTTTGGAAATAGGCACATGAGTAAGACCAATGTCTGCAGTGCTGAAATGAGCCGGCAGTACAAGCTGTGTGGGGACAGTGCTATACGCTGACAGCTTTTCTAAATGACAGGTAGACAGTTTTGTAGTCATCAGCTGCATCTCCTTTCATACAATTCCTCTTTCTTTGTATTTTAAATCCTTTACAAATTCTTCCATTATGTAATGTTGTTGATGTGGTTGAATATATAATTTAAGCAGGGTAGAAACAAGACTGTTGAGGCCTAACTTGAAGATGGAAATGGATCTGTTGAGTTGCTTATCTTTAGTCCATCCCAGCTGCATGATTCCATGATTCCTCTTAATAATGGATGCTTTCTTTATGTTACGTAGTGCCTAGGGGCAAAATAAAGGTCTTGGTATGTTCTTAGTCTCTTCTCAAAAGGTCTGAAATTTGAGTGCGTGAAAGAAAGTTAGTCTTAGAAAGCAGAGGTGACTTAGCGTCTATAATCATACAAATGATGGTTATTACGGTGACTGTGAATCCTAGATATAGGAATACCTTGATCATGACACTAGGTAGTTCTCTTTATTAAACTTTAACATAGGTCCAGACTCACTTGTGTAAGTGAAATCAGCGTTTCTACAAAGCACCAGAGCCCTCTTTGGGAGCAGCATAAAGAAATAGAGAACAGCATGAACTGGGAAGCTTGCATAAAATACCATATTTTGTCGTGATTTTCATGCCTCACCCTCAAGTTTTCTACAGTTTTTAAAGTCCAGACCATGGAACTTTCCAAACTTTCCAGGAATATAAAATTACATAACAAGTGTGTGTGTGTTTACTTCTATGTGTATAAATCCAGCATACGTTTTTGCAAGTCTGTCTGCCATTATGGATATTAGTAGCATCAAACCACCCTGCTGTTTCCTGAACCTGCAGAGAGGATATGAGGGTTAACACTGATTGATGGATAACATTGTGATTTATGTCCTCTGGAGCTTTGTTAGATAGGAAGTGATGGTGAAACAGGAAACAGGCATTGTATGAAAACATCCATAAGTATGTAACTGGAGGAAAGAGCTGCAAAAATAATTTATGAAAGATACTGCTGCATACCTTTGTATAAAAATAGATTTATTATTGTGCACAGCTGGATACTGTGATTGTTCATAATAATGCAAATGACTAATTTCATCTAAACCTGACTTTTTAATTGAACTTAAGGACTCAGGGGAGGAAGAAAATGAACTTGCAGATACTGACAAAAGTAGCAATGTTTTGGTGTAATCAGGGCCAAAGAAAAATATTGAAATGAATAGTCATTCAGACTTATTTAAGGATATTGTTTTCTCTGGTATTCACAAGCTCATACCTGCTTAATACTAGTATTGTAGAGTAAGTATGATGATGTTTTGCACGATGGTTAAATCTAATCAAGGAAATGTGCCAAAGGAGTTGCATAGTTGTATTTTGTGTCAAAGAATTAACTCAACCTAATCAAAATGACAACGTGAAATTTGAGTACCTTTTCCTTTTTTTTTTCTTTTCTCCCTCTTCCTCTTTTTTTCATGGCTGATGAAGAACACATGAATATGTTTATCTGAATACTGGAAAACACTTCATAACATACTTAATCTTTAGCACCTTTTTGACTTGTTTCTCTAAACAGCAGTAGTACTGTATTATGAAGCTGACTATTTAGTGTGTCAAAGTTGCTGGTAACTCTTAAGAAGTCAAGATTAATTCTAACTTGCCTGGTATGATAGGCTTTGAAAAATACGGTTACATTATACTAACCTGAGTTTGTGTGAAAATAAATTCTGTCTTTAGCTGTAAAGTTTATCCTCCTTACTATTTGGTTGTACAAAATACAGAACAGTTTGGGATTGTTCTAGCATAAAAT
This sequence comes from Ibycter americanus, assembly GCA_035590275.1. Classification (NCBI taxonomy): domain Eukaryota; kingdom Metazoa; phylum Chordata; class Aves; order Falconiformes; family Falconidae; genus Ibycter; species Ibycter americanus. The sequence continues at coordinate 17,644,183 of JAVJGI010000037.1, forward strand.
TCTGTAAGAGACAGGTCCCACTGAGGTACGTGAGAAGTCTGGAAGGTGACTGTTGTGGGGGTTTTTTGCTGTCCGATCTGGGACTAGTATGGCCAGTAATGAATGTTTATGCTGTATGATGTAATTCTTCTGTTCCACTCTTTCCTCCATGTTTCCACACCATTCCAGGTGTTTGCAGTAGAGCATGTGCTTAAAACGTGTTCCAGGACTTAAGTGAAAATTGTGTGCTTTACAATAGGTCCAGGTGTCAGTATCTTGCTTGTGATTACAAACCACCTTTAAAGAAAGAGTTCATAGTGTTATGTAGGGGTTAAATAGTATATTAAGTTGTGGTGAATTGAAGGACACCAGGTCTCCTTTTTAATTTGAAGGGGAAAGAAACGCGACTAAGATAAAGACACTTGGTGTATTAATTCTTTACTTCACTGCGTTTTTCAGTAAAACTACCCATTTGTTTGTGAGCTGTTTTCTAGTCTGATGTTAATCTAGCCACGTATTCCTCTCCCCCCAATTTTGAAGCAATTTATTTTAAGTTTTGTGTAATGTGAGTTTACAGGATGGTTTTGGCCTCATTATCAGAGATTAGGCTAGCTGTTTCCCCTGATCTACTAGTCTGGTAACTTTGTCATAACACGATTTGTCCTGCAGTTCTAGAAGTTTAGGTACTGAAAAAAGCTATCTGTCATTACTGGAATTTGAGTGCAGTTGCATTTGAAATTATTTCTGGTTTTGTGCTTCAGCTGAATTTTCGAAGTTTTTTAGAACTCGGGAAAACATGTATATGTGCTAACCAGGATTTGTTTGGTTTGTTGGTTTTTTTTTTTTTTAAATTATGATTTTATAGTTTTTTCACCATGGCTCGCTTAGGCATACATAATAACTAAAGTCATCTCTTTGCAATGCCTTAACTAAATTCAATCATGGATATGTGACCTTACTGGGCTGCAAGCAATCTGTGGCTAGATATTGAGAATGCTTACTCTACCTGCACTTTTTTTCCCCAAAATTTAAAACAGTACTAAGAATCAGAAAAAATGCACAGAAGTATCTGTATACTGATATCTGTTAGCGTAACAGTTCTTTTGTTCAATACAAGTTTTACTAAGTAGCCTTAAGTAATAGCATGATTAATGTAACACTCAAGCTTTGCACGCAGTAAGGAAAAAATGCTTTTTGAAGCTTTCCCACTCAAGCTTTCTGATATAATTAATCATAGCTAAGGAAACCGAATGTACTTTGTCCAGATAAGTGGAATTGTTTTGTTTTTCTTTCAGAAAGGGTGGCACATCGAAGGCTTATGCTTTCAGTTATTGAACTTAAGTATCTAGGATTCATGTCTTCATTATTGTTCTACGGTATGACTCAGTCATCATTGGAAAGCAATACTTCCACATAAAAGAAAACCATCCACAGAGATACTGCTGTATTTAACGTACTCTTTTCATTGGACTGTACTTGAATACGCTCATATTAGTAGAGTTAATATACAGAAACTTTTTTCCATGATTTCCAGAGACTTGTACATTGCAACATATAAAGTGGTAGGGTAGAGAGCAAGATGTACTTGTGCTGCATAATTTCTTTGTCTAATTACTGTGAAAAGAATAAAACAAGTCGTTAAGTGAAGCCAAGTAATTTGAATATCTCGTGCAACAAATACTGGTCCCTGTATGGAGTGTGAGGAGATATTTTTACCCTAGACGTTAGCAAAAATACCTGTTTATTGTCCAAGTTCTTGTAGCTCTTCTTCATATTCTTCCTAACGACATAGGGGCTGAGCGGAATCCTTAAAGAAATAGTTTCAAGGATGTCACTCACAGTGATGTATGAGAAGAGATTGCAGACTCTTCAGCTTACAATACTTGAAGGTTTGCGATGGGGATAGTGTTGATATCTCAGTAAGTAAATTGGTGAATAGATTAAATGTGGTCACTGGGGAATAGAACACCCTCAGATACACATATCCATTTTGAATTTTGAAATATAGCTTTTCTTCCTTGGGCAGTTAGACAGAACAAATAGCCCATTAAAACTCTCAGGAAAACTGCTGTTAAAACAACAAGCAGTTTGCATGGGACGTTAGCCTTATTTAAAATCCAAGTAGTGACAATAAAATGAATGAAAATTGAACCAAAGCTGATATTGTGCATTCAACTAAAGCCGATAAATTCATTCCTAAGCAGCTGAGAATAGATGTGTTTTGATACAAATGTTAGTTGGGTGTTCCTAGTCAATGGCAGGCTAAAGTTTGGGAGCCAAATTTTATGTTAGAAAAAATGAATGCCAGGATAACCTTTTTTCTTTTTTTTTTTTTTTTCCCCTCTACTTGTCTTCTTCTCCTTAAAGAACTTGCCCCTCTATTCTGAATTTTAAAAAAATTCATAGAAGTTGCCAAGGCAATATTATAATGAGAAACAGTGTTTAGCCCTTACCTAAAATCATTAAGCCTGCCTGAAAATAATGTGCTTCCTTTACAGACTGAAAAGGTTAAGGCATAGCTACAGTGAACTAAATGTTGTTTGCAGCTGAGCACTACAGAAATCCTATTTAATAAATACACTGATAGATACAGAGGGAAGAGTTCAGTAACTTGTTTGAGCAGCTTCAGAGAAAAAACTAGGAAGGACTAAATCATCCTTTATTCAGTGCTTCCTCTGACTTACTGCCATTTGTAAGTTCTGTTAATGAAACTTTTCTGAAGAACACTTCTGAAATGGGCTCAGATGTACAATTTTATGAACTAGTGATAAATTCATCACGTTAATGGCTAGGGTTTTATTAATTTAAGTGTAGGTTTTGTTTGTCTGATGTAAGCTAACAAATGACTGTGGATTGTCAGGGGAAATAGGGGGAGAAAAAATTGGGACAAAGCATTTACAGAACTAAAAAAAAAAAAAAAAAAAAAAAAGGAGAGAGAGAGAACAATTAATGACCATTTAAGCTTTCACATATACCAGAAACAATTCTAGCTTGAGTGGTCATGTTCAGGTCATGTCTGTCATCACAGTCCAAGGCAGAATTACATTGGACTTGTATTGTTGCTGAAATGTGATTCACTTAACAGGTCTCATTTGTTACTGAAGGTTTGCAGCCAGTTGTTGGCAGTATGACCCCTAAAAAATCTGTTTGTAGACTGTCTATTAGTAGAGCAATAAAGAAAGACTGACCTGTCTGATATGTGAAGTTGGTTAGAAATCAGGTTAGAAAAAGTTGGAGATAACTTTGTCTCCCCTTGCTGCTTTTGAGCCCTGAAAAAGGAGGGCATGTAGAATAAATGCCTATTGCAAGCAGTAGATTGTACAGGCACTGTTTTATTTGAAGGAAAAGGCAAATTAAACTAGTAGGGGAGTAGGTTAAAGAGAAGACAGGTTATTGTTAAAGTTGGTACAGCTTTTTCTAGTGTTCCCAAACAACACACTGCAGAGAGTACTGATGTTAATTAGAGGAAGGAATACAAAACAAAAATTTGAAGCTGCAATAGCTTACAAGAGCTTTTTTAATGCTGAAATCTGTTTTGATTGTTCTTTTTTTCCCTCACAGTGCTATATAACTAAATATCAAATGTTAGTCATTCTGTGATTTCTGGGAAAACTAAAACTTTGGGGGCAAAAATCAGATTTTAATCAGTTTTTTAAAAATATAGTATTAGTCTCAAGTTGACTTATATTCTTGAATTGTTTTTCTTTTTAAAAGTATGATAGGTTTGTGGCATGATAATGTTCAGTATAGGAGTGATTTTAGGTCAAGCCAAGCCACTAATTTGCTGCAAAATGCAGTACTTCTCCAATGCTGTGAGAATAGCCTTGAAGCACCAAGACTTGTTCAGCTGCTAATCTGCTTTTTTCCTATTTTTCTAATTCTGCTACTTTGCAGAGAATCTCAGTTTTTCTATTGTTGAGTGAATGCATCCTCTTAAAGTTGCTGAAACAACTGTCATGGTTGCTTTTATATCAGCCTGTAATAAGAGTTTTGCAACATGTGAAACAGTACTGCACATCCTTTATGCAGCTTTTCCATACCTATTTAAGCTTAATAATTTTTCTGTACCTGAAGACAAACAAAATTTGTTTATGACCTTTTTTAAATTTTGGGTGAAGTGAAAAAAAAAATAATTCTCAAGACAGTTGGCATGGCTTAACTGTTTATCTGAGTTAAAGCACAGGATGGCAAATATTTCAAACTACTATGTTAAGTAGAAAAGATAGAAGGACTTTACTTTCAAATTACTTAGCAGCTTCTGGTGGTAAATCAAGGCAGACAATAACAAGCTGAAATGACTCTTCCTGGTCAAATATACTTCTCAACTAGTTCTCTTTATATTAAGATCTTGACTGCTATTGAAGAGTCAATAAACTGTTTAGGCATTGCTATGAAAATAGAGTAGTATTTTTTTTGTTTGTTTACTTTTTTGGTAACGGAAACAAAACTTAAGCATAAAAGTAGTGGAGTGTGCAAACTTGCTACCAGTCTGTTAAGTCAGCTTGAGTGAGCTGAGACCTGAAATATGGTAATCTTTGCTAGATGTATTTCTCTATAATGTTAATCACCTAATAAAAATCGTGGGTTGATGTTAAATTTCATATCATGTATGAAATCATGAACGGTGTGGAATCTTCTTACTTAATTTGCTGATTACAATAATCATTTGTCATATTATAAATCTGCTGCTGAAGCACAGAGGTGCATCAGACTTCTTGGATTTACTGATAGGACGTAAATATGTGGAGACCTCCCTTAAAGATTTGGCCTCATGAAGGTGGCAATAACAAACCAAAATCAATATGCTAGGTAACAGAAAGGTTATTCACAAATTTGAGAAAACACTATTGTAACAGTTAATTCAGTATTAAATATCAGGTATTGCTTTAGAAAACATGTACATTCTACTAATACTTACCTTCATGTGATTTCTGAGCGAAATTTACTGCTTCAAATTATTTTAAAGGAATTTGTATCTCTTCAACTTGGAATTTGGAAGCGTAATGAAGATGAAAACTGGAAAGCATAGAATAGTTATGGATTTGCTTCACCAGATGTTTCTAACTGCCACTGTGATCAGGGAAGAACTGAGTTGTATATTTTGTTTTAAAAAAACAAACGACCACAAACCAAACATTGAGTCTGAATAAACTATTTGTGCCAAAATTAAACTCCCCTTCTCAGAACGTTGCTTTATGTTTATCCTTCCTTCCTCATGTGACAGTACTTCAATGGGTTGCAACAGCAAACATCATCTGATGAGAGAACTGCAGCTTCCTGTGGTAGGTTCAGCATCTATGCTGTCCCATACAAGTAAGTCACAGGTTTAAAAAACTAAATTGAGAATGTACTTTTTTTCAAGCTGATTCATAAAACGTTCAAACTTGTGGTGCATTACGGTAACGTAGTGTTAGATTTGGGAATGCGATGCTTCCCTCTACTGGCCGACCCACAGAGAGTACATTTTACTATCTGGTGAAACAAGCAACAAAAATATTTTTAAAAGCGCAGCCTATGCTTAGGACTGAGGTAAGAGGATTGTTATTGCAGTCTCTTACACACGGAGAATATAATCCCTTACCTGCATCACAAACCAGCTTTATATTGTAAAGTGACTAAAATTGCATCAATCAGTTTCGGGAAAGAGTAAGTTCACTAATATTTTAAGCCACTTTGTATCTACTCATAACACAAATGCTAAGTATTTGCAGTACATTACAAAGAGCATGCAATGAAGTATTTGAAATTTGCAAGGAGGATTTTTATCCAGTATGGAACCAGTGAACCGTATAGCCTCTGATTTGATATTTACAATGGACTTATCTTTCAGCTTAACTTCAGGAGTTTAAATGCTCCTTTAATTTCAGATGAGAATTTGTGCATAAATGTCATTCTATGAGTTGATGCAAAAATGACACAGATTTCGTGGTCAGTCACAGTATCTAAGATAACAAGAAAAAATGCTTAGCTTTTGATTGTCATATATTCTCCATGAAATGAGTTACCAGTGATGGTAATATTTTAATTAACATGAGCATTGGAAGATGCTCAGTACAGTTTAAGACTGCACTGTATATGAGAGCCTCACACTGTCAAAGCACTTGCATATCATAGGGTATTCTTTCAAGTAATTAAGAGACTTCTATGTTCATACCGCAATTTCTCCCCTCCTTAATTGATGCCATTTTGCCTCTATAATGTGTAGTGTTGCAGATTCTTCACCTTTGTAGCCAGAGATGAACAGCTTGCTGAGAGACCTTTTCTTCCCTTTAAAATGTAAGTTCTTATGTTAAATTGGTCATAGCTACTGAGGCGCTGCTCAGGTTGGCTTCCCTGAGATCCACAGAGACTGAAGGTCTTCACTCAGGACTGTACGTTTGTTCATCTGGATCCACTGCACTTTCATTGTGCAGCTGTTACTCTGTAGTAACAGGCAGAAGGTTGGTTGCTGCTGGTGTTGTGAGTGTACATTAAAAAAAAAAAATTACTTTGCCAGGAATTGCCAAGGTGATTAGTGTCTCTTGCAGTGGGTTTCCACTTAAGTGCACAGAATTGCACTTTCTCACTAGCAGGTGCAAGATATGGATAAAGATAGAAATTGTCTTCTGACACTTCTTGCCACTCCCTGACAGCAAGCAAAGTGGCAAATTATGTGGCTGAGTTGTAAATTTTCACATGTCAGTTTTCACATGGGAGATCTGAATGATATTTCCTGCTAAAATCAGATTTTTTAACAATTGTTAATTAAACCAGCTTTTGTTTTGATTCTCTGCTGAATGTTCCAGGACCCAGTAGCAGGCATCTATATGGCTGCAAAATAAATATAGATGTTTCCCTTATGTGTCTTTTTGATACTGGACGTGAGTCATAGTGCCACTTAGTGTGAAACTACTCTTTTTGAATCTAAAATCAACACTACATTTGGGTAACATCTTAGAAACAAATATTTTTACAAAGCGTGATCCAACTGTTTTTCTTCTATTTAAACACCTTTCCATACAAACTTGCAGATATATATAAAGGGGCCAGTGACACTAGAACTAAAAAAATGCATTTGCAGCAGGAGGCTGGTAATACCTAATTTGAAACGCCTGTAGTATGGGTCATCAACTCTATTGCAGGGTTTTATAGCTGAAGAATGCTAAAATTTCTTTAAAATGCTTTTCAACATTGAGTCTGTAAGATATGCAGTGGAATCCTATGGTTCCTGCAGCTTAAATTCTTTTAGAATTTCATTTACTTTTTCAAAAAAGCCAGAGCTGGTGTTAGCATGCATTTATGGTAGAATTTGAATACTTCAGAATTTCTAGACTTGGTTTGTTAGGCTTCTTGAATAGAATTACCATAGTCTGGACTTAGGAAAAAGAAATCCCGAACAGCCCATCCTCATGTGTCTCAGAAATTTTAGTTTTTCCCCAGGTGGCAGGCAGAATTGTGTAATAAGATGAGTTAAGTGACTGTAAAACTTCAGTAGAAAGGAGAAGCTTGAACAGTAGTGAAACTTGTAGCAAGCCTTAAAACACAGAGGGGTTTTTCTCTTCTCAGAGCAGGTGTTGAAAGTGACAAATGAATGGCAATAGATGAACCACAGGAGACTCAAGTACAGTCTGTTTGCCAAGGAAGTATAACCTAATAACTCTAAGTGGATGGTGCAAAATAATTTTCCATGGAATATTTTAGCATTTCAAGAGGTTCCAATTTTGAGGAAACAACAGTAGAGTTCCTAAAAAAAAAAAAAAAAAAAAAAAAAAAAAAAAAAAAAAAAAAAAAAAAAAAAAAGATAAGGCTCCTTTCAACTAGTCACTTGACCTTGGGGCAGCCTAGCAAATATGCTGCAAGAAAAGCCAAGTGAATAAGCTGATAAGAAAGGGTATCTGGTCTGGCTGTTGATTAGAAATAATTCATAAACAAACTCTGTGAAATGCCCTTTGAAAAGCTTGCTAGCTTGGCCACAGATTTCATGTGAGCTACTTCAGCCAGTTATTATGATGATGCAAGCACTTTGAACTTTAATGATACTTAAAGCAATTTTTGAACATTGCATTGTTGTAATGAAACTAGGACCAAAACAGGAATCAAAATGATTGTGCATTGAGGAATTTTTGTTGTCCAAAATTCGTAGGCCAGTGTGAGATGGTCTAGTAAGTAAGAGAGAAGTTTAGATACTAAGTAAGTGAGAGATAAGATTAGAAGAGGCTGTATCCTTCTCTCCTCAAAACTCACAAAGAGGAAGTAGGAATTCAGGGCTTAGACAGACTTCAAGGATGGTTTCATGATCATCTTCTTGCCCTTAAGCAACTTGTCAAAGAAACTAGATGGTAGCATTTTTCAGAGATACCTTCATCTACCAAACATAGTAGTGTGTCAAAGATGAATCTACCTTACCTTCTTCTTGCTCCGAAGGAAGGTTGCAAGTGCTCAGTGGTCTTTTTGGGGGAAAAAAAAAAATAAAAAATTTTGTGAAAATATTAATATTGGTAAAAGCTAAATGGTTATTAATGCCTTTCTTTAAACTACTGGCTGAGAAGGAATAAGCTTAAAATAGTGATTTCCATGAAAATGAATATTTGATGCCCTGCTTTGGATGACAAATAAGGAGCTAATTTGAATTCTACTTTTGAATTCAGTTAGTGTGTTGGAGTGGTCTAATGACAGCAATTAGTAGACCCATCTGAGAAAAGCATCTAGCAACACACAATTGGAAAATCAATCTAGAGTGGAGTATCTTTGGCCTGGATTTTAGTGCCTTATGTAGTAGATCTATTAAACAGGATGGTTAAGAGCATAAAGCAAGCAAAAATACTTGCAATGTGTAGAATTAAAGTAAGAATTGAATTTTGTGGCTTCTTCAGAGTTGGTTTCCAAAACTATAGCACTAATAGCATGAAGATGGTTTTTGGTTTTTTGGGGTTTTAGATCAAACTAGGCAGGAGACCAGAAATTGGCTTAAACTTGAAAAATTAAACATGTGGTGGAGTTTCAATAATTTAACCACAATAATTGTAGTAGCCCAACTACAAAATTTCAGCTGAGAGTTATTATCAGCTGAAAGGTGATTGATTTATTTACTTATGTAAAGGACTTTTCCCAAAAGTTCTGATAAATGGTAGGATTATTTCTGTTTTCCAGACTATCTTTTTGTTCTTATGTGAGAGTACTACACTGATGACTACTCACCATTTTCAAGGCATAAAAGAGAAAATGGCAAAGTTTCAACAGTAAAATGTTTTTTAAAAAATTAAAAGAAGAAAATTAATAAATGTGTATGTTTATGAAGGCTTGATTGGTGCTATGTGTGGAAGTTATCCAAAAATACTCATTTTTCTGTTTCCCAGATTACTCTTGCTCAATGTGGAAAACATGAAATTAGTTGACTACGGGGGGGGCGGGGGGGGGGCGGTTGGAGACAGTTTATAAGAGGTTAAAGCTCTTTTGTAATACATGTTATAGTCCTGCTGGATAAAAAATCAATCTTGGGGCTACCGGGACATGTCAAACTACATAGGACAGAATGTGTATAGATTGAAATATGGGAAAGAAAGTTCATTGATTCCAATGAACTGCTGAAACTCTGTGAACTGGAACTGCATGCAAGGCCAGTTACAGAAGGTATGCTCTTGAACTGTGACCTAAATGTCCTGCAGCAGTGAATCTAAGTTTGGAATTCCAAATACTTGCTTAAAATTCCTCAAGTTGCTTTAACCCTTTAGTATTTTCTTTCCTTCCTTTGTAATATGATGGTTTTAATCTTTCCTAATATTTGATGGATGCATTTGAGTTTAATTCCACCGTTGGTGACATACCAAATGGTGAATTCCATCTTTGGTGTATTGCCAAGGCATGCTTTTTCTTCTTCTCCTGAAGGTATAGTTTTTTTAAAAAAATTTTAATCCCTTTGCTGTTTTCCTTCTTTTACTTTAAAGAGTGGCAAAATGAGTCTACAGGACTCATACCAATATTCAGAGTTTTTCCTGTACAAAGCGGAGTATTCTGTTATTCCATAAAAATATTGTGAAATCCATTATTTTAAAAAAGAGAAGAGGGGAAAAAAAACCCCCAAAGTATTGAGTCTCCCTAGCATTTTTTTTTATCACTACAATTGCAGCAATTTAATTCTTGGTATGTTGGCTTAGTTTTCTTTTAAGTTCTGTGCTTTTTGGAGTGTAACCTAAGCTAATTAAATGATGTACCCTCCTGAGGGCTGACAGTTTTGGCAAGCGAGGTAACAGCTGCACCATACTGATGAGGAATGACCAAACTTGTATTAGAGTGGCATTTCTGCCTGGTCAGATACAATAGTTAAATTGATAGCATTGAGGAATAGAGTAAGCTTTCGCAATTGTATAGCTGAACTCACACAAAGTAAGAATTTATGGTGGAAGGCTGTCTTTGGCCAGGCAAATATGCTCATTGCTGCCTCTTAAGAGTTAGCAGCCAGAAGTAGAGTGACACTTGAATTTCATTTCCAGTTGAAGTTAACCTTCAGCAAGTCATTTAGAGCTTTTGTGCTGTAGTTTCCCTGTCCATATAATAGAAATAAAATTTGAGTCACAGGAGTGTTGGTATATAATTTTCATAGTACTCCACAATATCTTGATGAAAGAAGGTGTGTAGGTGCAATTAACACTAGATCAGTCTGAATTGCACTCTCAACAAAGAGAACTCTTTCAGTTAGTCTACAATAAAATTATAATTATATCCCTAGTATCCTTGGCAACAGATTATGGTCCCAAAAGGTGATATTACAGTTCAGCATTAATTACTGATATAGAGATCAAAAAGAAGGAAACCCAGAATCATTTAGGTGGTTTTCAGGGTGTGAATAAGCATTATGTAAGAAACATTAAATGCATCATACTGAGTAGAGATATGCTCTCCAAAGAAACAGATCACTTGCATAGTTACGACATGAACTCTGAAAAATTATATACCTGATGATTTAAATTGATACAAAGACATGGTATTTATTGGATATGGACTAGTTTCTCAACAGGGAATTGTATCATTTTTTGTTTCAATAAAGCCAACCTGTGAGACACAAGGATTCAAGCTGCACCTTGAATCCTGTGTTCAGTTTTGGGTCCCTCAGTACAAGAGGAGTGTAGATGTGCTGGAGCATATCCAGCGACGGGCACGGAGCTGGGGAAGGGGCTAGAGCACAGGTCTTATGAGGAGCGGCTGAAAGAACTGGGGTTGTTTAGCCTGGAGAAGAGGAGGCTCAGGGGGGACCGTATTGCTCTACACAACTACCTGAAGGGAGGCTGTAGGCAGGTGAGGGTTTGTCTCTTCTGCCAGACAACAAGCGACAGGACAAGAGGAAATGGCCTCAAGTTGCACCAGGGGAGGTTTAGATTGGATATTAGGAAAAATTTCTTCCCTGAAAGGGTGGCCAAGCATTGGGACAGGGTGCCTAGTGAGGGGGTGGAATCACCTTCCCTGCAAGCATTCATGAAACACGTAGATGTGGTGCTCAGGGATGTAGTTTAGTGGTGGGCTTGGGTTAATGGTCCTGGGTTCATGGTTGGACTTGATGATCTCAAAGGTCTTTTCTAGCCTAGGTGTTTCTATGATTATCAGTTGATGAACTGAAGATGATTTTTTTTTTTTTTGTTAGAACTGTTTTTACAGTTTTACCTGATTATAAATCCTTGTGCTGTGGATATATTTCAAACTTTCTGCAGCATTTCACAATAAAGATGTCTCATCCTTTTGAGCTTGAGCTTTAAGACTGTGTATAGGAACACAGGAAACATTCTGTTCCCTTATCCATACCCTCAAAAAGGTTAATATTGTAAGAAATACTTCTTGTACAGGTACATCTTTTTAAATATTTTCCTGTCTCCATTTACTTTCTACTCAGTACTTTTTGATGCTATAGTTCTCACCAGCGCACAGAGTTTCGTTTGCCTTCCCCTTTTCTCCCTACTGTCTTTGAAATCAGAACCAATATTGTAATAAACTTAAAAGGAAGAGTTCTCTTGTTTATTTTTGAAGAAACGATTCCGTCGTCTAGATGACAAACTCTATGCATCAATTCCTAGCTATACCATCAGTAAGGAAGATGGAAATAAGGAGAAAATTAGCAAGGTGTGTGAAGTATTTTTATGGAAGTGAGATCTTGGAAATAGAACAATAATGAATGTCAACTATAAATTTTTTCCAACTTGAAAAAACATTGGCTGCTGGGAATAGACTTTAGCTGATTTTTTTGTGTTACTACTGAGGCAAAGAAGAATAAAGCATAATATAACATTATTGGTGGTGTCCCATAGTTTTAGCTTGAAAATGGTGATGGTGACTGTTTTGAAGTGACTTGTTTAATGGAAATATTTTTTTCCCCACAATTTGGAGTCTAAAATTGGGTAACAAGAGGTCTGTAATTTAGTTCATAGTGATACATCTTCCCTCTGTCAGATTTGGTTACTAAAGTTTATTAAAGTGCATTTGGTACTAAATATCAAGACCTGTTTTTGCTTTCAGTTTAGATGAAGATATTTATAGGAGAGAGAAGACATCAGAAGACAAAATACTTTTGTGATTATTTGCTTATAATTGAATTGTTTGGAGCTGGGCTTTGTTTTCTTTATTTGTACGGCTGATTGATACAGTAGCAACTTTACATTACATGACTTCTGTTTTTTACAGGAAAAATGATGATTTAGAATGAACTAGACGAGGATATACTGCTAGTGTGTTCATGTACATGCACATCTGCATCTGTTACTGGATTTCAGAGTTGTCCTTTTGAATTATTTAGAACTTCCATGATAAACACTTTTTTTGTTTTGCAGATGGGGCAGTGGTTGTGTTCAAATACTTGTGCTCCGATGTTGAGCCACCATAAATCTGAAAAATAATTAGGCTTCAAACTGTGTACTTGAAATAACTAACTGAAGGTTTAGGAACACAAATGTTAGCAAATACTATTCTGTAAATAAATGTTAAAAGTAATTTAGATGATCTAATTATATTATAATTTGTATTTCTAAAGCAGAACAGAAGATCCTAGCTTGAATTATCTCTAGATTTTCTGTCAAATTTTATATCTTAGATTTAGTCCTTTATTGTAAGACATTTGTAATCCTACTGTTTTCTCCCAGTTCCTGGGGGTGTAACACTGCATTGCATACTCATTCTGCTCAGTGTGAAGAGGAATTGCTAAAACACTTGTCATAAGGGTAGGGGTAGCTTTTCTTGACAAAAGTTCAATAGCTTAATTTGGAAGCAATTGTCAGTAAAACTTGCACCTAAAATTGTTGTTACACTTTTATAAGGAAGCTGGAATTGCTGCTTCCACTTTACATTCAACCCATACAGGCATGCTCCTGGGACTCTGATCAAGTTCCTGTTTAACTATTCTTAAGAATTCCCCTTTGGTTGAGATTAACAGTGGATGAATGCTACTTTTTTGGGTTGTTCTAGAGATGGTATGACTGTCTGTAAGACCTGATTACACATAGTCCCTGTACTTTCTAAAATAATAATGCTGAACTTCTCTTTATAAATTTCCAGTAAAAAAAACAAGTGACATTACCCTGTCCAAAAGGAAATTTCACACAGATTTAGAAATCAGCAGTAATCAAAATAAGAACAAGTGACTTCTAGTTGCAAAAATGCTGATCATTAATAGTCCTCCTTCAGGGCGGATAACTTTTTTTTTTAATTAAAGTTCTTGTGAGATTAGCATTGCTACAAATAAACATTAGATCTGCCTATAAGGAAGATGCAAGTGAGAATGTCAAAACTGAGCTTGAAATGTGTAGGGGAAGATGTGTACTTTGTTTGCATAAAAGCTGAAAGGCTTCTCAAAATTTCATTAGTAACACTTCAGCTGCTCTGCAAGTTAACTCTGGAAACTGTAATTGTAAAAGGTCCTTCTTAAGTATGTATAAAATTTTGGGGACCTTCTTAAAATATTCATGAATTTGTAATGCAGTGGATTATATTCTGGAAAAGTACAAGTTAATTTATTTTTTAATATTTGTATTAATAATGTAACTTTAATGTCTACCAAAATTCTACAACTCTAAAGTGTCAAGACTATCCTTCAGCTCTAGGCTCTGTTAAGTCTGCTGCTTGCTACTGACAAGCCCATCTTTAGTGTGAATGTAGTCTACTGAAGTTCTGCAGGATTGGGGGTCTCATGAGTTTTCACAGAAATGTTCAGAATGTAATACCAAAGAACAGTGAAACAATATATAGGAAGTAAAGACCATATGCACTTCAGCTGGGATTGTGTTCACATTCAGTTCACAGGGAAGGGCCCAAAAATGGGAATTGTATTTGCCAGTTCAGTTGTAGTAAGTGCATGAGTTGCTGCAGAAGCTTATTTAGTAGCATGAGGTAATTGAACAAATTTTTTTCTTGGGCAAATTGTTAGTATAGTAACTTTCTTTCACTCTGAATGTATTGAATTTTTTCCAGTTTACTGTAACTCATTCTCTTAGCACTTAATGCATAATGCGGTTAATGAATGAATACATCCATATCAATAACATACTGTATTTGTTAATATCATTTTTGTTGAGGCTAGGAAAGCATCTGTTCAGACACAAAATATTGGCTACAGTTAGCATGTGTGAAGATACAACTAAAGTAACACTTATGCTTTCACCTCACCTTTGGTGGACTGTAGGGATAGGAGACATGATGGTGTAAAGAGTGTTTGACCCTTCACTGACAAGCCTTACTGAGATTCTCAGAAAGTGTAGGCACTGGAATAAGAATAACTAGAAAATTTGATTTTTGTTGAGAGTCTATTACTTAGATTGCACATTAGCATTAGATAGCATAGGAAGAACAGCGAAAGGAAAGTAAAAAATATCTTAGCTCTGTAGAACTGCAGAGTGTTACTATAGATAGACTGCAGGATTAAAGAGCTGTCTTGGCATGTTACAATTCAAAGACCAGCAGCCTCATCTGCCCTTCTATCCTAAGGAGTTTTTCTTAGGAATTTTATACTTCAGATATCACACTACAATGTGGGTTAAATCACCATATTTTGTCTCAGTTTTCCTCAGTACTTTCTTTTTTTCCTTTTGTTCTTTCATTATCCTTTTTCTCTGTCTTGGCTTGGCTCTAATTGCTCACATATGTGGTTATCGGAGTAATTTGAGAAACATATGAACATTGGTTGGTTGAGTGGGTGCTTTTCTATGAATTAGCGAGCACAGCAGTAGAACCCAAAACTCAGATGCTAAAGTCTCTGTGGTAGATGGTATCTAACGCTGGGCTGATAAGTATTGCACTAGAAGCCTCTAAGCTAATTGTATGACATCTGCAAGTCATGTTTGTTGTCGTGGAGCTTTGTGAGGCTTCAGCAAAGAAAGAAGTAACATCTAGTGTGATAAAGACATGGTAGGCTGTAATATTTTGCATTTGCAAGAAGACATAGCAAGATGGATTCATCAGTTTATTGCTTAATGTATTAGGTAAAGTTAAAACCAAACAAAAACCACTAACTTGACTTTATCTAGTAGCAGTTACAAAAACCTGTTTTCATAAAGAGTAGAAGAGGAAAATCATTAGTTCTGTTCTTCTAAAGTCAAAGCTATTAGTGGCTGGTGGTGAACTAGCAATGCCGTTGTGGAGGGGAGCTTTTATTTTATTTTGTATTATGGTTAGAAAACTTCTTTGTTCAAAGTATCATTTTATTGTGTGATGAGAATTCAGCAAACATTCTTCAGTTCGCTTACCTTCTCAGTTGTGCTTGAGAACTCTCTAAGGTCTGTCTTTAAAACGTTGCGTTCTCTTATTCAGAAAGATTTGGGCATTTGCTGTGCTGAATCTTGTTAGAAAATGAGAGCACAACAGGATACTTTGACTTCCCCCTGTCCAGTATACAGCAATCCACAAATGTTGACTTTAATTAAGGGTAGTTTAATCTTCTGTGCTGTGGAGCTATTAAATTGAGGGATTATTTGCCGCTTAATTGATAATTCCTGTTAAGATCTTCAGTTCCTTTACTACTCCTTAAGATTAAATCATTGTCTACTATCCCTTCCCCCTCCCAAATAAAAAGGTGTAACAACGGTGATGTTTTATTGGAGAGTTGTTCTATTCGGACACCTTTAGTGCATGCCATCCAGTTCTGATGTTTTTTCTGCACCTTTTTTTTTTTTCCCATCCCATTCCAGTACCTCAAAGGTGGAATCCTAACTGTGATACTTTTAGCAATAAACAGCAAATTAGTTACTCTCCTCCTCCTATGCAATGTGAAAATAGGATATATTTCCTTAAGTCCTGTTGGTTCTTCCAGGTTTTTTGTGGCCTGGGCAGTGGAAGCAGCAATGAGACTGCTCTCTGGGTAGAATTTTTGAACTAGTGAGAGTTTTGGGGTAGCCTGCAGTCATAAATACATTTGCCAAGTCAAGTAAATTTGGTCAGGTAAACACGGCCTTCACTTTTGAGGCTGGTAAACTTGTTCCTCTCCTGGTTTCTTATATAGCTTAACCTCTCCCCTGTACCATCAAATGAAAATCTCATACGTTATTAATCCCATTTAACATTAAGCTGTGCACAAAGTTCTGCAGACTGCCAAGGCGCAAAATTATCAGAGCATGGCATGTAGCTTGTGCTGTGATGCTTGACGCTCTCTAAGGAAAGCAGAGAAACTGTGGAAAGGTAGCATTGATTTTAATTTAATACTGGATCTCTGCTAGCATTTAGAGGGCATGAAATACTTCAACAAGAAGTAAGGGATACCTAAAAGTAACATAGGAAAGTAGCTGTTGAAGTGTTACAAGAGAAGCTGCTGCGTGTAGTTCAGCACAGTGCTCATCCTTTGAGAGCAGGTTTTTCTGCCTTGAGAGTAGCTGGAAGAGATTATCAGTAGCGGAACTTCTGTGGTAAAGCTGCTGAACTTGCTAGTGGTTACCTGTAATCTTTTAAAGAACTGTTGTAACTTAGCAAGGATGAAATCTTCTAGATTTTGTTGTGTATGCACTCTAGGTCATGACTGAGCCTGCTGAGGAGAGGGAGATTGCACCTTGTTTAAGATTAACTGGACAAATTTTGCATGTCCTTCTGGCAAGGAGACTAGGACAAACTGGTAAGTAGGGACTTCAGATGGGGGATGTGCCTGTCTGGAGTAGAGAGCGCAGTGGAACATAGATCTAACAGGAGAGAGGAATTAAAAAGCACTGCATGGAAGCTTTTTTCAGCCATTGAGGTTTTCTGGACTGGAGGAAACAATGTACACTGCTATCTCCCTGTGGACAGCGGGAGAGAGTCTTAACAACCTTGAGATCTGGTTTATGTGATCTAGAAATTCTAAGCTTCTCTCTAGAATTTTCCTGTTCTAGTTCTTTTTACTTTTTTTTAATTATGTATTATTTCTAATAAAATAACTGGAGTTCCTTTTGTGTGGTGTGCTGATCGAAAGCAAAAGGGGAAAGTAGCTGTACCTCAGGCACTGGTTGGCTGGAGGTCCCGCTGCGATGGCTATGTGAGCTCAAGAGTTTAGCTCACGCAGAACAAACTTTTCATCTGAGAAAGGTGGCTCACACAATACTTGATCAAATTTTTTTTATAACCAGTAAAAGATTACTCATCTGTCAGCACTGAAATATTTGTTGATTGAATAAGTTTGGAATTCTTTGTTGTGCTGCTTCATGATAGGGAGAGCATCCCGGTGTTATGTACCTGGATTATGTTAAAGTAGTAGAAATAGCTCTCGGGGGAGGAGGGGGTGGGGGAAGAGTACTTAAATGTGTGAGACTACTGTATTAGCATCATTATATATAATAGTGAGAATGTGGGGCAGTCTGTATGAGGAACACAAATAGCATAACTGTCTAACAGCTTCTATTTTTGAAATTACTAACATTCTGGTTCCTGTTTACTATGTATTTTAAGCCGAGTAGCCTTTATATGCACAAAATTTTAGTTTTCTCTCTGAACGTTGTCAGGGAGCTTGCAATTATTTGATAAAATGGGTCTGCCTAGTTCCTTTTCTCAGGATTCTTGCAACTCTGGCCTGTGCTCAGCAAGGGAGTTAAGCTAACCACAGAAAATAAGTGTGTGATACAAATGAGTGCCTAAATACCTTTCTCCCTTCTAGGTCAATACTCTTGCATATGTACTTCTCTTTAGCTAGGATGTTGAAGGTAAGCAGAATGCCCATGCCTCTCAACTCTTGTTGTGTGCACAAGTGAAAACTTATACCATAAACTGACTTTATTGACACAGTGGTGGAAGTCCGCTTCTCTAGTGTAACTCTTCAATTCCTATCTAAAGGAGGAGGCTTACAATATAAATTGAAAGATCTAGCTATTCTAGATGTCTTTATTTTAGAGAATCTGAACAGGATTTAATAGACTCACTTTCTTAAAAGATTTCCAGTTAACTGTAGATTTTTATATTTATTCCTGTTACGTTTACTTGTTGTCTGTTCTGGAAGTTGTATGGATTTTTACTGTACATATTTTTACTAGGCTATTGTTTGTACATGTCTGTGTGACTATATTAAGTCTTTTGGGATTTTATCCACTCAAGTGAATTTACTATTCTACTATCAGAATATAGTATAGTCTCCCCTGGTTTTGAAATCTAAGTCTATGGAAAAGAAAACTCTAAAATCTTTTTCAAAATATAAGTAACAGAACTTCTCTGCTTTATGAATCAGATAATTACAGGCATGACTTTTATCAGGCCTTACCACTTGGTTTTATTTCTGTAGCCTTGAAAGCTTCAGTTAATCATTCTCAATAGGCTGAAAAAATAGTTTCCATGTAAGCTAATAAACTTGGAAGCATAATTTCTAAATCCTTTAAATGATCCTGCAAACAGATGTTTCGGATAAATATTGCTCATCTAAAAGCAGGTATAGCTAATGTATAATAAGAAGTGCATAAAATTGCTGGAAACTCTTGGTTTTGTCTTGAGAGAATCAGTGTTAATAAGTCAGATCAGTCATTTTTATTTAGGCAATACAAAAAAGCATATGTCTTCCTGCTTTACCAGCTGTCATAAAATTTTGGAGAAAAAGGTTGTTTCCAAGCTTTCCGAAGGGAATATTTCACAGAAGCGTTTTGACCTTTATAGCTTACAAAACCAATTGACTTCCTCTTCCCATAAACTATTTCTTGGCTGAGATTCTTCTACAGCAAAGCTTTAGTGGTGAGGAAAAATACTAGCTCTGAAGAAAATAACTGGACTGCCTTCTAGTGGTTTTAGTTATCATAGATTACTGTTATTAAAAAAACAAACTCATCAAGTGAATTGTATCATTCCAAATTTAATATATCCCCCCCCAATATTTCTTATTATTCAGCAATTATAAGTGCAGTTCAATGATATTTGCATTTTAAGGAGCACAAAGCAGATTGTACTAGTCTCGTACATGTTGTTGTTTGTTTTTAATCTTAAGAAAAACTTTTTGCCTGGTTTTGTGATTTTGAGTAATGTATAGGCATATACTGCTAGATCAACAGATATTAAATTCAATAATAGATAGCTTACTCTTTTTATTCTTGTGGGTGGTGTTTAAAAAAATCTCTAACCCAAAAAACAAAACAAAACCCCAAACAAACAAACAAAAAACCCCCACCAAACAAAACCCCAAACAAACAAAAAACCCAACCCCTGACTGAAGGGCTATTCCTTAGGAACAAAAGAAAGATGTGTAACAACAGAACCATTGAATTGAATATTAAGATAGTTGAAAATTTTTCATGTGGCAAAGGACCAAGGAAAGTAATATGTTCTTAATAATTTTAAATTAGACACCAGCAAAAGAGCAACTTACATAAAACTAGTGAAGACCTTATTGTAAGATGTAGGGGATTTGAGTGTTTTGCATTAAATTCTCTCAGATTCATATTGTCTTCTAGAAATTACATAATTACGTATGCAAAGATCTTAGTACTATTTGCTATGCACTGATATTAAAACAAAAAAGACAAAATGACAGCAGGACTGTGTCAACTTTAGTCAGTGAACTTCTTTGGAGGTTACATTAGAGGCAGTTTTCTGTGATGATAACGTGGAGGTACAGTTGAAGAGCTGGGGCAGTTGCTATAGTTGTAGCAAAGTAGGTTAAGGTGTGCTTTACAAGAAGGTGAATACTTGCAAAATCAACCGTTAAGTAAACAGAAGAGTTAAGTAATAAGACCTTACTGTCACCTAGATAACAGCCTTGCAAAGATGCTGAAGAAAGGAAACTCGTAACTGATGGGATGTGACACAAATTGAGGTATAGTAGTCTTAACTGAAGGGATAAGAATATACAGAGATGGCAGCAGTGCTCAAGGCCACTGTAACATATACATAGTGGCAGGAGAATCTTGAATAAGCAAATTATGATCAAGTTTTTGAATATGCTGACCACTGGGGAAGATTTATAGTGCTCAGTGTGAAGTACTAGTGTATGTGAGTCCTTTAATCTCTGTCATTAAACTTAAGGATACAAGGCAGTCGCTACCTATGCTGTCTAAGGTTAGTAGCACGTAGAGGCAAAAGTAATGAGAGGTATTAAAAATGGTCCAGCTATTTACTAATACAATAAGAGTAAAATTCAGAACTGGAAGAGGAAAAAAAAACTCCCAGTGGTGTGAGAAGTCTTGTGGTAAAGCACGACTACTAGCTGTTACTAATAGCTTCAAAACATTAAGCTATTGGATTTCAAAGTGATGGCACTGGTTGACACTGAATTCAAGCTATTCAGTATTATCTTAATCTCTTTGTTTCGCTCTTTCCTGCTGCAGTGCGTGTTTTTATTCTTCTTCCTCTTCTGTTCTGCTACTTAGCATACCTTTAATGCAGGCACTGTTGTAAGATATTTATAAAATGAAATGTTTTACATGAAAGAGAGTTCTGGTCTCGCTTCTGCTCTGTACTACCTCTCTTAGGTTTGACTGGATGCAATTATAGCAATAATTTCTCAGTAAGTGCTTACAAATGCATCTGTAATCTAATTTGGTTTTTTTCAAACTTTGCTTAGCCGTTTAAATCTTCATACTCAGATGCTTCAATGAACTGACTTGACATCTCTGTGCTAGTGCTGTACCACAGAACTGTAGCACTGCTTTCCTTTAAGTGTCCAGAAGACTACTAACACTTAGTGGTAATTTCTTAAAGCACACAAAAATTAATATATGTGGTCTATTTTGCAAGGTGTCTGGTTTTTTTGCTTTTATTTTTGCTGAAGTATTGTAGTATTCCAAGAGTTCTGCATAATTTTTTTTTACATTTATAGGTGCTTTTTTTTGATGGAGAACTCTGAATTAAACATGTAAACTAACACTTTGGCCTGTAGCCCACACCTCTGGTAGCCCAATTGTTTGGGGACCATTTTTAAGTCTTTACATATCTTTATAAATACTTAATGAAAATGAGAGATTAAAAAAAACATGTCAATTCTGCTCCACAAGATTTGAATGTGGTTTTCTGAAACGCTGAAAGACATCATTAATCCATATTACTACCGTTAATGTCTTACTTAATCCCCTTTATAGTTTCCTGACTTGGAATATATTTTTTTTATATTTTTTTTTTCAAGTGATGCTTGTCACATCACAAAATTAAGAAAACAAGTATTTTGAATTCATGCATGCTTATGGTTTTTTAATATCAAGCTGATTCCCATGTTTCCCTAGTCAGTATTGGTGACTAATATAGCTAAGTAGTTTGCAGATTTGAATCTGGAAACAATGTTGTCATTTCTCATCAGGAACGATTTCTGTATCTAAAAACTTACTAACTGTAGAGCTGATAAACAGTAAGTTAGAGGATAAAATGCCCTTTGGTAGAGTTGTGCTTGGGGTTTTTTTTGTTTGTGTGTTTTGGTTTTTTTTTTTCTTTTCCCCTCAACAGTAAAAGCACATGGTTACAAAAAGCAGCCATTTTGAAGGCCCAGAAGAATCATAATATGCTCAGTTTTTCTTTTCTGGTGTTTTTGTTTCACATGCTGAACACCATGCAGATATTAGAAATATGTTTACTTTTGATCTGCCAAGTTAATTTCTGAAACAAACAAAAAAATCAAACAAACTCTGTTTTGCACAGTTAAAGGCTAGAATTTTGCTTAGGTATGGTGAGAAATGAAAGTAAATTTTAACTTGGGTACCTTTTGAAGCAGGGTCCACAAAAAGTACGGAGACTGGATATGGCCACGTCCACAGATTCTTGCTTTAATGTTATCAGTGAGCCTGAAGAAGTTGCTTCCCCTGTTTGCAGCCTTTGAAGACTTTTGAGCTAGGATTCTCTTCTTTGCCCTTAGAAGAAATAAAAATGAGAAATAACTGAAAACCCCAAGGTCTCCTACTCAACTACATAAACTAGTTCAAATGTCTTTTAACTTGGCATGGAGATGAAGTTCTTTTTTTGGCATGTTTTTTGAAGTTCTTACTGTTTGATTAGTTGTAATGTTATTTTTTAAACGACACTAATTGAATTAACAACATAATTCTGAAACTTCAATTCTGTTTCTGTATATGACTCTGATAGGGAATAAATAGCAAGGGGTCAGAGAAGAGGTCATTTTTCCATTCCTGCTTATGAGTCTGGTATAACTACTTTCAAACAGTTGCTATGAGAAAACAAAGAAATAGTGTAAGAGAACTTGATAAAAACGTTTTTATTTATCCTTCAGGTATTTTTTTCCTTCTCAGGAATATTTTTTTCCTCCAACATATGATTGAGGTTTTCACGGTTGAGATTTCTTAAATTAGTAGGAACCTGACCATGTCATAATTTACATTCCTGTTCTTATTGTGCTAAGTTAAACATGAAACTTGGATTTTTTTAATTAAGAATGAAGTCTTAATTTTCAGTAGGATGTAATCTATAGTAGCTTTAGGGGTGTTCAAAACTTCTTGGATGGTGTGAATTTAAAGCTGGTTTTTATCATTCTACTTTAGTATTTGCAATCGTTGTCCTTATTTCTGTAATAAAACTGTATATACATTTCACATTCTTAATGCAGTAATTACTAGAGAGAGCAACACATACATGGGAATTAGTGTTTGTCATGTAATTTCAGTGTTCACCTTAATTTGGTTTGATTCTAGACTTCTGTTGTGAAAGATGGGGTAGGTTCCTTGCAAGTTTTTGTTTCTTATTGACATATCTGATTTCTTCAGATGCACTGCTCTAAATCTGATAACTAAGGTATGGGCTAAAACCTTTCCTTCATAAAAATGTTCAGCTACCTGACAATAATCAATTAAATACACAAACTGGAGGTAGGATGAAACTATCCGAAAAGTTAGTTTAAAAAATAAGCTTTAAAGGACTGAAATCATTATTGACTAGAAATTCTTCAGGGACATTAACAACGTATTTGATAGTTGCCAAGGAAACATAACCTTCCCAGTGGCAGTATGCATTGCACATAATAAGTAACTGAAGTAATTCTGACAATGACTGATCCACTTCAGCATACCTATTCTTCCTTCATCCTCTGCAAAAATTGCAAATGTGTTTGCATCCAGCTAGATTAGTATCCACTATATATGCTGAGCCGTTAGTACTTTGTATTTGATGTTGCAAATAGATTCAAAACAAAAACAAGATATCAGTTTTTTTCTCATGGAAACATTTTCATTTTGCAATGAAACAGGCAGTGAGTGTGTGCCTGGCTGGCCATTCTTGATTAACCATAGGGCATCCTAGAGTATGTAGAGGCTAATACAGACTCAAAAATTGGATTATGTTTATGCTACATATTGATGTGGTGCAGAAATAATGGATTCAACCTGGACAGTCTAGAATAGCAGCAGAAAGTTTCGCAGTGCTTGGTGTCTTTTAGCTTGGGCATGTAGAACTCTATACTACTGCAGCAAATGCAGCATGAACTTCTCTTATTTTTCTTGCCTTAAGGTGAAATGGAAGTGTTGAGTGGATGAAATTCCCTGTTCAGATATGGTGCAAGTCTAGTGATCAACTTAGGAAGTAACCACAATCCATTTGAAATATAAAGAATTCATACATTAGAAACATTAGTGCAAGGTATCAAATGATAATAATGAAAGATTTAAGAGTTGCCTAAGCACAATTGCCAAATGGATCCTCTACCAAAATAAGTGACCTGGGTCCTTGAAATGGTTAAGTCATGTCCAAAAGAAAAAGAAAGAATGCCTGTAACAGTGGCAACATTCAAAAGACAGGGATTTCCAACTCTACATGCTACTTGGTGCTATAAATGATTCAAGGTGACCTAATCTGCACAGAACTTTGTTAGGCACAAATGAATATTTTAGACCCAAATTGGTATTGGAAGCTTTTATATATAGTCACAACATACTTTAATACTCTTTGAGGAGGTTAATGTTGGGACTGTGAACATGGAGCACAGGTCACAGCTGAGGGGAATATTGTCTTTGAAAACTTGGATTTCACAGTGAAACTGCTGTAATTGTGACTCTAAAAGCAGTGAAAGATAGAAATGCTCACAACACTATCGTGTCTAATGTGACGTTTGGTAAAGTGCCTGAGTGGAGCGTCTGCACAGGATCTTGGGATCTACAAGGGTGAGTCCTTATGCTACTTCCCAAGGAGGAAATACACTCTACTACTGAGCAAGTACCATCAACCTATGTATAGAACAGCGCTATAGAGGTCATCTGTCTGCAGTCTTAATTACATGAGTTCAAGTAAATAGATGATACATAAATTTAGGTTCTCCTAAGAAATAATAAAAAGACTGAACAGTGGTTATTTTTTGCCAAAAAGGCATTTGCACAAATTTCACCTTGCCTGCAGAATTGATTTTTCTACATAAAGGAGATTGTTTTATAATTCAGCAGTACATAATTCTTATTTCATTTTGATGTTGGCATTTGGATGATTTTTAAATAGGTCTTGCTAAGAAATGAAAGCTAATGACTTAATTGAACAGTGGCTGAAATAATCCTAAAAGGTGTCTTTTTACGTTGTAAATTAATGCATGTTGTTGTCATTATCTTATATAAATGATTGGGGGGGGTGTGTCCACATTTTTTAGCTTTATCTCTGTTTTATGAAATAAATCATAGTGAAATATCAGTGAAGACCTCCCCATTCTGTAATCTACATGAAATATGCCTATATCTGTTACCCGAGTACGATTCGAAAATTGATCACAGCTCTTGCTTGCTGCCATGTTACTGTGATATTTGGCAGCCAGAATGTCATTTCTAAGGTGGAGAAGGAAGTGACTGAGAGTGGCTTGAATTAAACATGAACCTCATCTTTATGGAGGAGGAGTCAGGAAGAGATTTAAAATCATTTAAAGCCTTTCCTGAGGCACACAATCTAGCTAGAGCTAAATTATTTGGGAAACTGTAACTTTGTCTGAAGTTATAAAATGCAAGTGGTATAACTTTAGTCAAGCATCTATGTGGTTGTTTTTATGTTGGCTTTATCCTGGCATATAAGATAAAATATACCATAATTTTGGACATTTAAGTGGGGATTTTATGAAGATGTTGTGTACTCACTGTTAACTTCTATCCAGTGCTTATGGCCTGGGCATTGATACCTTGGTGACAGAAACATTTAAAAAACACAAATCCTATGCAGTTAAATGATTATAAATTAGTCCTTGAGTAATTGACATAACTTCTCTGTCAGAAGCATCTTAATTTATCTTTGTGCAGAGCAAGCAGAAAGTTCAGACTTTTTGTTCTATTTTCCATTGATAATACTGAAAGAATTTTTTGGTACATGCAGTTGGATGTAGAGGGGAAAGACAAGCACATCATTGTGTGTGGAATTGAAACCTGTCCTCTCTTTTGGCTCTTTCATGAAAATGAGATGATTAATGGGGAAAGTAAAGATAAAGAGTTAAAGGGAAACATACAACAGTATTATTTGTCATATTTTATTGCCATGAAAAGTATTTTTATACAACTTAAAAAGAATTTCAGAGCTATTTTTCGTCATAAGCTTGTAATGAAAGTTTTGACTAAACTCAAGAGGTTCACGTAAAAAAAAAAAAGGAAAAAAAACACACCCCACTAAAAGTAAGGTTTAGTTTTTCAGTGGAGATATTTGTCTTCTGACTGACTTTCCTCTCTATTCCTCTCTCAGTAGCCCAGGCATCCCCTCCTCTTTCAATGAGATAATGCTAACATGAAAAATTAATAATGGAAGTTCATCTTCTTTTATGGTCATATGATTTGCTGTTAGGGGAGTTAATAAAAATATATAGCAGAAAAAAAGAAAAAAAACCACATATGTAGTGGCCTAGCTCTCTGAAACAAGGTACCAGTAGTTTATTTAGTATCTGTAGATTTTAGTCTGTGAGGTCATTAATGAAATGCTTTTTTGATAAGATTTGTATCTTATCTGGAGCAACAACAACAACAAAAAAGTGTTGTGAATAAACAACAAACTCTAATAACTTGTAACAGTTTAGGAAAAGCTCTTAATGGAAAATGTGATATAGGCATTCCTGACAAATAGCTTATTTTGGGGGGGGGTGCTGTTTTGTTTTTTTTTTAAAATAATTTCTTTCATAATAGAGGTGATTCAACACATCCTATGTTATGTTCACTCAATATTTTATTTAGTTAAAGTTTTTAGATGTCTACATAGATGTTTTTAGGAGTACACTAGAGACCTGAATCCAATTTTATTGTGTCCAACAGGATTGTTTGTTTGTTTGTTTGTTTTTGACAGCATCTAATTTCTCCTTGGTTTTTGGCTTGGGTTTGGTTTTGATTTTTTTTATTCTCCCCACCCCCCTTGGATTCCTTAGAATTTCCTGTTCATATTACACTGTTTAAGTGTATTGCATGGCATGCAATGCTATATTTCCTGCTATCAGGAAGAAATTTTAAAATAAACATCCTGTTACCATTACATACAAATTCTTTCCCAGGTTTATTACACTCAGTAGTTCAGGCCACTGTCTTGGCCCTCTGGCCCTCTCTCATATGAAATTATGGTAATAGAAATTCATTTTGTGTTTTAAATGAATACCGATATAAGCTGATAATGTCATATGTACTGTCAGTCCTTTCAAAGTCCTATTCTACCTTTGGTATAATGTAAATAAGACTACTGGCTTGTACAGTGGAACTGAAGTATTACAGGTAATCAGTTTTTGATAGTCAACATATTTAGCGACAAGTATGCAGTCACTTCTTGTAGGTGGGGACAGGGGTTGTTGTGTGATTATATTGAAGTAGTTCCTCACTTCTGTGTGGAATAGAGGCAGGAGAGTTCAAGATTTTTTTTGTTGTTGTTGTTTTGGTTTTGTTTTTTGTTGGTTTTTTTTTTTTGTTTGAGGTTGTTTCTTTTTCCTGATTCGCAAGGAGTAGAGATTTTCTGTGGAAGAAATGCTAAAATTGTGAGGGTTTGGGGTTGGTTTGGTTTTTGGTTGGTTTAGTTTTTGTCGTCTTCCATTTACCAACAAGTTTGTGGAAGGGAGGTGAACATTCACACTCATGACCTACCAAACACAGAGCTCCTCAGAACTTGAGTGTTTTACAAGGCAATTTTAGATAGTGGTAGTTCAGTCAGACGTACGTACAGAAACATAATAGAGAAGTGTAGTAAAATTAACACTTAGGTCAAATACTGTTAAAATTACATCATTTAAGTATGTTTGGAAGATGAGTTTGAAAAACCATGTATAACAAACTTAACTGGATTTTTTTTTTTTTTCAAAACTATGTTATTAAAAAATGGGAATTGAACTTTTGATATGGTTAAAAAAATATTGACATGTGTCCTTGGCAATGGAGGGAAGAAAATGGCAGGACAAAAGGTCTCTGAAGCCTGCTATAAACACACTTATATGCATGTAGTTTTCTATAGGGGAAAAACAACTGTGCAAAAATTATTCTGATTTATTTATTCATTTCATCCTTATCACTTCTGCAGCTTGGTTTTGGGTCTGCTCCTGCAGTAAGGAAGTCCCTGGCTCCTCTCTGGAGTCTCCTACTTTTTCTTCCCAGACAGCAGTGAGTATATTCAGCGAAAAGAAGCTTCTGCAATGTGGAGGAGTGGAAAGGAGGGAAAAAAGCAATTGGAAAGCCTGCAGCATATGAGCAATCTCCTCCTTCGGCAGTGTTCTCCTTGAGCTTTAAGATAGCAAGCTGCAAGGAAAGGACAACAGGAATGGGCAGCTGTCATTTTTACTGTTTAGCCACAGTCACTTAAACAGAAGACAGAAAACAGTACATCAGGAGTAAACTGAAAACAAATAGCTGCACCATCTGTTATGGTGGGAGTAGCCATATGGAATAAAGTTCAAAGGGTGTTTTGCTATGGTTATTAACTCTTTGACTACATCCATGTTGTACTCAAACAAGTAACTGAAATGAGGTAGCTACTGATTATTATCTATGACAGTCTTGTTGGAGTAGGATAGAGCTTGTTCTTCTGTCTCATCAATGCTGGCAGAAAAAAATTTTCATGTAGTGCGTGATACTTGAGGGTCCAGCTTTGCTGAGACCAGTGGTCAACAGGAGAGGAAAGGGGGCAGGGGGAAGTGTTTTCTAAGGCTAGATGGCAAGTGTTGCAGCAGTGCTCCGTTTCACCACCATCTATGGCTTCAGAATACTATATATGTGCTTATCTAAACTAGGAGGTGAGGAAAGTAAAGTGACTTTCTAAACTAGTAGCTCTGAGCAAGTGGATTACACAAAACGCAGAATAACATAGGGGTGGACGTTACACTTTTTAATTCTTTATTGTATGCTTTGCTCACTTTTCCAGTATAGCTGCATTTTCTCTAACTGAAGGGAATATAATTTGATTTTTTTTATAAGATAACTTGCTAGTTAAGCTGTTACTACACTAAAATTTCTTCAAATTTATCACTTCCTTTTGACAGGAATTAGGATGCATTATAATGGGCAAGTACGTTATCTGGTGCTATAGTCCTGTACGTGCATGCAGTTGTTGTGGAAGAATGTAAAACTGTTTTGAAAGAGGTAAAAATAAGGTTTCTTGTAAATTTATCAAGATTTCACTGAAGCATCTTGTGCTTTTCCATCTGTTCTAAAATGTGAATAGCAAAAAGATGTATTACTCTTATTAAGTCTCTGAATTGGTAATAAATAGGAAAATTTGTATTATTAGATGTTGATAGTATCTGCTATGAAGATGGTAATATCTCCATAATTCATGTGGTGGCAACCCTCAGACACATTAAAAATTCTTTCAGTAAGAAAATGCTGCTTTTTTTTTTCTTTTTTAATACCTGGGAGCAGTCTAATATGTCAGATAGCTAATACCTACATGCTGTGGAAACTGACCTTGTTATGGATGTAGTGCTTACTGTTAATCTGGAGATACCCTGATAAGGATCTAAAGCATAGTCAGATGGCCTTGTGGCTCAGATTTGAATCATAATACTGATTGACTGTTGTAGTTACTCATCCAGAGTTCTTCTGCTAGATGGCAACTGAGGCACTTCTGTGCTAATGGCGATGCTACTTTGAATACCAGTATTACAAGAATGGGAACCCACTGGTTGTAGGAAAATTAAAATGAGTGCTTGGTGTGTCTCAGAATTTCCAGCCGATATAGTCAATCAGGTTGCACAGTTATGACGGATATTTTCTGAATAATAACAATAAAGGATAATGAAGGCTGGGCCAGTGGGAGTGTGTGTGGTTCTTTTTGGAGCATCAGAAATAATGCAAAGTATTTTATATGGTGTAGACAAATAAATCCTTATTTGCAATAAGGACATAAAAAAGAAAAGTCAAAAGCACTTTCACTGGAATTTAAGATGTTGCATAATTATCTGTCAGAAAAGTTTCCCCATAATGAAAGGCATAGGACTGCGTGATTCCATTAAGGTACTTTTCAAATCTGCGGTCTCTAAAAACAAACTGATCTCTTTTGGGTAGTAGTTACCAGAGCAGCTACTTAACTGTTCCAGAACTCCAGCACAAAAGATAATCTGCAATATCAAAGCAAGGTGGCAAAGACTTTAAGAAATGTGAAGTAACTATGTTATATGTTCTTAAACACAGTTTCCAAATTGCATCAGAGGAAACTTGTCTGCAATAAGGCACTGTTAACATTTATGGCGTAGTGATGCAATTATTAGTTAGCCAAGTAAACCTCATCTAAGTGTTATTCCTTATTGAACTACAATAAATCAAACTTAAAGTTTTGTACTTAAAGGTTAATCTACCTTAGTTTTATAAATTAATTGGGCAGGGACTTAGCTTCTCAATTGACCCAAATTAGAAAGAAGATGAATGAGATTAAGGCTGTCAGTGTAGAGACTTGAGAAATGTGATGGCTTTAGCTGAGAGAAACTGATCCACAACACCAAAGTGACAGCTGTGTTCCAAGGTCTTCCCTCCCACCCCCACTCCCCCCAAAAATGACATTTCAGTGAGGCCGTAAGGTGGCTGGTGTGTAGCCAGTGGTTAGGGAGCCCCATGGTGAGAAGTCCCTCATATGCTTAGTTGTTGCTCAGATCTGTCACCAGGTCATGACAAAGAATGGTATTCAAGCTTCCATTATTACCATTTTTTTTCATCTATAATTCTAGTGTTTTGAAATAGAAGGTATATAAGCTGGAAAACTTCACTGTGTTTTTTTGTTCTGTTTTTTATTTTTTTGTGTGTGCTGGTATTAGTTTTATTATTGTTTGGGGGTTTTGTTACTGTTAGGTGACTCCCAAGGTCTAAATAACTGGGTTGTTCTTTCTAACATACTGTTTACTTGTGCTTGTAAAAATTCATGGTTCATTTTCTTGAATATACTTACATCTAACATTTAGTATCAGAAGAGCTTAAAAGAGAAAGTTTAAGGAATTAATCCCTTTAGTGTGTTGGAGTTGTGTTTACTTTGTTACTGGAAAGGGTTTGGCTTCAAACTAGAAGTGCAATCAGCAATTGGGATACATTCTGATAAAATTTTATCTGCAAGTGCAAGTCTTGCCCATAAGAGTCTGAGCTGTAAGTTTTACTGTTAGACTCTTTTGCATTGTTTGGACCAAGCTAATGGAGATAAGATGCATAAATCCAAAAGATTTTGAGGCAGTAGTAAATCCAGTAAGTGACACCATAAGCATGCCAATGATTAGGCCTGGTCTGTAATGAAGAGAACATCCTTATCTTATGGGCTCCTTTTTCCCTCTGGATTGCAAATCTGTCACTGGATAGAAGTTGAAATATTCATACTTGTATGTCAGAACAGTGCATCTAACTGCAGAATATGATCTACTTAACTCACTTTCAGCATCTATGTTGTCATGGTAGCATTTTGTATATGTAGGAGTTAGAATGCTGCAAAATATATGGTTTGAATACGTGGGATGGAATTTCTTTTTGATCAGAAAGGTAGTTTGCAAGCAGAATAACTGAATGCTGAGGACAGTTTTGGGGATGTGAGAAACCCAATTGTAATTCACCTGAATGCTTTAGCCATTGGGCTTTCTTAGATGGGCTTGAATTTTAGGAGTTTTTTAGGACTTTTTTTGTGTTCTGGGTTTTGGGGTGATTTGCTTGCTTGTTTGTTTTAAACACTACTTAACAACAAGAATTTTCATTGTTCTATTCAATATAGAACAGAAGTGATTTGTTGAAGTCTCTTCTGTTTCAGGATTATAGTGTTCCTGGCAGTTATAACCCAACTGATTTGTTTATGAAATACAGACTTATTAACTTCAGCTTTTTATTATGAAGATGTCAGGGTTTTGCATCTAATGGTTATAGAACAGATACCTCTCTACCTGTCTCTCTTATGGAAAAAACAACATTAAAGACTTGTAGTGTAGTGCCATTTGGAAATAGTTCACTTCTGCAGGACATATAATATCAATGTGCAGAACAACTTCATTTCAAGTATCTTTGTAATAAACTTGAAATATCAAAGGAATGTTTTGCAAAAGATAATCAAAATGTGCATCAGGACTGTTTTTCTAACTAATGATAATTAAAACTTTTCCCTTTGCCTTCTTACCAATGTTCAAAACATAATTGTATCAAAGTGTCTCTGAACTAAATACTTCAGCCCTGGATACTTATTGTTATCCAAAGCAATAAGGGAAGCAAAAAAAAAAGACCGGAATTCCAGTCACTTTGTGAAATGGAAAATAATATTGGCCTGGAACAATTGATTTTCCATCTGGGGATGCTTCCAAAATGGTCACTTAAAGACTGCAGATAAATGCAACAGAATTATTTTATCTATTGAACAAAAAGTTATCCAGGTACAAAACTAATTTAGTTTTTTTAAACTCCAAATTTACTTCTCAGCTTCTCACAGGCTAATATGTGGTAAATGCTATTGGAGCTAATACTGCAACAAGAGGTTATATTATTGGGCTTCTAAGCTGAGGCAAGCAAGAAACCCATGGACTGAAAACTGTTGAAGAATAATTGCATTTTTTTGTGATGATGTAAGAAGTTCTGCCATAATGAGAACAGATATAACTTCCAATTGTAAGTTGTTTTTCCTTCCTTTCACCAGCTTTGCTTAATTAGGTTGGTGCATGTAATGTAAATAACAT
This sequence comes from Ibycter americanus, assembly GCA_035590275.1. NCBI lineage: Eukaryota > Metazoa > Chordata > Aves > Falconiformes > Falconidae > Ibycter > Ibycter americanus. The sequence continues at coordinate 17,676,572 of JAVJGI010000037.1, forward strand.
TTTTTATTTCTAAATCTAGAGTTATAATCTAGCAATCCAGTTCCCATACTCATGATTAGCTAGGTGGTTTATTTGCTATTTATTAACACTAATTGTATTTTAATTCTGCAGTGCTGGCTAATGATGCTGGACCTCAATTTATACATTTCCTTTAAGTTTCTTGAAATTCTGGTCAACCTGTTTGTAAAAAATGTGAAGAATTACAGTTATAAACTGTAACAACAGTTCATGTTGAATCAGTGTGTGTAATACATATATATATTCTCCTGTATTACTCCTTGCTCAGAACAGTTCTCTGTTGACAATTGCCTTTTGACAGCATTTGTTTGATCACTTGAATATATCTGACGAGTTTGGCAGCCTGTTGGTTTTCTATACAAACTAGGAAGGCACAGCAATAAGCTACTTTTCTTACTATAGTTATAAAGGATCAGGCAAACTGGCTGCAAAAAATCCTAATAATTAAGTATTTTTATATTTGTTTCAATATGATTAACATCTCAGACTAGAAACAATCCTCTGAACTGTATGGTGCAATAAATTTGTTGTTGGCTTTCTAATAGGCATCAAGAGCTAACATGAACAAATTCTTTGATTTCACTTAATAGCACATTTCACTATTAATTTATTCTTTTTGTTTACAGTCTTTTACCTTCCTCTAATGTGAGACAGTATTCTGTACATCATTGACATGTTATGTTGATCAATAGTGCTAAAACTTATATTTGAAAAATTGAGTTCGTATTTGCAGTGTTGGAGTTGCAGTGTTTCTGCTTCCAGTCTTGTTACTTCCCAGTATAAGAAATTTGTGATGCACCTTCAGTTGCTGCAGTTACAGATGTATTCAGATGCACCCCCTCCTATAAAAAGTTCATATAAAAAGTAAGAAAATTCCGAGGCAATCTTACCATGGTAGTTTTTGGAGTTTCTTTATAGACACGTATTTATTCCTAGTGCAGCTACCAAATGCATGCTTGCATGCAGTTTGGAGTGATTTTGTACAAACTTCTTTGTAGCCAAAATCTGGGTGAGCAACAATCTATAACTGCTATTCAGGAGACCAAAGGGAAGAAAAAGGAGAACTTCTGCAAAAAGATGCATAGTGAAAACTGTCAGGCTGACTTCAGGATAAACCAAGATAGGATTACATTTAGTCCTTTTAGTACTTTATAGTACTTAAGTCCTTGACAGACATTACAAAATTAGTCCTTTGGTACTTTTATCTTGTGACTATTTCAGTCTGCACTTGATAAAATATTTTAGTTCTTTGTCTTTGGATCTTGTCACGGAGCAAGTAGGGTGTTGATTCAGCATGGAATACAAGCAAAAGGGATGCAGAACTTGCCTTCCTCCACTTTCAGCACGACACAGCTTTTAGTCCTTTGACTATACACCCCTGGTTATTTCTGTGACAATATGTGCGACTGAACTTTGAAGTTTTGTTTGAACTGAGAGGCTCATCCAAACACTTCTGACTACAGTCAGTATTTATAATGCCTATTGCTCGTAATTTTGCTGTGTAGCAAATCTGAAAGGTTTAGCAGCATTTTCAATATGTCAGACAGTAACGAAGATAGCACTGTTGGGGTGAATGAGAAGCCTTTTTAGAAAATGATAAACTTGGTGAGATAACTAGTTTATTTCCACATTATGCAGACACAAATGATACAGTAATTCTACTGTTATAATAATATGTATATCAGGAGTCCTTTCACGTTTCAATCTAGTTATGTAAGAGAATTTCTTCTAAGTTGTTGTTTTATGAAATGATATTGTTATTCCAACTTTTAAAGAACTACCAGCGATTTAAAGGAATTTTGAGTTCTCTGGCTGCTGATCACTTAAGGAAAATTACAGAATGGAAGGAGGAAATTACAGAACGGAACAAAAAGAAATATCATTTGCTAAGACTCACAAAATAAGCATGAAGGGTTTTAGCCCTCCAGTTACTGATGGAATTTTTACATACACTGTTGAAAAATAACATATCAGAAAGTATCTGCTGTGTTATTGTAAAAAGAACAAGAAAGAGTTTAAAGAAGACCAAGAATGATAAGATACCGAATACTTCCCATAATAAGAATGTGTAGCTAACATAGCATTTTCCACTCACACAAGACACAACTAATGATATAAAATTATGGAATCTGTAATTCAAGAATAGCAGAGATGAGTTTTTCGTTGTCTCTTGTTGTAGAAGAATTACAGCACTGTCTAAAGGACAGTGTAGATGAAGGACTTTAAACAAACAAAAGATTGTTCTTGATGCAATAGGCTGTCAATGTGTGAGACTTTTTGCTGCTAGAAGTTATGGCTGTTAAAAGTTTACATTGCTTCAAGACAAAAAAGTAGGAATAAATGACTGGGATGAAAACTTCCACTGAGAACTGTTAAAGATAGATAATAAAAGCATGTCTGCCTCAGGAAGCTTGAGGGGAAGCAACTGAGGCTTCTGGGTTGTGATATGGGTAAGAATTTTGTATTTAACTTTTGCAGACAGAGGATTATACTGTTCCATCAAACTCACCTTATTTAAGAAAACTTCACAAATAGTCTTTTAGAAGACTTCTGGGGGTAGGGAAAGTGCTATAAATAAAATGAAGTAAAGCTTTTGCGGTGTTGCATCCTTGCAATTCTGGTGGAGTAAGGTCTTCCATTTCGGAATGGCTGTCGTAAGTGTCTCCTCAGCATGTGTCAGGTAACAGTGAGAGAAGTGTAGAACAGAAATAGCTTATGAATTCTGTGATGTCTGGAGTGTTACAGAGATAGTTGCGCAGCAAGTACCTGACAGCTTACTTGTTTTGTCCTATGTCTTCATCACTTCTCAAGGCTTTTCATTTAAGAAAGGAATATTGTTAAATATGCTTTCTTTTTATCCAAAGAAACATGAGAAGATTTGCACTCAGCTGCTTCTGTCCAGTTTTTCTCTCATGCTCTGCACTGTTTCTTTTATTCTTACTTTAGGTGCCTTGTAGAAAAGGTTGGTTTGCAGATCTTCTTTCCAAACTACCAAGTACAGAACTCAAAAGGTGAAGGGTTCTAAACTATTTAATAATTTATACTTACTAGTGCAATTAAGTAGAACTACTTCTAAATGAAAAAGAATATGTATTGTAAGTATAGATACATAAAACATTGGTGCATTGACCTCAGTTAAGTAATCTCAAAAACTTTTAATCTGCATGTAAATAAGCTGAAGATACTTGGTCTGTCATTTTGAGCATCAGAACAACCTTTTAAATTATTTGTACAGCTTCCATCGTTACCAAGCACAGCATAATGTGGAAACAAAGGTTCAGACTTGTGAAGACATCCTCATATTTTCAGTCTCCTCTAGAGAGACTGCCTGAATACGATGTTATTTGGCATGCACTTTTATTATCAGAATGTAAAGTTACTCCTGTAGGATATAGATCATTGTCCTTGTTTTGACTGGGTTAGAGTTAGTTTTCTTCCTAGCAGCTGATACAGTGCTGCATTTTGGATTTAGGATGAGAATAATGTTGATAACACACTGATGGTTTAGTGGTAGCTTACACTAAGTCAAAGACTTTTCAGGTTCTCACTCCACCCCACCAGAGAGTAGGCTGGGGGGCACAAGAAGCTGGGAGGGGACACCGCCAGGACAGCTGGCCCCAGGTGGCCAGAGGGATATGCCATACCACACGACATCATGCTCAGTCTATAAACTGGGGGCAAAGCTGTCCGGGGGCTGCAGCTGGGAACTGGCTGGACATCAGTCAACAGGTGGTGAGCAGCTGCATTGTGAATTCTAATTTTTTATCATTATTATTGTTTTCCCTTTCCTTTCTGTCCTATTAAACTGTCTTTATCTCAGCCCACGACTTTGTCATTTTTTTTCGCAGTTCTCTCCCCAATCCCACTGGTGGGGGCAGGGGAGTGAGTGAGCAGCTGCGTGTGGTGTTTAGCTACCTGCCAGGTTAAACCACGACAATCATAAAGTAACTTGCTTCTTTACAGTAGATAGATGCACAGTATGATTCATTAAAACTGCAAGTTCTTAAAAATTCCTTCTCTTTCATTTTCAAACTTTAGCGGGTGTTAGAGATGGTAGGAGCTGTTATTCTGCACAGTATGAACCTCTTGGAAATGAAAAGTGGAACAATTTAGGGCTGGCTAGGTTAGCTGCAAATCCCTGTGTAGGTGATAATGTAATCTTGCTTCTTGCACCTCCTGCTGATTCCCACCCACCACTGGCCCTTTCTTTCTCTTTTTCCCCTCTCTGCTTCCAACATATATACTGACTATGGTCAAACAAATATTTCCTCATAATTGACCTGCATGAAGGGCCAAATTATTTTTGGGTTCAGCCTCTGAGTATGACTTCTGTTAGATCAAAAGACTCTGTAATGCTGTCACAGATAATGTTCTATAGCTACACGGCAAGGTATTCACCAGAAAAAGTAATGTAAATTAATGAGGAATGGTGCTTATTCTGTTTAGTGTACAAGTGTTTAATCAGTAAAAAGTTGCTGATTTTGAAGGAAACACTTGAGAAAAAGTGTGCAGAGAATGAGGTGATCGCCTTGTGGAAAGATGTAGAACATGATAAATTCTTTCAAAACTTGCAAATGGAACTGTTTAAAGTTATGCTTAGTGAGAAGTGTGGCTGATAAACATCAACCACTGATATGGTGCTGTTATCTTATGTCTTAACATGTGTGCTTTCTTGTCATTAAATTAAGGAAATTCTAGAAGTAGTAATTTTATTTAATTTTTTATGTTGAAGTTTTTATGGTGGTTCACTTGAATGTTAGATACATTGTAGTAGATACTCTCAATTACTTTCATGTCTCCTACCTGAGGAATACATTTGACCAAATACTTAGTATTTCTTTGTTTTTGTGTGGTTGGTTGGGTTTTTTTTCTCCCATGAAAACTGGATTTTTTTCGCAAGTAAAATTTTCCATATGTCTATATGGCAAAAGAAGAGCAGGGAACTTCAACTTTTCTTCATTGCATCACTTGTTAGAATGTAACAGCTTAAATTTGTCAAGTTGGGAATATTGTAAATCTTTGTCATGTGCATTCTGATGGTCCAAAGGTATTTACTGTGTTCTTCTCCTGACATGATCACAAAAAGAGCTGCCAGTAAGGGCATTACTTCATTTTATTTGACATTACATTTGCTTTTGAAGATGGACTGTTGTAACATATTTATTGCTTTAGTGCTGTTATGTATGGAAGAAGTGCAGGGCTCTTAATTTGAATGTTTTACAAAATCTAAATTAAAAGCAAGCGTGGGATTTTTTTTTTTTATTATTATTATTGGTGCATATCACTGCCACAGTTGTCCTTCTAAAACCAATGAAGTTAAAACTAACATATATTACTCAGATTGCTCATCAAAGCACCTTGCAAGGCCATTTGCAGTGGCTTGATCCTAATCTTTGTGTAAAAGTGCTGTAACTTATATTGTGAAAGAATGACTGACATGAATGCCTTCTCTGATGGAGCTTTTTTTTTCACCTGTTACCAAGGCTCTGAGGTAGCTAACTTTTTTGGACTGCTGTGGACTTCCTCATGTTTTCTTTCAAAGCACAAAACCCCCTCCTGCAGCATCTTTTCTCTATGTATGAACATAGCGCTTTTCTGGCTGCTCTTACAGTACCCAGCCCCATCCTTGCTCTGCAGACATGAGCATAGTTTGGTGTATTCCAATTAGTCTTCCAAATAATTTCTCTAATAAAGGAAAAGGAGGGGAAAAAAACCAAAACCCAAACCAAACCCACAAAGTAAAACTTATTCTCTGTGAATATCAGTTTAGGCAAGAGCTAACAAGATGAACTTGCATGATTCATCAATGTTAAGTTTTTCAGATTTGTTCTTTAAATTGGAGACTGTAAAAGAACTTTCAGAGATAGTTCTAAAGGATTAAATGTTCTACCTCTGAAATGAATGAAATACAATTCAGTCTCCACTACTTTTATTCATTTGAATCTGCCAGGACAGGAGCCAATTAGTGTTACAGATGATGCAAGCAACTAGACTGAGACCACCAAAGGGTTCCATGTAGATCGGTGAAACATCCTGACTTCATAATGACCTCCTGTCACTTCTAGTGATGGTGTGACTGTACAGCTAGTTTTATAGAAGTGAGAAGCTCAGTGATTCTGCTATCTTCCTGAAATTTCCAGCTTTCAGGGTCTTTGGAGTTAATAGGCTTATAAGTATGTCTAGAAAAGGAAAAGTTTCAGAAAGTTTGCAGATGGCTCATTACAACATTATTATAATGACCCCTGACAGGGTATGAATAAAAGAGCTCTATTGTCTTAAGTGACCAGTTGTTACTGATCTTAAAACAGTGTTTACTGTTAAGCGACTTGCCACTAAATATGTACAACTAATTTTCCACTTAATCATCTGAAAATCATTTGAAGACTTTTGTAAAAAAATTATACATTTTCCTCAACCTTTACTGTAAACATTTAAAATGGAACCCTTTTTCCTTACTGACAAAATATTCTTCTTTTTTTTTTTTCTCTTTTTTAATAACTGTAAGGAGAGACCATTCCTGATAGTTGCCATTGTCTTTTTTACCTCTGTTTGGATGGACAGCTAGGCTACCTTTCTAGACTTCTAAACTTAGTGAGCAGTCTGTTTTTCACTCAGCCAGTTTACCCTTCATGGTTGAGAGTGATCTTACCCTTCAGTACTTCCACTCGGGTTATGTTGTGATGTTGGCCCTGTCACAGCTTTCTGTAGTGGTGTAGAAGAAGCACGGTTTTGTGTTCTGTGTTTGAGCAGCTGCTCAAAACCCTGTCGAAGACCAACCTTTTACCATCTGTTTTAAGGTGACTTACATTTTGCTAATGCACACAAGACAAGCTGGCCAGTAGTGTTATTTCAGTGTTTTTGAGGAGCCTCATGACATCTATATAGAAAATCTGCACTGTTTCCCAGTACATCTATACTCATGATTATGGTTTGGTATCCCTGTAGCACTTACAGTAGTGTATCTTTTTTGTTAAGGTGGAGTGATTTCATTCTTCTGTTTCCTACTGTTTAATTATCACTATTCCAGTTTGGTGTAAGCCCTAAAGTGGATTTGTGTTTCAGTGATAGAATGACGGCAGCAGTGGAAAACTGCACAGACTTGTTTTTTCTCTATGGACTTATAATAAACGACCACATGTTCGATATGGAAGCTGGTTCTGTCTAGAATTTAAAATCGTCTGACAAGAACCTGTAGAGCTTAATTTTCTTTAAACTGTTAAATGGAAATCTGAACATGGGGAGTGTCTGTGGAAAGGGCATTAAATGAAGCACTTAGCAGCAGAGCACCTACAGATTCAGGAGCTAATAGATTGTTATCTGCCACAATTTAAAATCCTGAGACCAAATAAAATTCTAAATGTGGATTCTTATTCCTGTGTGCTGCTTGAGCAGTCTTTGCTAAATTGTTCTGCGCATAATTTGATGTTCATCCTTTTAACTTTGAAGGCATACTGCCAAAGAATTACTCATATAGTTAAAGAAAAAAATAATCACTGAGTGTAGCCCATAAATAAGTTAATAAGCTACACAGTCTTACTTCCCTTTCCAGGTTTTTCAACAAATGATAAAGGGTGTACTCTTCAAATATGCATTTACCAAAAAGAATCCTTTCAAATAATTTCTCATACGTACAACTATGGCTTTTAATGACTCTTGCAGTAAGCTTGGTAAATAGCTTTCACTCTATTTTAAGCGTATTTATACTTAAGAGTTCTTAAGTATTTTTATTAATTTTTTTTTTACTATATATAAAAGTAATTTAATCTTACTTACTGTAAATTCCTTTGGTGTCTTTGGCCCTGATTGGTGGTACTTAGCTTTGTAGGTGGAAATAACGCATCTGAGCTGGGAACAAAGTTTAATAAAGTGAGAACCATCACAAGTGATGTTTATGATAATTAATATGATTTGGGAGTATACATGACAAGCAAGATATCATAATTAAACTATTCATTGCAAATTGTGGAAGATGTTTACTTCAGGACACAGTGCTTTTATTTTCCTAATGATGAAGGAGTCATGACTGGACAGCCATTTGTGCTTGGACTGAAAGTTAATTAATGTTCTTGTTTTCATTATTATACTGAGATGAGGTACTCACAGCATTATATATTTGTTTTATTGCATCTTAACATTTTACTATTTCTCTAAAAAGACAATTCAATTACTGATGATGTATTTGTGGCTAAATTTCAGGCTAATATTCCTAGAATCATGAAATATACATCCAAACCTGAATTTGAATGAACAATCCCCAAAATATTGCCTTTCCTTTTAGGTGCCAAACAAACATCCAATAAAGTTTCAGCACTTCTAGGTTCTGTAGGACTGGATTATCCTTAGCATTGGAAAGTGTTTCCCAATGTCCCAACAGAAAATCCCCTGCTGCAATTTAACCCATTGCCATCTATAATGCACAAAAATAATACATATTTCCATTGTGCAGCAGCCTGTTCTGTATTTAGGCAGTTATCATATACTTCCTGTTGTTGGATTGTTTTCCAAGAAAGAGAAGTCAAATTACAAATTAGTAATTAGATGTCTTCTCTGCATTTTTGCAGAAGAAATGCTCTGAGGTAGTTCCCTGTGCTTCCATGTTGGTTGATGCTTGTCTGACTGTAGTGGTTGTTGGGAATGTTTGGAATCATTCTACATGTGACTAAATACATTTAAAGTCCTTAGAGCCTCCTTGAGGTACATCTTGTGTGATTATGAAAGTAGGGTAAGGAGATTTTCAGTAGTTACTTGCATAAGAATGTTGAATGTCAAAAGGGAAAGAAGTTGCTAAGTATGTGGGGTACACTAGGATACAGAAGCAGCCCCTTCAAGCTGAGGGGTAATTGAATAAAAGAAAGAAAAGGCAACTTCAGTGGGAGCCTGCTGAGGATGATGTTAAGGGGAAAAAGTGGAAGAGGCCAACATATCTGGGTAGGTTTGTTTAATGGTTTTATGCATTATAAATATATATGAGATTGAACATGAGTCTGGGTATTTCCCCCCGCGCCATGTAGTTTGGAGGATATAAAGCTGCATAAATGGAGTAAGAGAAAACATGCTTGGAATCAGTCTGATATCTCAAAAAACTTGACAAGCATAGATCAGAAAACAACTGGTGCTACAAATATTATGAAAATAATGTCAGATTAATAAATGTTACTGGCTTCATTGAGTTTAACTTACGTGTAGGAGAGATCTGCAGCACAGTAATAAAAGTACTTATTTTATGGAGTGAAAAGTAGCAAATAAAAAAAAAAAAAGGTTTCTTTCCATTAAGTACACTGAAAGAGTTTAAGTATATGAAATGGTTTTGAAGCATTAAGTACCAGAAAAAAGATATGCTTTAATGAAAATACTTATCTCACCTCTCTTGTAGAACACGTGTCTGTTTAAAAAAAGATTAGTGCAAAAAGACAGTCATTCAGAAAGACAAAGCTTAAAAGATTTCTAAAACCTACACGTTTATTGAGTTTTATTCCAATTCTTCCAAAATCACAAAATCGAACTCAACAGAGGCAAGATACTAAACTACCTTAAAAAATACTAAGCAATGCTGCATATAGAGGAAGATGAAATAAAATTACAATACAGAAATTCTGTGTTGACTGAGATTAGATGTTGCTTTCGAAAGCTGCATAAAATTGAAGCCATTTGCTTATATTTGCATTTAAGCTGTGGAGTTGTAAAGCTAGACAGTTATAAAATTGTAAATTATAATCAGACAGGTAATGTTACACATTATAGGAAGATGGCTCAGTATGAATACTATGTTTGAGGAAACATTTAAAAAAAATATGAAGAGCTAGAGTAATAAAGCATTGGACTGTTGAGGTACATAGGCATTTGTGTCAGTGTAGAGAGATTGTTTGCAACTGGAAGCAGTCTTTTTTTTTTCTTCTTCTTCCCAGAAGTTTACCATTGGGAGTTCTAAAACATGTTAGTCCTACTAACATATTGCTACTTCTTCCCTCTTCAAAAAAACTCATATTTTTTGTAATTTGTATTTAGATATTTTTCAGTGCTTGCTATTATTTACTGAGAAATCAAGAAGAATCAAAATTATATATAAATAGTTATTAATACGCACTCAGATGACAAGTCTTTTTTTATTGGTGGGTTTTTTTTCTTTCCCCTTACCCTGTAGAAGTTTTATTCTGAGAACATGGAATAAATGAGAACTTCAAGCATTTGCTTCTTCTAACATAATGGGGCTTTTAAGTTGTCATCTAAATGACAAGAACTGCTCAAGAACTGCTCTCAGGGAATATAAGAGCATCACTACCAGTGACAAAAGTGTTTCCAGCAGTCTGAAGGAGTGAGGCAGGATAGGTGGGTGCCAGTTGTAGGATGAAATATTTTTTAAGTAGGGCATGCTTTTCATTCTGTCTAATGATGTCCAGTGGGGTTTGGGGCAGGGAAAGTTGGTGTTTAGATAACTACTGTCTAAGAGTGCCATAGGCATAGACCTTTGTAACAATCAAGTTAAAAATAAATACATATATATATTTTATCTTTTTTTAAAAAGTATATGATCATGTGCACATTATTTCAGATTTTCAAGAAAATGTTGTTCATCTTTGGGCTGGCAAATATAGTGATACTTTGCAATTGTCTTTTCTTTCCTATAGGCAGTTCAGCAAGGAGAACAGGTTGAGAGGACAAGAACCCACTGCAACAGAGAAAATAATGTTGTCAGGTAGGAGTAGTGGGGAAACGGGGACACAAGAGTTCAAGCTGTACATAGACATGGATGATAATCATGTTTGTAGATTATTGCACTCACAATGCTGGTTATGGTCTAGTTTTGCACTAAATTCTGATGCCAAAAACCCTTGTTGAAATCATTTTGTAAAACTGTCTTCACCATGATTGACAGTGAAATGTTCATGTGTGACTAGAGTTAATTGGAGCATCTTTTTGCTAATGATTAAAGTAATATCACTCAAGATAATTAATGAGGTTAGGGTAAAAAAGGTGTCTTATTCCTACTGAAAAAAAACAGTGTTATCACCCCATTTATTTCATTTTATTTTCACTTTTTACAAGTGCATACTGAATACACAGTCCACGATTCAACTACCGCACTTGTTTTCAAGCTATAAATTCCTACACAAAGCTAATAAGCACAAAAATTTGAATCTTAAAATTGTATTCTAATATTTGGGTTACAAACTTTAGAACAGGTAGATCTGTTAAACTGAAATATCAGCCTTTCAACGGCAAGCACTAGCTATAAGCTGAACTATTTTAGTACCTGTAAACATAATAAGAATCCTCATGATGAATCTCTGAAAAGTTCATTTGATTAAACTCATAATAAATACACTGCATTCAAAAGAATGAACAATCCTGCATTACTGATAAGAGATAACTAAATTGTTTTCAAGTAACAGGAAGAAGCGCTGTTTTGTTACGGAAGTAACAATACAAAATAAAAGCCCAGAAATATATCAAGATATGTGTAACTGAAGTTCATTCTTCAGAACTGTTAAAAATGTTTCCAAATTGAAAGTATATTGAAGAGCCTTTTCAAGACTGTGTGTTTGTTCTTGTGGAAATGTAAGAGCTGCTGAATTACTGGGGTATTTTGGTGAAAGGTTCAGTTTATAACTGAATTATCAGGATTTATACTTCAGTATGACAGGTAAGCCACTTGGGGCTTACGGGTAGCTCCTCAGTCTCAGTCAGGATTAGTTTTAAATTGGGTCAAAACTTCAACATTTAATTTTTTTGTCTACAATAGATAATAAACATATTGTGCTTATTTGAGCAAATTTAAGTGAAGGAAAATGTATAATAATTTTCTGAAAGCACTCGGAAAAGGAGGTGGCTACTAATTTCAGAAATGCTGAAGGTGTGTTTGTAATTCAAGAACCAAGTTTTCATGGTAGTGTCAGACAGTTAAATGTGAAAATGTGTAGTTTAAAGGAAGTGTATATTAGTACAAAGGTGCAAAACAGTTCCTCTTCTTTGGCTGACCCTTCACGCAGATACCATTTTTATGCAGGAAGTGTGGAACAATACAACAATAACTTAGCAACACAAGATTAGTGAATGAAGGAGATGAATCACAAGAATTTTAGTTACTTTTAACTATATTCGCATCAATTGTTGATATACTGCTGCAGTCCATCCAGATGGCTGAATCTTGTGCCTAGTGTTCAACTGAAGCAGGCTTGCTTTTTGCAGAAATTGTGCCAAGATTGTCAACAAGTAAATTCAATTCTGGAGATGTTCCAGAAGACAATCAAACTTTGACTATGTCACCATTAGCAGCTATTGTGGTGAAGTAGGGATAGCTCTGTGCAGTAATACAGTGAAGATGATATCCCTGCATTTTGGGTGGGAAAGGAATGCTTACTTGAAACTAGTTGTAGTTTGGTCCTGTAGGTTCAAAAACCTTATAGTGACTAGGATACATCAGGTGTGTTAATTGAGCATACCTTCTGGTTTAATTTAATCCAAAAGGAATAAAACGTCACATATTTAAATCATTTCAAGATGTGAACCAATGTGAGTCCACCAGTGGGAATGATGAGGAGGTAAACTTCTTGCTCCTGTGAACTAAGTGGTGATGTGGTGCACCGATCTAGTAAACACACTGCTATCTCTGGTGTGTTAGACACCTCTTTCCATGGTTAGAGGTATGAATGGTAAATGCCTGAGTAGTCTAAATCTCTGACAAAAGCATGGATAACACCACTCTGGATGTCAGCCATTTGTGTTTTTAAATGCTGCACTTGCAGTCATCATAGTTCAAGGAAGAGCATCGCTTGTTCTAGATGTATTTGTGTTGATAAAATTGTTATGGGCAGTATGTCTTCCTGAAGCGATCTTGCTTAACCCAGCACTATTTAATTTAGCCCTGCAGTGTAATCATGTACATGTGATCACATTTTAGAAATCCATCCTAGTGAATCAGGTCAATGTGCTTACTAGCCGTTTTGTTAGCATGTTTAGCTTGGTATGTGGTCACTTGCTTTTTCTTTTGGAAGAATGTTTCTTAATGGAGCTCTGTGAAAGTGAGTTTGCCATAGATGCAGTTTAATACTATTTTAATAACAGAGATTTTAACCTTGTGTTGAGGACATGTTCTCCTTTGGTTTATGTCCTTATTACATAGCTAGATAATTTTCTTGGATTTAAAGGAACAAAACACATGTATAAACGCATTTTTTTTTTTTAATGCTTCTGGTTACTTTACTAGTTATGATCAGTATGGCTCGTCTCAGGTCTTCAGTCTTAACCTGCCTTGGAAACTGAAAGCTAAAATGCCACTCTAATAAGGTAACGTGTCCACCGATGACTGCTCCATCAACCTTTTTTGTGCCTGTTTTCTTCAGTTAGCAAGTTAGGAATTATCAGCAATGGAATGTTCTTTGTATTCTTCTTAGTCCTCTGTAGCAAATACTAAATGTGCCTCTTTCTCCCTGGGAAGCATGTAGTTGTTCCCTGTTAATGAGATTTCACACATTAAAGCATACTGATAAGAACACAGCAGAGCTAAGATTCCACATCTAAAGTTGTTCCTGTTGCTAGGAAGTGGTGAACCTGCTATCAAATATACTGATTTTTCTTGTGGAAATGTCCAATGTATCCTGTTAAATTTTTCCTAAATTTAAGCCATATAATTAATTTCTCACTTGTTAGGGCCAAAATCTGGAGCACGTTAATACCCTGAGTAAGCCGAAAACAGTACTTCCACAGTTGACTTAACATAAAATGGTAAATATACCCATTTTTCTGTAGTACACACGAGGTATTTTCTCTCTGCTGTAGTATGTTATCTGCAATATAATTTGGAAGATACTCTGATTGTTTTGCTGATTCTCCTTAAATGACAGATGATTTTGGGCAAGCTCTCAATTTTTCTTCCCAATTCCCCAGCTTACGGATTTTCATCCCAACTCTTACTGCCTTTGCATTGAAATTTTTCCTTGGGAGGTACTATTTTGAGCACAGATTTTTGTAACAGTGGGAATTATTATCTGTGAGTAATAACAATCTCTGTGGAGCTTGTTATACAATGAAGACTGATCACAAGCTTGAATATATTCCTGTGATTGCTTGCAGCTATGAGTAGCTTAAATTTCTGCAAGTCACTGCCTTATCAAAAGAGGTGCAGTACTGATCATTTTGTTTCCTACTGAAATAAGGTAAATTATGTAAACTACTGCTATTTTAGCTCAAGTTCTATAACACTTAGATGAACTTCCATGCAGCAGTCAAGAAAAATATATGAATTAACAGAGGTTAAGCTGGTCCTTGGAGAGTTCGAACAGAATTGTAGTTGTCCTCTGAATGGGCCCTTATATAGCTAAATTGTTTCTAAAGTAACGTTTCTTGTTAAGTACCTCATAGGTGTGAAAGTTGTAAGATACAAGTAGAGAAGGTCTTACTTGGAACACCCTTTTTTCTTACTTGTTTAAAAATAACTTCTTTGTCTGGTATAAATGTTTTGAGAATTAGATACCCTTCTTGGCACAGTGTGGAAGTTTCTGGAGTAGTTGGGGCTTTGCAGGAAGAGCAGAGTCAGGAGATTGTCTCTGGTGGTGTGGCTGTATTTCATATTCTAATACCCATTCAGAAATTTATATTGGAGAAAACTTGAAGGCAGGGTAATCTGTAGAAATAAAGGGTATAGGACAAGTTGTTGTGTAAGCATGAAGTTTATTACTTACCTTGTTTTTTGTTTACTTATGTAGGTGTATAGTTAGTATCTATTTACTAAAAAGGAGTATATATTTACTCCTTAGCTAGTTATACTATATATAAAATAAAAAACAATCAAAAAACCAAACCAACCAAAGCAAGCCCAGAAAAAAGAATCTGTGGATGGCCCAGTCCATTCTGTGTGTCTTGTAAACAATCCTGTATTAATTGTATTGAAGTTAGAGCTTGAAATGGTAGTCTTTTGAGAACAGAAAGCTTTCCTTTTGTGTAGTCATGCTAACTGATTTTTTAGCAACTGCAAAATATAACTATAGCTCGGTCAGACTTTACTAGCATTGCTTATTACTCAAGGAACACTGTATAATTTAATTAGTTTTGTATTTTATAATAGCGGGATTCAACTATAACTGTCAGGTGTTTTTTCTCCCCCTACCCTGATTATGGTCAGATTGCTCATGACATGCATTGCTTCGGTATTTCAAATAATAGAACTGAATTTCATTGCAAAGCTATGATGATGTCTCTTAGTTATGTACCATAAAATGAATTATTCAGGTTGTCTTCAGAATAATTCTAGACTTTGGCTACTTTTGAAGGAGATACTGATTACTGTTGTGATGGGCCACCGATATGAGGTAAGAGAACATGCACAGTTTTTGTAGTTTTGAGTTCCACAGAGAGATTTGCTGGACCTTTAATTATTAGTTTGTCTGCATAAAGGTTCTTGCAGTAGATAATCTTGTTTCCCTATTTATAAGTGGGGAGTATCAGTCTTGTGGATATGTTACTGTAGTATAGAAATTAGAGCGTGATACCTGAGAATAAGTTGCTGCTTTTTCAGTATAAAAATATAGCATATTTCAAAACATCTAATACATTGTGGCATGCAAATTTGTACAGAAGGTAGAAACTGCTACTTTTTATTTGCTTCTATGAAGTTAATATAGAGGATATAAAATAAAAGTGTAAATAAACGAGAGATTGTTACTTAAGATAAGAGCCACAGCTGAGACTGCAAACAAGCTGTCAGTAGTGATAGCTGTAAGGAGCTTCTATACTAGTTAAGCCCAAGTGAAAATGAGGATGCAGTAGGCTGTTACTGGGGCCATGTGGGTTTACTGTAGAAACTGCATGTGGTGGATTACATTTATTTTCGAGGGCCTGGAATAATGAAAAAGTGCTTGCTTACTTCTTCAGTAACACTTATGATCTTGTTGACAACATGTTAGGGGGAGGAAACGTGGATAAGCACTGCTACTTCATTAGGTACCTAATACTGTACTGGGAGATGGGGTCATAGGAATATATGTGCTGCTGGGGGTGGGGGTGCTGAAGGAAGGGGAGTGCAAACAAAGGAAGGAAAATAATCAGGAAACTGAGAATTAGTTTCAAAAACTCTGTAAATTTGACTTCTGCCACTCAGAATATAAACACAGCATGATTACTGAGGATTAAAGTGCGTTCTGAGCATGCAGCAAGGTAAAAATTCAGTGAGTGATTTCAATTGTGCAAATTAGACAATGATTTTGAGAAATATGTCATGATACAGAGCTATCAAAAAATTGTAATTTAAGGAAAGAGACCAGAGAAAAGGTTATAACTGGATGTTTGTGACTGTATGAAGTTGTCAAACAGTAGAATAACTTAATTTTAGTGAAGCAATAAGATTCTACAGAGGGTGATGAACAGTCAAGTAAGTAATGCCAGTTTAATCAAGGTTCTAAAGGTTGCAGGCCTGGTTGTAAAGCTAGATTTTGCTCATCTCTGTATAACACATGATGATGGTACATTAGTAGCAATGTCATTATGATAATGATGCGGTGAAATTACAGAATAGGAATGCAATGTTACACAAAAGTAATAATGCGGTCTAAATTTTGTAGTTTTCACCTACAATGTGGTTCAAAAAAAAAAAAAAATGTAAAACCATGAAACAAGGGGACTAAAGTGCAGGGGGAATAAGCAGTACATAGCTGTTCTTTTCCTGGAGGTGGGAAGGTGCTCCATTCCCAGTACTGTTGTTCTGTCAGACTGCTGTATTGTTGAAGGTGAAGAAAGCTCTCCAAGTCTTGAAATTATATTCCAAAGTAGGATGATGGTGTGAAACGAAAATTGCATGAGACACTAGAAAACAGTTACATTCAGTAAGACAGTGAAAATCCATGGTGCTAATAGAAGTAGCTGTTAAGCGTGTGTTAGCATGTAAAACTCTTTTGATATGAAATTAATCCAAGCAAAAATTCAAGTTTGTGTGATCTGTGTATCTTGTCCATGAGAGCTCAAGCAAAAGAGCAGGGAAGGAAATCAAGTGAACTATATCCATTACTCCTTGGCCATATATACTAATGTACTGAATTACAAAATTTCAAGAAAAGAGTAGGGGGCACTAGTTCAGCAAAATCAATTTTCAGCACTTACATTTATGTATGCTGCTATGATGCAACTATGAAGAAAGAATTATGCTCTATAATTCACAGATGTATCAAAACTGAAAGTTACTACCATATGAAGTGAACTCTTTTCAGATCGGATGCAATATATAACCAAGGAGGCATTTATTTACCCATATGTCAAGCTAGGCTTAATTAGAGTTTTTCTCTAGCAATAAAAGGAAAATAGGAATGTCAATAATTTTGCCATTTATATTGATTCATAACTCTTAAGGTTGTGATTTCTGGCTGAAAAACATAATTATGTCCCATGTTACTACTGAATCTTTACATTTTTGTCTCACAGCCACAACCAAATAATTCAGTCAACTTCAAAAAGTGCTTGAAAATGACTTCCCCCTTTTTTGTGTCAGGTATTTTTTTCTTTTCCTTCTTTTGTTTTGTCAGTACTAGGTTTTGTTTCAGAATTATTTTTTTTTTTTTTCAGAATAGCCTCTGTTTCCAAAGGGTATTCTGAAATATTCATGATCATATAGCAAAAGTTTGCTGAAGTCTATTTTTAAAAACAAGCAAATATAAACTTTTAAGAAAGTTTTTTAAGATAGGGAACAAGTTATTAAAGAAGAAGTGTGTGTTTGCTTTATATTTTGAAAAAATAGGTATCTTCCAAGTATTGTTCTTCAACACTTCCTTTAAAAGAACTGACAATTTTAATAGTTTCTAATAAATGATGAAATATTTCACATCATGGTGCATTATAAGACAGTCATCATTCTAAATCAGTGTTTTAATATCTGTAGATATCTGCTCAAAGGAGTTGAGTGACATTGTATATATTGTTTCATATAGGGTTCAAAACAACTGATAACAGTTACTTAAAGCTGAAAAATAGCTCGGCAGTGATGCCTATGAATAAAATGCTATGTCTTCCGCAAACACACATTCTCTTGTACCTTAGCTTTTACTTTATAGTAGTGTAGGCATGTGCTTAGGTGGCTCTCTAAGAGTTTCTTTGGTTTTTGTATATTTTTTTTTTTAAATTCAGTGATATTGAACTTTTTGGCTGCAATGCGATGATCGGATTGTTCTTTTGCAGAATAAACAATGCACAGACACATACTTAACATGCAGAGAAATCTGTTGTACACATTGAAGTTAGTAGTTACAGCTGAGATAATTAAAGGGAGTACATATCATAACAGTATTGATCATATGCTGTCAACCTGCATAATTCTACCTTGTGGTATTTTATACTTTAAAACCTTTAGAACACTAATGGGACACATACGGATCCAGCAATGTTTTGCCAAGACTCAGTTATGAGGCATCTGCTGTGAATCACCCTTGCTCTAGTAAAGATGAAAACTGACACTGTTTACTATCAGCTTGTGCTCCTCAAAGTGACTTTAAAAATGTTATTATAGGCTTCCACGTACATGGTGCAGTGACTAAAAAACCCTATATCTAGTGTGCTGAGTTGATTTCCCCCCGCCTCCTTTTCCCTTTAAATACTCCTTCGATTGCCTTCCCTGAAAAGTCACTCAAGGAATGTGACACACAATGTTGTCAGGCTCTGAAAGATAAGGTTTAATTGCATTAATGCAAACCTGATGCTTTCAGTATGTTTGTCCTGGCCTAACTGGTTGGAATTTAGGAAATCTGTCTACTTTCTCAAGAAAAGTCTCTGTTGACTTGCAGTGCTAACAGGAGATGAAGGCAGCAAAACTTATTTTGGCTTTGCAAGACAGCAGATGAGGTGGAAAACCCAGGGGAATATCTCTCCTTATTCCAAAGACCTTTTTTGCAGAGATGCTTTGCAGAACAGTACTGTTTATGAACTTAGAGGAGGACTGCTCTGACACTGTTATGGCTTGAGTTTCTTTTGTTATGTGCCTGTTTTGATTAATTACTCATTGATGCCCTGAGAATATTTTCTCTGATCCGTGTCTGTTCTTTTGTATTGTTCTAATTACGTATTTTAACTTCCTTTTGTCCTTAAATCGTCAAAATGATTACACTTCCATCATCCATATGTCTTTTTAATTCTTTATTGCACTGGCTGATAAATAATCATATGGTCAAATCCTGCTTGCCTTAGCATTTTTCAGCTGGTAGGAATACTCTGGACAGCTAATTAAAGTATAATATGTAGGAAAATTTATTATAGATAAAAAGAACAATTGCCAGAAACTACCTTATGAAATGTCTGTCAAAGTTGACTAGCTTAAATATTGATCAAGTCAAACAGAAGAATCAATGTCAGATACAGGGATGGATTTTAAGCAGCAGAATACAACTTCATTTAGCATTATAGGTTCTCTCCCACCTCTTAGATAAATTATTTAACTCAGTCTAATACACTGGTCTCTAAACATATGTCTAGTAAACCACAAAATTCACAGAAACTTGGTGAGAAATTTCAGCTTGTTAAGTCAATACTTTTCTGAGAGGCCAAAGATCTGTCACAGCATTCCTGATTTGTTCGGTGCTTGTGAGATAAGCTCTTCTAACCCTTTTGGTCCTTATCTGAAGTGTTACCAAACAACAGCAATTGCATTGCCACTCAGGCTTCTTGTGGTTTTGTGGGAGCAGTGAGTGTGTTTTGGTGGTGGCTTCCACCCCCCCCCCACCCCCACCCCCCCTTCCTAATTTGGCATTACACCAGAAGACAACTTTTATATTTGACAGATGAGTCCTATTGCTCTGAAAGAGTTGGATCCAATGAATGGCCTTGTGTTTGATTCTCTCCGAAATTGCATTTTGTAGGGTTTTTTTCCTTGAATGTTTTGCAGATGTAAATTGCAATTCAGAAATGAAGGAATTCCCTTTCCTCTGCCCGTCAACAGGTGCCTAGCTGGGGCTTGTCAGCTCATCTGTTACCTACCACTTTTGGGTTCCTATCTTATTTTTATTTTTTAGTCAATAATACCTGCTACAAAAATCTCAATTTGAAACAAAGCATGAATTTCCCATTGCAGGTATTGCAGTGTTCAGGGGCTATAGTTTTAAGCCTGTAGGCATGAAATGCCTGGGTTGTTCTGTGGTTTTCTTTAACTGTTAAAGGATCAGACTGACCTGGTCAACCCTCAGTGCCTGGTGGAGTGAGAATGACAAGTGAAGCATCCTTTACCAGCTCTCCAGCTGCTGAGGCTGGTGGCACTGTGGTAGGGCAGCTGTTGGTCTGAGATGCAAGTGTAGTCTAAGCCTGATGCTCATCTGGCACTAGCAATAGCTGAGAAAGCAGATCTTTTCAGCTGATATTTGTTCCTTTCTTGTGTTTTCTGCCAGAACTTGAGTATATTAAGTTATGCATGTACTATGCTGTATTTCTGTATTAATCTGTGTACTGTGCTGGTTTTGACATTTTGTATATAGTACAAAAAATACAACTTTTTGTTTGAAATTAAGTCAATTTGACCATATAGTTAGGGGTCCACCATTTTTACATGGCCAACTTTCTAGCCTAGCACTAATACTAGCCCTTAAGTAATTTACAGCAAGTTTTTGTTAATTTGTTTCTCTCAAGTAAATACCGCTGTAATCTACATGCAGTATCATCTTCAGTGTATTGTCATATATGTGAAAGGGGAGCACATTTACTTGGTTTCCTTTCAGAATCTAGGTAAAAGATCACAGTAAACTCTCCAGTGGCCTCTTCATGTTTAGATATAATGACATAGTTTGGAGTTTCTTTATGTTTGCATGCCTGAGCATGAAAAACACAAAAGATTATTTCATACAAATATACATTTTTAAAAAGTTTCTTAGTATGCAATTCTGGAGTTTAGGCTAATCCTTTCTATCAGTGTGTGGAGGGACGAGAACTGGAAAAGCAGAGAACACTGGAAATGCACTTCTTCATTCTGTTCCCACCCCCCCCACACTCCACCCCACAAAGGAGAAAAGTACAACCCTGTTACCATGGAAAAATCAACATGATAGAGGACTGTTGGATCTCCAATACCATTTTTTTAAATCCAATTGGTTGCAGCTGTACTGAGAGGGAACAAATGTTTTGCTGCCTTTGCTGCCAAATAATAGATTATATTTGGAAGCATAAGACTAATGAAAAAAATACAGTTCAGAAACCTAGTGATTGCAAAGCTTCAGGCATAAGAAAATAAAGTGTTAGTTTTCTTTGTAAAGCATACTGGGCTCTGAAAATTTAGGTTTTATTTTTTTAGATGCAGTGTTAAGTTATATATAATATTGTTTCCTGAGGATTAAATTTTTCACCATGGCAGTGATCCCAAGCTTCATGCTTTCTGCTGGCTATAATTTATCTATTTAGCAGCAGCAGCCATCTGCTTGGAAAATCATTAACTCAAACTTGGGCAGAGGGGAGCAGGAAGGCGGGAGCAGTGACTAGAAAACCGACTTGTCATATGGAGGGATAGCAGGCTGTGTGTTCCTGATTCTTTGTGTATGTTCAGTACTGGTGGACAGCTACCTTCTTTGTAGACCTGTAAAAGTTGCATTTCACTGAGGGACTACCATCCAACAAACCTCGTGAAACATGAGAGTCTGAATAGCATTAGGATTTTTGGTGTCTCAGAGAGTGTGCTGTTGGGTAAGGGGCTTTCTCCCTGCCAGCTAGCAGGATTTTTAGCTACCTTACTTGGATGAACTTGTAAGTTTTGGCAAAGTCAAAGACTGAACTTGCTGAAGGTCACTATTACCAGGCAGGGTTATCAGTATTTGGCTTTCATGGAAGTGGAAAAGGGTTTGACATAAGTCAGAGGTTACATGATCTGTAAGTTAACAAGTTGCTGTTCACTAGCTGAGGTTAGCTGCTCTCCACTGCAGGGGCATTTCAGACAGCACTCTCCATTTTTGCATGTGGAACACACGTAGCACTGGTATAAGGCTTAGCTGAGGACTAGCAACTCAAATTAACAGTAGTGACTTTACCGTAGGTGACCACATCTTTAGGTCACTTTAATGGTTTTATTTAGATATGTAGAATCTGTAGTTTAATTATTTGAAATTAGATAGAAGAATGAAAAAAGAAAAATAGTTATTCCATGAAGCTTCTAATAATCAGACATAAAAGTTAAGTGTATACCATTAAATCTTGTAAAAGAAAACAAACAGGTTATCCATTTTTCAGTCATCTGTTCATTGTCATGGTAGAAACATTGATTTGTATCTTTTAGAGATCTATAATTGCAGACCTGTAGCTTAATCTGGCATAGGTGAATGGAAACACTTTTTCAGTGCTTCTGTAAGAAACTAGTAAGCTAAATCAATAACGCCATATGACATAAAGGAGAAAAGAAATATCTTTACAACATCAAAAGAAATATCTTTACAACATCAAGCAAGGGCTTAGCAATCTGATCTGCGTTCATGGTATCGAGCAACTCATCAAATATCTGGGCAAGAGGCAGTAATTGATTTTACAGTATCTGACCACCTGACATGAATGTATATGTGTAATATACCTGAGTAGCATTCATGCAAACTTTTTTTCTATCGAGTTGTTGGTAGCTGGTAAGATTTTACTAAAACTTGCTGTGGTTTGTGAATTCTTTTTTACAGTTTGTTGGTGATGAATGATGTAGGAATTTAAACCCTCACCTTTAGAAATAACCATCTGTTACAGAATAGATCGGTGATGTCTCCTTTAGCAGCCTAATGCAGTATGATACAAATCACTGTTACCAATGACAAAGAGAGCTAACCAATGGACTCCGTGTAACTATACCAATAGTATCTTTAAAAAGCTATATGTTTTATCTTCTATTAGGAGTATGTGGATCAGGCATTTTTAATTATGTGTGCAGCAGTGAAATACAATGAAAAATTGGCTTCAGAGATGTTGAGTGCCCGGTAGTTGAAGGTCAAAGGTGCAGCCTTCTGTTGGTTATGAACAGAGATGGGATTAGCACCTTGCCAGTTCAGCATCTGTGGTCAAGCTGAAGCCTATTTGGCAGCATGATTTTAGGTGGGTTAATAAAGAAAACACACACTTTCGTCCATAGTAATGAAGCATGTTTTATACCAGATGTTGTTGGATATCACAAATCATTTTTTTGTATAATTTTTTAAAAAAATACATTCATGGAAAAATGTATTTCTTTCACTCATTTAAAAGCTAATATATACCTGGATTTTTAAGCTTATATTACTCCTAGTACGTATGGAATTATTGTAGAATTGTATAAAACAGAACTGTTAAAAAATCAGAATGAGAAATAGAATTAAAAAACTTCTTTTCTTCTTCATGTGGATAACTTGAGTAATGGACATTTTTCACTTCTGACAGAGAACTTCCTAAAAGGAAATTCAGATGCTGAAAGCTTGCAAGTTGCAAATACTTGATTTGTTTCATCAACTACAAAAGAGTATATTTTGGAATGAATTAAATTCTATTTAGTGATCTATTGATTGTTCATATGAATTTGAATTGCTTAATGACGTTCTAATTTTCCAGATATATTCTTGGCCCTGCTTGTACAGGGCCTTCAGGCAAACACAGTCATAAAAATGCAGGTGTGTTTAGCAGATATAATAAAACTACCATAAAAGTGCAGGTGTGCATAGCAGGTTTATCAAGTGATGCTTCTATAGACTAAAACAAACTATGTCTTTATATGAGTTAAGAGGTAATCACTAGTGCTGTGGCTTTCTGATTGCCCTTCCTCCATCATTTTCTTTCCAGCTCCAGAGTGGCTGTGCCATTTTATCAGAGTATGCTATGACTCATTTCCCCATTTTATTTTCTCTTGCAGATGGCATCATTTCATCTCATGCTCTGAAAGTGACAAGTGACACTGTGACACTGACATTATTGTATTAGGCTGTACTAGCTGTGATGCATATATAATCTGTGTTGCAACTTTCTTTGTCTCTGCCTTACACAGCAGTGGGCGATTTAAGAAAACACAGGGAAGCTAATAAAAGGCTTCAGATACTACTGCTGTGACTTTGAGCATGAAGGCAGTATTATCAGTAATATCATTATTGGTCCCCATGTAGTAGCACTGATAATGGGTTTTTTTCTAGTGTGCCAGGGAACATAGAGGCATACAGCTGACTCACTGGCTGACGTTGTCCTTTTGGCACACAATCAGTTTGGAAAATGCTGCCAGTTCTGCCTTACTGTGTTGGATCTATTTGCCTAGAGCTTTTAAATTCCTTCCCAGGGCTGGCAGTTTCGGTGGAACTGTAACCTATGCACCCCACACCACTTCTTAAAACTGTGAGACATGGAAGTATTGAATGTGTTGCCAAAGTGAAAAATATTCCAAAACCTAGTGTGAAAGGTTTTTTCTTTTTATTGTTATACTGGTGTTATGATAGGGAGGTACTAAATTTTGTTGAGGGTGGGAAAAAATGTGTTCTGAAAGACCTTCCCACCACCACCATCACACATGCTATATTTTACCTTTCATCAAGATTTGCTGTAGCTAGCTGATTTAGAAATGGTTTGATGGGTGATGAAACAGATCTGCATCTGTGCTTGGTAACTAGGGAAATCCATTACAATGTCTCCATGTGACTGGATCTCATCTTGACTGGGGAGTACCTGTGCTGCATAGTGGAAGGGCTGCTAGATGGAATATCTATCAAATATCAAAATAAAATGGACAGGGATCACTTGAATTAATATCTGGCTACCACTTTTTGATAATGTACATGCAGGCTTAGTTGGCCAATAGTCTCATCTTCACCTCTGGAGCACTTTTGCTGTATTGTGCTGCTCTTTCTACCACTATTTCTGGTGTGCAAGTCCTGAGAACAACATATTTTGGAGTCAGTACAAGAAATGTTGAAAATATTCACAGACAAAACATTATTGACATCACACTTTTTTTATTTATATACTTCCACTTCTGTAAAGACCTTAAAAAGTCAATTTTCCATCCCCAAACAGAGTGTTATTTTTCTGAGCTTGCTTTCAGTTGAAAGGGACGTTCTGTAGGAGTTCCACTTTCATTTGTGTGTTTCTTCTCTGCAGTGACTTTATTGACCACATAAAGAATGATGATTTTTTTTCAGTAGTTTTTCAAGATAATCTTCTGAAGCCTGGGTTGCTTTGGAGGGGGAAGAGGGGTCAAGATAATAACAAAAACCTATTCCAGGTAAATAAACATATGTTCTTGCCTGCAGCAACATTTCTCTAGCTATTTCCCCTACATAGTGAACTGATAAAGACCTGCAGTATGTTTTTTGTACCTAATGATTTTAAATGATATCTTTCAAGCTTTTAATACTCTATACTGGTGATTAATTTATTAAGCAGGTCTTATAGCTCAAATGGAGAGACTATTCCCCTGGTAGAATACAGGGAAATGAGGCACTCAATGATTTGGGTTAAGTGGAAATTCACCTTAAAGGTCAAGGTCATGCATATTGTGGAAACTGTGCTTCTAAATGCCTGCCCTTCTTTGTCATGCAGGACTTCACTGTTTCTTCTGACTGGTCCTGTCTTGGGATCCATTTCTTCACAGCGCTTCATGTAGCAGTGACAGAAGTGGTCACGACCGCATTGTTAACTTTAAGGGGCACACTGCTGTTGAGAATAGTGTTCTCCCTAGAATTGTTTTCTTTGAGGAATTATGATTGGAGACCTGGACCAATTGTGGAAGACCGGTGAAGATGAGAAGGAGAAAATTAGCACACTTGTGTATGCCCAGGAAAGATTTATCCTGCTTTATTTATTATTTAGCTTGGAAATAGTTACATGTAAACAGGAAAAAATCTTTTCTTCCAATTGCAGTGTCTTCTGTGGCAACAGAACTTCCCTGTGGCTGAATTCCAGGGCCCAGTATCAGTAGGGATATGCTAGTTTCACTTGTTCTGTCACACCAGACTGAATCTGACTACGTCTTGATGTACTGATCAAACTTCTGTCCAAATACGTACTTGTGAATGGAATTAAGTGGCAAGTGCAAGCAAATTCAATTTACCTTGCTTCCACTTTATCTTGTAAAAAAATAGCCTCAGCCTCCAATGAAATTTGAATGCAAACAGAGGTTTGCATTCATTTGCAGACAGTTGGTTTGTCGGATTTTTTTTTGTTTGTTTGTTTCTGTTTTGATTTTTATTGCGACAAAACAAAGCAAACCCACCCACCCC
>JAVJGI010000037.1:17706045-17742743 GCA_035590275.1 Ibycter americanus
GCCACAGGGGTGATTCCTTTGAGAACCTGCTAGAAGCAAGGGGTCTGTGATGTTTATATAGGTGATACCATCTATATAACCTTTTACTGGTCCAACCATTTAAGAGAAACAACAATGTAATGAAGGAGAGCTTCCCCGCACCCCCAGCAGTTATTAGTGAACTGGGCAGATTCTTTAAAGTATGAGACTAGTAGAAAATATGAACTACCTCTGATCCACAGATTCGTACTAATATTTCAGAAAACACCCAGAATTAACAGCATCATACGGTATAAATATCTGGCAGGAAAAAAGTTGTTTATTGCATAGAAAAAGTACGTGTAGAAAATACGTCTTTTGTGGCCTTGTTTCTTAATATGCATATAAGAACCTTCTATTGCACTGTTTAATTGCTTTGAGCAATATGAGAACTGGTATTTTGCATAGCTTAGTTAATGGAATCATGTGTAAGCATTATCATGACCATAGTTGTTACAAATATTTAGAGGGAAGGGGAGAAATATGTGCAAGTCAAACCTTTCTGCCTTTGAGAGCAGGGACCAAACAGATGTTACAGAAGTCATTGATAAAATGTACTATTCAATTGGACTAGTGACAAATGACAGTTGAGTAGGAGTCATTGCAATAAATTTAGTGGGACAGCATTCAAACTAGTCTTTTACTATGAACACTTTATCAATTTCTCTATAGCTGGACGTAATGCTGAAATAAAACCAATCTATATTTGTTACCTTGGATTAGAAGCTTAAAGATACTGCTGTTCTCACCATTTAGTCTTGGTAATGCCCACATACCCAGAATCTGATGTGGCCAGAACTTTGAGATGAGTCTGTTCGGGTCTTTCCTTATAGGAAGCGCTTCAAAGATCAAATGGCTTTTAAAATGAAAAAGCCAGATTTATTAAGAGTAAACACTGAATTACCTAACTCTGTAAGTACGTTATATAGGTGAGATAGAGCACAAGTGGAAAAGATTTATAAATGTCTCTGTCCCCTTCTGCGTCCTGTCCTGCATCCTTTCAGGAGAGGTCCTTGCTCCAGGCCTGGTTTCAGTCAACTTGTTCATTTTAGGAATAGTGGCAAACTCCAACCAGCCCGGTCTAGTCATGGGGAATTTTTTCCTTGTCCCTGCTGAGAAGTGTGTGTTTTCCCCTACCATTTCCAGGAAGGGGAAAGCATGGTCCCTTCTTGAGCCACAGGTTCTCAGCACCACGCTGTGACTTTCTTCCCCAGTATGCCACAGTTTCTGGCATCTCATTTTTCAGTTATTCCCCAGGAGCAGCTGTAATACTAGAGGTCTGCCCCTATGTCCTTCTTTTCTTGGAATGTAACTCAGGACAAACAGAACTGGTTTAGTCCATTTTAACATTAGCATCCATCTTCTGTTTGAAAATAAGCAGTGGACAAATCAGTATGTAATGGATGACAGTGATCGGATACTGGAGATGGATTTTAAATGAAAAGAAAAAATAATAAAAAAAGAATTTGAAACTGCCTAGAGATTTTAGACAAACAGCAAAGTAAGATGAATCATTTTCTGAGAAAAGATACTGTCTATAGGGAGAGCCTGGCCTCACTGCATAGTAGGTTTGAAGCAGAGTGGAGAGACTAATTCATCAGCGTGTGCTTTGGCAAAATTATGAAATAAATAAAAGAATGTATTGGGTGGGAATACTATTTTCATGTTACAAATGGTTTGAAACAGTCTTGGTTTTATCGGCCAACTTAATACATAATCCTGAAACTAAGATGTTCTTGGCAAAAAACATGCCTCAGCTTCTCTCGTTAGAAGATGCTGCTTCTCTCAAAGCTGATTTATTTTAGTTTGGTGTAACGTTAAATGCAAGGCTTTTCAGCAGTACAGGCAGAATTTGGTTGTTCTGGGAGGAGAGGGTCAGGTGCATAAAACCCCTGATGTGGAAGTGAAAAGGGTGAGAATTGGCAAAACAGGGTACAGAAATGCAAGGGAAGAAGAAGATGCTGCTGAGAGTGAAATTTCGGTTTTGCTGCTACATGCAGAATGAGTGCTGGTTGCTGCTTCTAAAAGAGGGTCCTCTTTTTCCCAGCGGTAGTGGCTGCCCCTACAGCACCCTGAGCCTTCCCTGCTAGCAGCAGCAGCTGCCAGCCTGACACTCCAGTGCTCTGACCTGGAAAAGGAGCCCTTTGCTCTTCTGCTACACAGCAGCAGTCTGTGCCCTGAGGTGTTTAATATTGCTCTCACCAGAGGTTTAGTGTAGAGAGTAACAGAGGCTTTACCTTGGCATACAGAAGGACTGAGTCTTAGCCTGACTCGCAAGTTTGCCAGGCCACTAAACCAGATCCTTTATTCTGGTTTCTGTTTCATCACCAGCACTTGTCAGTTCTCTATTACAAAGACTCGATGGAATCACGCTGAAGTATTCACAGCTGTGAGTAGCACCTAAGGACTGATTGGATTTAATTCCGTAGTAGTAGTGTGTGATTTGTAACATTTAAGAGTGATACATCATGATTTTATAATTGTGTGTGTTAGTGCACAAAATGACAGGATTCTAAATTAATAATAGCTGTGTTTTTATTAGCTTATTATTTAATTGATACATTAGTTTTTAATAGTGTGTTGCTTAATCAGTAAATATTGTGGTGTCTTAAATTAGTTACATCTTGGGCCTGTAATTAAAAAGGGTGAGTCAGCCCCATAAATAGGGCTGTATGTTCCTTGGGCTTAGGTCTCAGGAGGGATGAATTCATGCACCACTCAAAAAGAGCATAGGTCTCTGAAATTGATGAATAGCAAGATTAAAATCAGTGTATTTGTTTAACTCTCCAAAGAAATATGAAGAATTATGATTTTATAGTACTAAGTGGGAACTCACTTTGGAAACTGGATGTTCCAGTTTTAGAGAGTTCAATGTTTGTATATTGCTATTAACATAGCAAACCTTCTGAAGTCATAACAAAGAAGAATTGCGTTTGCACTGTTGTCTCAATTTTTCATCAGTGTTTTGGCACATCATGCAGATACTTTAAGCAGAGAATAATTGTTTTCTACTTTTATAGTCAAAGTCAAGGTTAAAGAGCAAATTCTTAACACAAATGTTTCTTATAAAATTGACTTCCTTCATCTGGTAAATCAGAGAATAAACAAATCCTAGCACTAGCAACGCCTGTAAATATTTTGTTTGAAAGCATTCATGTAATTGGATAAAAGAGGGCTGAAGGAAAATTTGAGAGGTCATTTTAATCCAATGAACAGTCTCATAAATCTTTATCTCCACTTAAAAATCTCCAGTGCAATAGTTTGCAGAATTGCATTAAGTGGCATGATCCAGTTCTTCACTAACTTACAGTGAAAAAGAATTGCCCACTTCTGATTCATTTCCCTATCAGCAGTGAAAAGTCACTGTTCTTGTCCTATTCAGTGGATAGGGAAGTGATGTTCTCCTTTCACCTTTCTGGTAGCTTTTTTTATACTTTGAAGTTTATTAACATGTATTTTCAAGGTAAAGACTTTTTTTTTCTTTTTCCCCACAGAACATTTTTTTCTAAAGTTCTTAATTCTGTTGCTATGCTTGTGAGGATCTTATGTATATGCAGATAGTGACACCACTGGGGAAGGTGGAGGGATTGCCTCATGTTTTGCGTATGACATTCCTCTCTATATCTGCTGGTATCCAAACATTTTTAGTTGTTTGCATTGGTGATTTTGTGTATTTATTTCTGTTCAACTGAAGCTAGTTCTCATTTTGAATTCGTTCCTTTGATTATTCTTGCTGAATTGTACTAGTCTGACCAGGTTTTGAAGTACAGTCTGCTCCTTCTGCAGCACTTCTCCCATCCGTGCAGCCCAGAGCCAAGCCCCTTTTTTGTGAAAGGATGCAACTTGGGTGCTTACCTGTAAGCTGTAACCACTTCTCTGGAAGTGTTATGAGTAAAGATCGAATATATTGTATCTGAACAAAGGGAAGATGAAAAAAGACTGTGAAAGGTACAAGTATCCTCAGTGTATTTTCTATGAGGGAAGAAGGCCCTGTAAATAGTCTAATGTATGACTATTATCTGAGAAAGGTAGGGGGGGATTACCATAGAAAGCTGATCGATATGAATAAAGCTCCGAGAAATGTTTTTTGCTTTAAGATTGGTGCAAGTTGAAGACTTGCTGAGCAAAAATATTTAGAAATAAGGGCAATGGAACTGGCATGAGTATAGCAAGCCTAATCAATAATAACAGGATAATCTGTCTTTCTTTGTGGTACACAAAGCAATAATCTGTTGTTCAGATTGATTAAATGCCTCAGCTCTGGTTCGATTATTAATCAATCTCTAAAACAGCTTATTGTGAGTACAGTATACAATAGTAGAGATTAGGGATAGTAGTGACAGTGATATTAACAGAAAGGCAGGGAGAGTCTTTTTTTTCATGATGTGAAAAAAGCTGAACTGAGGTGGGGTGGGGTTTTTTTGGCCAGACTTTCTGTTGGTATGTGTATGAGTGGCTTGACTGCAGTGTCAAGTTGCAGAGCTCTAAAAGGGTGAGTTTACACAAATCACAGTGATTTTGATCTCTACGCAAATGTAGCAAGTGCCATTGACTTGACAGAGTAAGAATGTGAAATATGAAGACTGAGAAATCAGGAAGCTGTTGACTAGAAAAAAAAGACTAGTTACCTTTTGGAAACATGCTTTTTGTCTGATTTATTCTTTGCAGGAATAACTTGTTTCATTGCTTGCTTATGCCCCAGCTTATCTGAACAGTGGGCTAGCCTAGGCTTTCAACTTTTATGCTTTTTAAGTTATGGGGAATCAAAAACCACCTCCTATGTATTTTGCACCCTATGCCTGGGGCTACGTAATTGCCAAAGTGGTGGGGGTTTTTTCCCCAGTAATTTAAGTAGGTGGTGAGGTGGTGTTTTCACTTCAAAAGACAGGGTGAAAAGCCAAAGTTTCAATTGTCCAGATGGCTCATTACTGTCTGAAAGGGGGAATTTGTGTCTTGCTTCTTTTCTTTTTTGCATTTTATTCTTCAGAGGTTCAAATATACCTGTTTTACTGAAATTTATGAATCAAACTTTATAAAATGCAGAATCACTTAAGAGCTTGAACAACAGCCTTTAAATTGGCCCTCCTTTGAGTCCAGAGTTGGACCAAATGACTTCCAGAGGTCCCTTTCAACTTATCTTATTCTGGGAGTCAGTTATTCAATGATATGATGTGGAATAAAAAAATTTTGGAATGTTAACCTTTAAATAGATTTGGTGCAGCTGATGAGAGTACTTGAGTTGATATTTATCTTTCTCTTTGAGAGTGCTTCCCTTCACTGACACTTAGGTTTCCTTGTAACATGAGCTTCTCTATCATGCTGTCTTCTCATGACCGCCAGTTATTCATAGACTCATTGGAAAACTCCAATTGTTTAGATTGGAAAAGGCCTTTAAGATCATTGAGTCCAACCATTAACCTAGCGCTGACAAGGCCACCACTAAAACCATGTCCCTAAGTGCCACCTCTACACATCGTTTAAATACCTCCAGGGATGGTGACTTAAACACTTCCCTGGGCAGCCTGTTCCAGTGCTTGACAACTGTTTCAGTGAAGAAATTTTTCTTAATACCTAATCTAAGCTTTCTCTGGTGCAACTTGAGGCCATTTCCTCTTGTCCTGTCACTTGTTACTTGGGACAAGATACTGGCACCCACCTTGCTACACCTCCTTTCAGGTAGTTGTGGAGAGCAATAAGGTCCCCGCAAGCCTCTATTACTCCAGGCTAAACAACATGAGTTCCTTCAGCAGCTCCTCATAAGACTTGTTCTTTAAATACTTCCCCAGCTCTGTTGCCCGTCTCTGGACACGCTCCAGCGCCTCTACGTCCCTCTTGTAGTGAGGGGCCCGAAACTGAACACAGCATTCGAGATGTGGCGTCACCAGTGCTGAGTACAGGGGGACGATCACTGCCCTAGTCCTGCTGGCCACATCTTGGTTATGAGTCCTGCAGTACTTGGAAGAAATAAATGGTTCTCCATGATGGGAGTAACTCTAGTCTCAGCACCCGCTCTGAGATTTCACACGTACATGATGGATGTGTATTTGTTTGGTTCCATTCATTTAGAGTAACACTGAATACCCAAGGGCGGTTTACAGAGAAGGAAAGGCTATCATTATGAAAACTGATGTTAGACCTTCAGGAGAATGTTCATCTTTTGAACGGTACTGACCTGCATGACTAACGATGCATTATGCTGAGAGTATAAATTTCATTGCATTGTCAATCTTGACTTCTTTCCATTTGTGTTCTGTTTTGGGTTTGGTTTGCGATTTCTTTGTTGGGTTTTTTGTGTTTTTTTTTTTTTTTTTGTAATGGTAGAATGAAATAATGAAGCTGGTGATAAAAGATGGCTATAAAAATTCTGGCAAATTTATTACTAAACAACATTGGATGATTTTTTTTTTTCCTATCCAGCTGGTCATTAGGCCTTTCCAACTGTCAGCATCTCATGTAATCTCCTTTAATAGCAGCACATAATTAGCTTTATGCTGATCAGAGGCATTGGGGATGGTGGTGGTAATATTCAAATCCAAATATCAAAATCCCAAGGAAGGTAGCTCAAAGAGACATATGTGTAAGCCAGCATTTATGACGCTTAGTCCTAGAGTCTGTAACTGTTGATTGAGGCACGTAAGCTTTGAACTATGGTATGGAAATTTATCAATTAAGAATCCACAGGAGTTCTGGAAGGAAAGTACAGATGTCTCTCCAAATGGTAATATGTCATTTTTCCCCTCCCCCCCACCATGCATTCCTGTCCTTACTTCAAATATTGAGTTTCTTCTTACTTGTCTACTTTCTTATTTAAAAAAAGGTACTGAAAATTATAGCCTTGACATTGCTCTAAAAGGAACAAATTGTCTCTTTTTCATCTCAATCCACCGCCCTATATATACAATCTATATATGTGTGCTTTACAAAAATGTTTCCTTAATGGCTGTTACAGGATCACAGTTTCGTAGTGGGTTTGAGGGGTGGTTTTGAGCTGGTTATGTTTTACTGCATATATCTGATAAACGATTTGTGTTTAAAATTGCCTAAGTCAAATTGCTCCCAAACTCCAAAATTTTCATTTAATTCTGGAGTGTAAAAATTCCAGGTGTTTTTCATATCTACTTTATACAGGACTTGAATCTGAAGCTCTGCCTCTGCAAATACGCTAGCCATTGTTAGGAAAGCCATTGGAGACTGTTCATGTTACTGCAACTAGGACTTCATCATAAAAGTATGGATTTCTCAATTCTTTCAGAGAACACTTCGTTTGAACAGCTGTCTTCCAGAGGTGTTCTGGCTTGCATATGGGGTTGAACGAATCAGCTATTCAATCATCAAAGAGGTACCCAGCTAAGTAAGTGGCAGGATTTCAGACATTTCAGACGTATATTTATTGACTAAATTTTGTAAATTATTTGGTTCATATGCTGGCTGGATCCCAGACACCACTTTGTGACTCATTGATTAAGGAGTCCATGTGCTGAACATCAACGTCTATATTCTGCCCTACAGTCAGCCAGAATAAACTGAACAGAACTTCAAAAAAGGAAATACACCTTGACAAGAAAAATTGTGTCTCTTGCATTAAGGTTCTTTAAAACTGGAAGTGTCTTTGAATTTAAGCTTTCAGTTCTTCAATAAAAGATCACAGTTCCCTTTTTGTTCTCTGGCATTGTAATGCATTTGAGGATTCTGTCAACACGTCTTTCAAAAACTGCATAAACCTGTTAAGATTTGTAGGAAAAAAATCAATACAAGTTACCTTTTACTCATAACTTAAAGTTCACAGCCAGAGCTTCCTCCAGGAAGTGTTTCAGTATTAGAAAAGGACAAGCAGACATCTCTTTCTTTATGGCTCCCTATTGAAAGCAATTAGTGGTACCACTATAAGGATTAGTTTTGGCCTAGATTTTTGCTCAGGGGTTATTTTGGTTATCCGCTACTTGCTCTAACTGACCAGAATGTAAGGACACATCTTAACTCTGACAGGACATTGGGATAGATACCGAGAGAGTAAGTGCAGCACTTGAAACATCAACTAAATAAGAAGCATTTGGCTTCTCCCAAAAGAGATCTGTCAAGATTCATTGCAGGACCTATTCCTTACCTTCCTCCTTTAATTTTCTGCATCATTTAACTGGTGTTTTCTGTGGCAGAACTGCTCTGCACATCAGTGCTTCCCTTTATGTTTATTAATAAATAGTGGCTTCTGCTATACAAGATTTTTTGGCATGTAGTGGTGAATATAATCTCTCTGGATTGCAGATACAAAGTAAAGACAACTCCCATACCTTTTAATAAGAAACCAAAACTTGATAATGATGCATGGGAAACAGCCTGGGGTTGAAATGACAGTTCCCTCCTGCACTTCCTGCCCCTCACTGCCCCCACCCTCCCAATTTAGTTTAAGATAAAATTCTTTCCTTATTCTTTGTGTTCATGTTTTCTGGCTTCTCTCTGAAGCTTGTTTCCTCCAACTAAATTCCTTACACCTTGAACCACCTATAGTCAAAGTGTAGGGTGGGGGAAAGGGAATGCTACACTCTAAAGTCAATTGAAAAGTAATACATTAATGTACAAGAATAGGCAAGAAAGCTTTGTATAAAGCTGCATTCTTAAAAAATGGTACTAAATATTTTGAGCCATTTAAATATGTGCACCAAGCTCTG
The DNA here is from genome assembly GCA_035590275.1 of Ibycter americanus. Classification (NCBI taxonomy): domain Eukaryota; kingdom Metazoa; phylum Chordata; class Aves; order Falconiformes; family Falconidae; genus Ibycter; species Ibycter americanus. Next base: position 17,714,730 of record JAVJGI010000037.1, read on the forward strand.
TATGCAAAGCTATTAAAATATTGTGGCTCTACAAAGACCCTAAAAGGACTTGCTTTCAGGTTAAATTATCTGAGTTAACTCTTAAAGTTATTTTCTTTTTTTCTTATATGTTCAACTATGAAATGAAAATGAAAAGATTTGCCTAATGCCGTATCTTGAAAGCCTTGAAAATATTCTCAGAGATCAGCACAGATTGTCATCTTTAACGTAAGTATTGATAATTTGAGGTATATGCTCTACAAGACCTGAATGGGAAGCAATAAATTGGATAACTTTCACCAAGACAACTGATGATTTTAAAAAGTATGGGTTTTTTTCCACACCCACCCACCCATACCCCCACTGATGTGAAATGCCATGCTGGGGGGTAGGGGGGTGGGGTGTTAGGTACATTTCTGAAACTGTTACTCAATTCATACCTGCTTATGGAATAGATTGATACAATACTTTGCTGTCTTTGTGAACACGCTTGCTGAAGAGAGTTATGGAAGACTCAGAATATGAATTATTAACAGTCTTCTTTCAGACAAAGAATCTGTTTTGCAGAAAAATGGGAGAATTGCAGAGCTGAAGATGACCTGCCAGTAGTTTTGCTGATACTTGATCCTGTGCTTTGTTTGGGGGTCATATTTATTTACTGCCTGTAGCTGCTGTCTGTTCCTTGTCATTTCCTTCTTTTAGTAGTCCTTCATTTTCATTCAGCAGAAAAGAAAACTTTCAGTATGTAGAGATGCTATGAAAAATTGTTACAGTACAAGCATCTTTAGTGCTAGTTTGTAATGTGATGCTTTTCAGGCTTGTTCCATTAACAGTTCCTTAAGAAACAAAACCACCTGAATAATGTTTCAAAACTCCATTCTAGTCTTTTTACTGATGTTTCTGCCATTATCTCTTATACATGCAAAGTAGTTCTAGATGACTACTAATTGGATCTTTTGGGGAAGATCAGCAGAATTTCCACTTTTCAGCAAAACCCAATGGCTATAACTTAAGGCTACCCTAGATCACTGTAAGAATATCAGCCATGGGAATTTCACCCTGAAGAACAACCTTTATCTCGTGGCTGTCCCATGTTCATACATTTTGCCATTGAAAGGAACCTAGAGGATTCTATACCAAAGTGTTACGTGGTGCAAAAAGTGGGCTGAATAAAATTAACATTTATATCAGTGAAAGTGAAAAGAAGTTTGTGTTTTGTGAAAGGTACACATTCAAAGAGAATATTGTATCATGAGTTCATTTTGTCAACATTGTCTTAATCTAGCAGCACTGATTTGTATTACCTGAAATACTGAGATTATTTTGTTACTAGTGGCTGCTTCTGTCTTTTTAAGACATTGGTTGAATTAGTCTTGTTAATCTGTTAGGAGGCTGCAGGTGGTTTGTACCTCTCACTGGCAGAGTAGGTCATTTCCCAGCTATGCTGCTTAAAGTTCCTTTCCAGAGTTTATTTCAGGCACAGTCCAGAGGAACAGAGTATGTCAATCCACTGAAGAACAGAAACAAACGAAAATCTGCTGCCCTGCAACCTAAGTAGCATTGCTCTTCTTTCAAGTAAGGTGAAAGACCTTCTAGGTAAATTATTTATCAGTCAGCTCTCTGAGCCACTTGGGAATGGACCCTGTTCAAGTTTGTCAGTTAAGAAATAAGTTCCAGGAATGATTCTGAGCATCTGCGTTTTTCAGCGTAGAGTGGAGCTAGCTTTTCTGCTGGTCCTTATTGCCTTCTCTGATACATCTAGTTACTGAATGTTTAAAACTTCAAGTGGAGTAAAACTACTGGAAGTACTAGTCAGTACACTCTCTTTTGATAAGCAGTTTAGCAACTACCAGATTTGGAGAGAGAGAAAATGAATTTCACTTTTGTGTCAAAGAAAATAAAGGCAGAAAGCGAGGTCCTTGAGGAACAAGCAAAGTATGGGAAGGTTATGGAGGTGGGTTAGAATGAAGAGATAGCATTTATTCATGCACTGTTTGGAAGTTTGTATCTCTGCTGGTACATTAAAGCTATTTTGAAATGCTTTCACCACTTCCACCTCACCCCCAAGAAGACGGAGCCAATTCATAAACTTAAATAGAGAGTATTGGTTATACAAAAGATATTACACATCAAAATTCAGGAGTTTTGTGTACTAAGTCCAAGTGCAAGACATTAAATTTTATTGGAAACCCATGAAACAAAACTAGTTTACAGTTTATATCACTAGTATGACTTTTTTAGGACATTCATCAAAGTTTACTTACACATATTAAAACAAAGAAACACATTTGTTGAATGATTGCATTTCCTGCTGCCTCAGAAGCCCTTTTTGTTCCTCTCTGAAAGTTATTTACTTGATTTTTCTTGTTCAGTTGGGTATCGTAATTGATAACGTAAGGTAATGATTTTGAATTCTGTTGATGCATCACTTAGAGAAGGTTGTTGTTTGAAATCAGTGTAAACAGTGCTGATGAAAGTAGAAGAAAGTAAAGGCAAGGAAGAAAGCAGATGTAAACATTAGTGGACTCCAATAAGATTATTGATTTCTTTTCAGTTGCTTGACAGATAAAATGGCAAAGCAAAATCTCCAACTTCAGAAACATTGCTTGAAAATATGGCAATGTAGCAGGGGAGGAAAAAATGATGAATGCTACTTTGTTAAAGAGAGGAAAAAATTCAATCCTTTTGCATGAAGCATTCATCATTTTCCTTTTTGTTCTACAGACATTTAGTAAGTATTTGATAAACATCCATTTAGCTGTAGTAGGCAAAACTCATGTTTAAGGTCTTGGTTCATGGGTCATCTTCCAAAGCTTTGTATCTTACTAGTTAAAAACTTCATCAGGTTCTGTACAGCTGTTTAATGTCTGAGGCTTCAAGGAATTCTCAGAAGAAAGCAGTGAGGAATTTCATTCTGAACAGTAGCACATATTGCAAGGAGGGTATAATGCATATGCATTCACATCAGTGCTGAACAGATTTTATAAAAATGCCCCTGGAGATATTGGTCTCAGAGGAGAAGCGCATTACTCCAAATACATATATTCAGAATAACAATGAAACTACCCTCTGAGGGTTTCTGTAATGTTACATGTGAACCGTGAATGTTATTAAAAGGTAGGAAGGGAGGAGATAACACATGCTGTATAGTGTTAAACTATAGTTTATTGTCATGTGCAGGCAGTAACACATACACATAAAGATGTTTCAGATGGAAAAAGAAAAGATGTAAGTGAAAATGCTACACGTAAATTTTTGGGCTTTTAAAAATGCAATCTTATTTCAAAAGAATTCACAAGTTCTGTTTCTTTAAAAGTTTAGTGAAAAACATGCAAATAAGAGATGGAGACAGACTTTTGCCAGTAGGTGCCAAACTCTTTAACATCACCTTCAGCTACCCCTACAAAATGCTCAGCTAGTCTGAATCTCTTTTGTAGTCTCTTACTTCTTTCTCTTATACACATTTGTATGCAAAGCACTATCCAGCAAAGTTTCTACTGGTTTCAAAGTTAAATTACCATAGCAGATTTCCATGTGCTTTTGGAGGGTGACAGAGACAGGAGTTCTGTTCTCGAGGCAGGTACTGTTTCATGAAAGATCTTTACTATTTATTACATCTATCCCTGGTGGAAGATTGCAATTACTATCCTACTTCCAGCAACTCTTTACCTGAATCATGACAGCTCTTAATTATGTGTGAAAGAAGTAGTTATGTACAGAGAAATTTCTTAGAGTGAATTACCTAGGAGATATATTCAGGCTCAGAATGGTCTTCAGCAGGGCTATTCTTCTTGTGGTTCTCATTCTGTTGTTTTTGCTTCAGGAGCTGTGAAACTTTGCTTGAGTTATGATACCAGAATTTGCACTGGGAAGGAGTTTCTGCTCCGTCCTTCCCAAAGCTTTTTTCTCTCTTTTTATATTTTTTTTTTAAGTCAGATTTGGTCCTGTCTATATTTCTTCTTTAAATATGCCTCTTGCAGATTACTGCTGAGTAGTCTACTGCTGAGTGTGCCGCTCAAGGAAGCACAAAGAAATAAGTAACAAGCTTTCAAATTTCTGGTCAAGCTTAATATGTTAAATCTTATTATTCAGCTACAAAAACTTTATTACCCTGCAGTTATAAATGTTGCATTTTCAGTTTAAGTATTTATTGGCAAAAATTATTAATGTCTGTACTTAGAGAAATGTGTCACAGTGGTAGTCATGTTGGAGTTGATTTTCAAAATAATTTCAAGCCCGCAGAAGTTGGCATTTCAAAAATGTCCTATTCCAAGTCATACTAAATCCAAGATTTTAAAGGATGTCCAGCTTCAAGACATTCTTAATGAACAAAGATAATTGAGCCAGGACAGACATACAGCTTCCTGGTCCAGAATAGGTAGGGTGGTTAGGAACTCTGCCATTTAATATAGGAGAATGAATTTCAAGTCAAGTTGCCACTGAAAGGCAAGAAAGGAAGTTGAAGTCTGGCCTCTTTTATCCTGCAGAAACACTGTGTGGGGGCTGTTGTGAAAAGATTTTAGTGTACAGACCATCTTAAGAGATTTCTGTTTCTGTGGGAGGTTTGGGCATTTGTATGGACATTTCCAGACAAGCTGTTTTCCCTGAAAACTTCCAGGAAGCACTCAATGTTGTACAACAATGGAATTGTATTTTTTATAGAGTGTTATTTCCTGCCTGGTCTCTCTTCATTCAGGATTATTCAATTATGGATGGTCACTTTTCATTTCCAATCAGCCTTTCTTAATTTATATATCAGCATGAGACTTATGATGGCTTGAAATAAACCTCATTTATTAAAGGTGACCCTTGCAGCACAAGGTAGGTTAAATTATAAAATGTGAAGAGTTTCAGGGAAGAGATAATCATTGGGGATTGCAGTGGTAACTTGATTTTGTAGATTGACTGTCATTGATGACCATTCTCCAATCAATGTGCTACAGGAAACAGCTACATGTGCGACGCTATTTCATCTTTGTTTGCTATTAAGCCATCAATATAATTGTCAATAAAGAAGCTGGCCACTTGTTGGAAACCTTACATCCATAGATAGTAGAGAATGTTCCTGTAAAAAGACAGTGGTATCCCAGCAGCATTAGAAGTTGAGTTTCAGAAAGCCATGTAAGCATTTGTGCCCGGCAGTTTTTCTGCAGTAGGGATAAGCATTACAGGGACAAGGTCACCCTAGTGCCCTCAGTGGAAGGGAAACAGCCCAGCTGCTTGGGGGACTAGAATTACAGGGCTTTTTTTCTGCCTAATTAGCAATATTACTTTATATTTTGCACATCCTTTTGCATGCATTAGGAAGAAGTCTGCAGGGAGCTCATTATGTTACCAGTCTTGTAGTTACAGGCTTGCAAAGCTGTAGCTTCAGGGATGCAGAAGGTGTGTTCACTTGAAGAAATTCCTTATCCAGACTGAAACACTGCTGAAAACTTGTAGGAACTCTGCGGGATGTCTCCTATGGGGCATGCTTTATCCTGTCCTGCATGTTCCTGTAGCAAAGCTGTCCAGATGAATCTTCCTTGGCATATTTTTACTTTGAGATAATGGCTGAAGGCAGAATTTTTGCTCATGTGTCATCTGTTAATGACTCTCTAACCAATGAATGGGTCTGTGAAGAAAAAGGAGCCAGTGAAACCTTGCTTATCGCCGCCTTGGCGTGGTTTTTCAGAGCCTAGTGTAGTTCCTGTGACTGGCGTATTCTAGAAGTACAATTTAGTGTGAGGGCTTTTTATTTTTTCTCCCCTCTTTAGTAGAGAGTGAAACATGACAGAATGTTTCTTTCTGAAAGTAAGACAAGAATCTCTAAAGAAAGGATGTAGGGCAAGAGCTTATAACAACACTTTAAGGACAATAGCATGAACATTTGTTGAAAGAATGCCTATGTGATTCCAGCTCATTCAGTTCCCTTTGAGCTTTCCTCTTCTGAAGACTGGACCCTTAAGTCAAAAAAGATGGCACAACATACCTCATGGAATTATTTTTGTATAACCAAGTTAAACAGTCAAAACTGAAGAAAGTATTGTGTCATTATTTTCTGGCTATCATGGAACTATGCTAGCAATAGGATCACAGAGAATGTTGCTATGTGAAGTCCCAAATGCTAGAGTTCATCAGCACTTAATGCAGAAATATTAATCAGGGGTTTATAAAAAGATGCAACGAGAATGCCATGTACTTTCCCCAGCTGATGAACTGCACCTCTCTTCCCTTCACTACCACCAGATAAATGATTTTGGATTTATGTAGTCATTTTGGGGCACGACACGCCTGGCATCACCTCATTATCCTGTGGAAAAATTCACTTTCCAATTTAAGTGATCACAGACATAAAATGGTGTTCTCAACGCACCTTTCAGTGAAATACAAATGCACAGACCCCAGAATAACCCAAAATGAAAAGAACAGTTTCATTTTAATGGAACGTAGTTTGAAAAGGAATAGTTTTTAACAGTTGTAATTTTGATTATAACTGCATTATGATATGGTTGATACATTTTAAAACTTATAGTATGCAAACATGCTTTATGTAATGTGTAGAATTAACAACACACAGAAATATAAATAATAATTTTAACCATAGATAATTTTGTCGTAAGAGTTTTTCTTCATTTATCTAGAAAAATTGTGCCAATGAGAACAGAAGGCTTAGTGGAGTTGTAGAGGTTTATGTCAGCATGGGATTTCTCTTCATCAATGTGAGCTGCCCCTATTTGCAGCTTTGTATTGCTTATATCACTTCAGCTTCTAGCAAACTGAAGTATGCTCACTTTGTTCAAGTCTATTGCCACTTGCAATAGACTTAATTGCTTAGAAAAATATCTTTGCAAGGCAAAACAAAAGCAGACAAAATGCTCCAAGGGTGCAGAAGAGTAGAATTCTGACAAAAAGAAAGATGGCACAGAAGGTAAGCCATTTCAACATACTATTCTTGCATTATTTAAAGTGTATTTAGTATAAATAAAAGAAAATAGACCAATACCAGCCATGTAATCTTCAGTGATGCAAAATGTCTTGTTTTTGGAGGTTCAGGGAAAACTGTGTTGTGAGGTTTGATTGTAAAATTTTGGAAGACAAAAATGTATTAATTTCTGCAATATACTATATATGCCATTCTAACATGTTCCAACCAAAGACCTTTGGTGGTTTGTTTGTTTGTTTTTTAATGTTATTTGAGTATTTCTTTCAGGGTGGGTATTCCTTCTTCACTTCTGCTCTGTGGTTTGTAAGATGACAATGCGATCTTTTATTATTAGGATGTTAAAGACAGAGGATAGCTACTAAAATATAGGGTACAGTCCATCCTGAAGTGTTTATCAATCTATATCCTAGCAGTAAAGTGTTCACTAACTATTTGTATGACTGTCTGGGCATTCAATTAGGCTTACCTAATTGTGTTTTAGATTGCAAAACTGGCTCATCCGTAAGTGCTTTGTCTGGAAGTAAAGGTTACTCATATACTCGTAGATCTGTAAAGCTTTTAATTTACATGTAGTTTGTCTTCAGATAGGTGGACACTTGTGTTTATTTTCTAGCTGCATTACTACTGACCTAAAAGAGAACAAAGGCAAAAGACCCTTGCCTTGCTGCTATTAGCACAACTCTCACACTGTTCAGACAGAAAAATGTGCTGTGTGTGCTTCTGAAAATATTTTCTGAATAACCTGCATCAGATTTCAAGCCAAGTGTTTATTCTGGGACAGATGAATAAATAAATGTTCTGCCGGAGTGGAACTGTTTTATGATCCAAGCAAGCATTGCTGATTTCAGCCTTCTGCCACTGTCTGTCACGTCAACATGTTACCTGTGTGGAAAGTCCTCTGCTCCCTGCAACATGTGTACTATTAAGTTCTAGAGTTGTTTGGCAATATTCAGCAAGCTACGATGCCTAGGTTCAGTTAGACACGGCAAAGAAATGATGGTTTTCATTTTGACAGCTATTATGAATGTTACTACTTTTTAAATCCATTTTTTAATGGATTTATCATGTTACTAATCCTTTCTGTCCATGTATGTGTCTTCCTCAGAATATGTGGTTATGTCTTCACTCATCCTCAAGAACTTTTAAATGTCTTTCAGATTTTGGAAAAGTCAGAGGTAGATTATTTTTCCCTACCACATATGAAATCTCATCTTACTTCTTCAGAAAAATCCCCTTTTCACTTGTCAATAACACAGGAAATCATGGTCTTTTAGTCACATAAAAAAATACCAACTTCTGATTAACGTTAATAATATTAAAATAATTTTTTAAACCCCATTATTTTTTAATGTATTACTAAGCTATCGACTTCTTTTAAAGTAATTGCATAATACACAAGTTCATACTTAAGGGAGCAGAACATAGATGTTCTCAGTTGCAGACTAATCTAGAGTTCAAACCTGGAAGTAGAATTCAACTGCCAAGACTGAAAAATGATACACAGACCTGAATAACATCAATAGCATCCACAAACACTGTCTGAGACAGGCTGAGCCAGATCTTTCGCTGTTCTAGACTACTGATTCTTTGTCATAACACTGTTACAGCTGTGATAAGCTGGTATCAGCAAGGATTTTGGACAAGGAAAAATTAGTTTTACTGTCTCACTCTTTGAGAAAGAAATAACTAGGCAAACTCCCATCCTCTTCCCCCAACATATTTATTTTCTTAGCCTAGATTCAATTTGATTTTTGTCTAGAGATTTTGGTTTGACTTGAAAGAAAAAAGTGCGTTTAGAAGTAAGAGGATGGAATTAAGCTGGAATGAGGGCTTAAATGAACTTACTGCTGTAGATGCTCAGGAATCCTGGCAATAGAAATACTGTGGATTTCTACAATCCAGGGCTAAGGAATGCATTCAGAAATGCTGACCAAAATACGTGTCACATTCTGCAAGACACTGACACACTTCTAAAGCTGTGACACTACCTGGTTCCTCTTCTGACTACTACTGATGGTTCCAAATTAGGTGATCCTTTAACAGAGAGGTCACCCCTTGTGTACCATAATAGCCGTTCAAATAGGAGTACCTAATTAAGTAGATATCGAGCAATGGCAATACCTAGCATAAGCATATGGTATAGGACGATTTAACTCATAATTATCTCCATTAAGGCATATGAAAATTTAGGTGCATTTAGAATTTTTTTTGGTGTAAATCTAGTATTAATATTTAATTATCAACATTAATAAATTTGTATTCATATCTGATAAAAGGAAGTGAGCATATTCTTCCTGTTTAGGAAAATGTGTTGAAGTTCACAGAAGTCAGTGCGTACTCTACCTCGGAAGTGTAGAGCAAAGGCCTAAATTTCTGAAAGAAAGCATAGATCATAGGATTTGCCATGAACTAGTCTGCAAATCGTTTGAAAAAGACTAAGGAACTTAAAAGGCAGAAGAAGGAAAGTACAAGAAGAGTAATGTAAATTAATAACAGGAGTTAGGACCACTTGCGCTATTGGCATTTACTTTGATATAAACCACAGAATTTCTGAGACTAGGCACTGTCTGAGCTGTTGAGAATTGGCATGCCATGAGTTGTCAGCTCTCTTTGTATTTCCAAAGCAACTTGTCCCAAATATGTACTGATGTCAGCAGCACAAATGCGTGCCTAGTCAATTAAAATGCTTTTCAATTTTTTTTAAATACTGTAAATCTGCAGTGTTGTTCTTCAGCTATTACCTTCTAAAGATGAAAAAGCTACTGAAAGAACCCCTGTGTAAGTCAGAATACAAAATGTCTTCTCATCCCAGTGACACTTCGTAGTGACAGTTTCAGTGGCAGCAAAAACTAGAGCAGCTTCAATACCAGCATCCACTGTTTGCTGTGCTGGATTGCTGGGGCCCACGTTACAGATACAGGGTGGGTAGTGGGTCAGCAAGTCCTGGGTACACACATTTCCTGAAGTGAAGATGACATCTGACTTGCACTTAATAGTGGCTATTATGAAATATCTTTGTCGGCTAATGGCAGCAGAAGGTTGAATTGCAACCTTGGTATTCAACAGAAGAATAGTTTGGTTTTCTTGTTTTGCTTTTAGCTGATTGCAAAAGAACAGTGTCTCCAGGAGAGACTGTTGGAAGACTTGGCAAATGTTTGTGGGGGAGCAGGTCTCATTTCTCATCACAGCTTCTTCACGTTTTGCCTTTAGAAAGCAATATCATGCGGTTCTGCAAATCTTGCCGCAGTACTGGAGAAGGATCTGTTTGGAGATGGTGGAAGAGGACTCTGTGTCTACAGATACTTCACTTATTACTATGGAAGAACTGAAATACTGACATTAATCTTTTTTCTTTTAGGAGGATAACTGGAATTAGGAGCGCCACTAGCTATTTAGTTGGAGGCAAATAAGGTGGCAAAGTTGGAGGTGATTGATAAGGAAAATGCAAGCAGCAGGTGACAACTAGCAGACGCGCTCCCTTAGACTACCTGCATACCCCAGGCCTGAGAGATTTGCCAGTCAGGTAACACACAGCACTGCTTCTGTAAGCTAATTATTGTGTTTTAGGAGTAAAAAAAATAAATTTGTTCACATAGGGGAAAACAATTGTTACAACTCTGTTTTGTTTAGTCACAAATGATTTGCTTTGGGGATGATCAGGCTTAGTGTTTCTGGTTTCATTACTATGATAGGTTTCTAACTGTTTAGTCTGTGGGATGTAGAAGAGGTTGGGAAGCTGGTGAGAAATATGCTGTCACACGATGCCTGATTTATTATGCAGATAAAATTTACCAACTTCCCTCCTCCAGTTTATCCTATTTGGAAAGATGCATGAAAAATAAATGGCTGTTTCCAGTGAAAGCAAGTGCTTCTTCATCTAGAATCAGCATTCTGTCGTTAAAAGATCTACATTATTAACCATTCTCTGTTACTGTTTGCAATCATTGCTTCTTCTCAGTCTTTCTCGCTCTGCTTCTTCTCTGCTCTACTTTCGTTTTGTGAACCTTCCTCATTTGCCTACTAGTTTTTTTTCAGATAATCTGGAAGGTGAAGAATGACCAGACAGAACTCAAATGCCATTTTGTTATGCTTAATAGCTGATTAAAAAAGAGCTGGCCCATCTCTAGTGTTCACGCGCAAATGCTTTCTCTTGGGATTTTTAAATTGAGTCATAATTGTCTATGCCAAAAGCTGTCAGTACAACAGGATAGGAAGCAGTCAGCTCTTCTTAGTGTTATATAAAGTTGTCATTTTGGAAGAATGAGCAATGATAAAGAACTGTTGCCGTCCTTTTGCCCATTTTCACAGTAAACCATGATGTTCGTGTTGCTTGCGGTGTTGATCTCTTTTCTAGTAAATTGCTTCTTTTGTAAGGATAGAATTCAAAACAAAGCAATAGGAATTTAAGCACAGTATATATAAGGAAAGTAGGGCTGGATTTCTAGAAACATTTCTATCGAACAAGCAAGTTCCTGCGTGTAATATAACAATGTATGGAAAGATGTAAGACTTCCATCTAAAACATGAAATTGAGTGTATAGTTTCTACTGTGGCAAGCACATTAGCAGATGATAATGTCTAGCTGTGCATTAAAAGAAAAATTTAGTATAAAACATTCTAAACTGTATATAATATATACATACAACATAGTATGCTGACTTCCCTAATCATGTGTGAATTCATGGGTAATATAAGGCATAATTAATATTTATAGTATTTGAAATCTTAGCAGAGAGTGCTATCACTAACTTCTGTTGTATCCACTTTTTCAAGTGTACAACAGAATTCCTAGTGATTTTGGGAACTCACTTCTTTGCTTCCTCATTAACATTCAAATTACTTGTAGGACAATTATTAATGAAAATTGACATTGTATAATCTAGCTCTGGAGCCACTGTTGCTTTTTAGAAAGCAGTAATTCAGTTTTAAGTCTCTGTAACCCACAAGGTAATGCTTCTGAAATTCTGTATTTCATAATCGTAGCTGAAAATCAGTCTTCAGGGTTCCAGCATCTGTGGCAACGTGCTCATGCATTAATTTGCTGAGTCAATGTTCCAGCTTTCTGGTTCACCTCTTTTACTGAGGTGATAACAGCTTTTCTGAAGCTGTTCTGCAACAGAACTGGCTGCTTTCTCAACCAGTGACTCATTGTTTTGTATATTATGCTTTAAAAATTTCACAGGGGACAATTCGTCCCCATAAAATAGACATAACTTCCCTAGGTTGCTCATATGACTCCTGGTGCTATTACTTTTCTGTTGTTATCTGACTGCAGCTATCAACTATATAGATGTTACAGTAAGAAAATACATTCAGCTGACACACAAGCAGAAATCCACCTGACTGCAAGCTCTGTAAATCTGCCTTATAAATGCCGCTTACCTTTATAAAATATTGAGCAAAACTAGAAATGGTGAAATTCTGGAAAGCTACACATGCTAGAGCACGGAGGAAGGTTTAGAGAGAAAATGTCAGATGCATGTGTTTACATAAACTGAGGTAGTGCTTAGTAACTTAAATAGGAACACAAAGACAAGTGTGTTCTTATAGATGCTAAACTCTCCAAATGGAAGTTATACATTATATGCATGTAATAGTAAACTAGTTTCATGGAGCAAGTTGCAGCCAACAAGACTGATTTGCTTGCAGCTGCAGGCTATCTGCTTGTACTTCCTGTGTGTGTCAAGTAGCATAAATATTATTTAAGTGGTAGGATATTTTTTTTTTTTTTCTCCCCAGACAAGCAAAATGATGAAGAATGACAACTACAAATTGTCTGTTTCTTTCAACTTTGTAAGTATCCAGGTTCTGTTTATAATTTGAAATTTAGGTTTGGTGTCTTGGCAAGTCACAAGGTTGGAAGCGTAAGAGAATGGCTTCTGTGTATAATTAACCCTATTCCAAAAATCCCTAGTCACAATTAGGTCAGACATAAGTAATTAATTATGCTTGACATGAAAGCTTTGACATACACCGTAGTTTTCAAGATAAAGTAATGAAAATCTGGAAAATTTAGTAGCCTTGCTGTGTAGTACCTGAGAGGAGATATTGGGATAGCATTAATATGTTATCTCACTGTTACTTTTAAATATGGTTTAGCTTAATACTGTGTGATTTCCTAGTGAGAGGATGTTGCTGTAACTCAGTACTTTGAATTCCTTAGCACCATTTCTCAAGATTTGTTCTAAGGCAGAACTATTCCTTCATTTGTCCTGGGCTTCTGCTGCTTCCATTAGCAGTCTGTAGCCCATTTAATCCATGACAACTTGTTACAACCCCACACTTACCACTGTAAACTTCTGTTCCCTTGCAGGCTCCTTTGCTGGTGCAACAGTCACCTCACAGCAGAATCAGCAAGTGATACTGGAAGATGAGTATGTGAATAAACTGTCTGCTCCGACCTTGGCATTTTCCAGCTTCAGCCATCAGCTTTGTATTTCAGTGCTAGGTTGTCTGCCTTGGTCATAGAAATCTTCCTGTTTGGGAAAATTACACAATACTCTGATTCCCAGTATGCCCTTGAGTGTATAAAAAAAGGAAAAGAAATAAAAAGTTGGCATGCTATGCAAATCAGAATAGGGTAAAGATCTCATGAGCAAAGGCTTGAAAGTGCTGTAGTCTCTTCTACCAGCAGCAATACAAGAAATACTACATTCTGGGTAGTTTTGGATTGTTTCATCTGTCACTTTTCATATTTAACTTGGTTTAAAGATTTTGGAGGAAAAAATATCTTTTAAGACATACCTGTTTTTTTCTTTGGTTGTTTTTCTTTTTTCAAATTGGCTTCAATTTTTGATTAATCCTCTAACCAACCGTATTCTATTTTTCACTATACATATTTTATTCAAAATACTGAATCTGAGATGTTAGTAGTCAAAGCCAGAATTGTATTATTGTGTTTATGATATAAATATATTATCACTATAGTAATACCACTCTCTGATTTTAAAATTACCCCTATTTTTGCAGGGGTAATAAATATATGGGGAAAAAAAAAAAAAAAGAATTTTCTGTGGAGTTTTATATTTAGCAATAATGATTATGTGCTTCTTTATATCTATGGATACCACATGATGTTAGGATGTTTAGTGCTTTATGAAAAAGTAAGAGCGATTTTTATTTTGTAAGAGCAAATAGAGTTAACTTTAACACCCCTTCTTTAAGTGTAAGTATAGCAAAGATAGGAGGAGGTTTTCAAAACAGGGACTCCGGAAGTGTGACTTCTGCAGTTTCAAATTCTGAAGGTCAAATAATGCTCTTGGTTGCATATTAAAGACAATTTTCTAAGCTTTGGAGGGAAAAAATGTTTCTTCATGACTCATGTCCAGGCTAAGGCTTTTATTTCCTGCAGTAATGATACAGTATCACTGTGTACAGACACAGGCTTTACGTGTTTCTGAAATGAGCAGTATGGGAGCAACATGGTATCTCACTCTGTCTGTTTAAGGTATTACCTAGAACTCTTAATTCCTTTTTAATCTATGCCTGGTTCCTAGCTCTGTCTACGTAGTAGTTTCTTGCATTTGAAGACAAGTCAAACCTTGTACCACTGACCCTTGGCCATCTTCACTAGCTTTTGCATTCAGCAGAAGTACAGCTGTGTGCATGGCTTCCATCTCACCTGTGAATATTTTAGGGCTGAAATCTTCAGTTTTGGGGAAAAAGTGAGTGAACTTTTTGCCATTTATCCTGTGAGAATATTTGACACACCTAAAATAGCAGACATGCTTGAGAATAAACAAAGTCACCTGTCTGCCTTATTGCTCTGATCTGAGTGTGATGTTCCTCAGCAGCTTATTTATTTACAAATAAATATTTCGTAGGGCTATGCTTTGGTACTGCTCTTCCTCTATTCAAATGAAAATAGCAGGAGACACAAAAAGAAGTGGAGACTATTTGTCTTTCCATTAAGAAAACAATTTCTAAAGCTGAATGTCATTTGTGCAGAGGGCTGGGAGGCAGACCTCTGGAAATCAAGGTGTGATTTGACTTCCACAGTACAAAAACATATCAGAAAGAATTACATATGTAAGAAGGAAAGGCATTAGGTCAGTTGGTGCTGTAGACAAATCTCTTTTTAAAACTAACAGTTACTTTCAGTTTGAGGGCGCTTCACAGTTTCTACGGAGCTTACAGAATAGAAGAGATAATAAAATAACTGAAGCTTATTTGAACTCGTGCCATAACAACTCTAACCTAAAATCACTACAAAAAGACTGTTTTCAGTCTTTGTGAAAGTCTGATACTCTGTGCAGCACAGCTGATAGTAATAACAGCTGAGAAGTTGTGAAAAACTCCTTTTGATGCTTAGTATGTGCTTCTCTATTGAAAGGAGAATTACATGGCAATTGTGTAAAACTCTACAGAGTTCAAAGAAAGTCTTAGATGGATTCAAGTAGTGTACACTCAACTCTTCAAAATGTTGTGTCTCAATGGGATTTTTTGTGGTTACACTGTTATGCCCTCAAGAGGCATCTCTGCAAATCTGGCAGTAGCACAGCAGTATTCACAAGGCGATGGAAATTTTAAATCTATTTCTTTATATTCCTCACTTGACTTTTAATATGTTTTCCCTCACCCATTTAATTATTTTCTCTGTAATAAGTTGGACAAAATTATAAGTTAACATGGTTTTACTTGTAACTCTGTCTCTTCTTGGCTTGCATCAAAATAATTTTCTTAATAAAGCCACAACATAGAGTACTTGTACAAATCACCCTGAGAGATATGTGTTGAAATTCTTATGAGACACTTCTGCATTATTTACATCGTGACGTTCTATCAGTGTACTAATGCTCAAGACTGTTTATATTTTTGGATTTAACAAATATGTAAATCAGGTGCACATTTCCCTAGGAATGCAAATGTCTCAAATGAGGAAAGACAACAAACTTCAAAACAAACAAACAAAATAATAGAATATGGTAAATAGCTTATGTGAAAGCGGGGAAAGAAATGCAGCTCAAGTAAGTGGACTACAGATGCTGGGCTGTAATCCTTGCCATGGGATTGTTTAATCAGCTCATCTTGAAGCTCTGACAGATCAATTGTTTCTCAGCAGGGAGAGAGCTGGGGACGAATGGCAGCCCGGCAGAGTTTTCCCATAAGGAGGCATGAAAACTTCTGGTTTTCCTCTGTGTGGCAATCTAGAGAGCTGAGAGGACTGAGTTCCTCTGGCTGAATTTGCTAACTCTGGTAGAATACCCCTCCAAGGCCCCCCATCTCTCTGAAAGCCTTTTTATAATGATTAAAATAGCTGTTTGATTTCAGTGTATAAGCACAGAATGGGAATAGCATCATGGTGGATTGAGTTTAAGTATTACAGAAGGATTTGAATGTCCTTCAGAGAAGCACTCAGCTCACATTTCATGTCAAAACATTCCCTGATTTAGTAGGGATAACTGATATCTTTGAATCATAGTGCTCTAGATTGAGTATTTGTACAGTGGGAATGTCCTTTATTGTGCTGTTTGTCCTATGCTTTTTATTATGCATTGCTCGCTGAAAACTTTATCTTTCATTAAAAACTGAATTCCATTCAGAAGTGCAATTAAACAAAAGTTGCTCACTAAAATAAGACATCATTTTTCTCAAGCAGGCTTCTATTTTGAATTTTGATGGCTTCCTGCTAAATATGCAAGCTTTCTTTTCTGTGAAATTAGTTCAGTATCTAAAAATCTGAATTATTTGGTATTTAGTTTTTCATCATGTAACTTCATCCCCTGAAGTACTAGTAAGTATTATGTTTCTCAATTGTCAGCCATCTCTAAGAAGATCTTCATGGTAAAATTACGCTGAATTCTCAAAAATCTATGAAATCTGGATAGTGTATACATAATGTGTTAATCAACATTCCTCTGTAATCCTGCAACTGCACATTGTATGTAACCATTGCCTTTTCTGTCTATTTTCAATCTTTTTATCTAAAAAATGTGCTTTGTGTCTGTTATAGGGAGAATGTCAGTTGGACTCTGTACTGTGACAGCATCACATTCATGAAGCCTCTGTCTCATCTGTCTTTGTCGTTATATATCTGGTCTCACTTTAACATGTTCTCATTTGTTTGTACCGGCAAAGGTGACGGGTAAGGATCATTAATAGTGTAGCAAAACCACCTTGAAAAATGCTATCTTGATTTTCCCCTGTGCTACTTCATCTGTCATGCAGATATAGATATTAGATTGCTGGAGAATAAGTTCACTAAGCAGAATTATTCCCTGATAAAACCTGTCCCAAAGTTATGCCAAGTCTCCACATTCAAATGTCTACAAAAAGTCTGAAAATTACTTATCAGTAGTATGTGCATGCGGTAATTCTTTGAAGAGTAGAACACATGGAGAGCTACTTCGGTAACGGTGAGTTATGTTAACCTAACTTCCATCATAAAGGAGAAAAGGTTTTCAACAAAATCAGCTAACACAAAATTTATTTCTCATTTCTTTCCTAGTATAACACTTCCAACAGCTTTCTACTTTCCCTTTTCTACAAGTTAACACCGCGTAGGAGGTGTTAGCTTTGTACTGCTTGAACTCTGAAACCTTGTCTCTGGGGGAGTGAGGAGGCCGTAATTGCTATGAACTGCTGGTGCTGATGCTGAAAGAAAACTTGATATTCACAAAACTCTCAGTAGAAGGTGGACTAGAGATTTATTAAATTGATACCGCTAATACTTGTAATTGATACCTTGCCTAGGTCTCCAATGGAGTGTGAGTTCAGTGACTTTCTTAAAAAATATTGTTCAGTAGATACAGAAAAACTGCTGTCAGTCACAAAGCTCTCCACAAATCTGAACTGTCAGGTGCCCTGAAGTCTTATTGATTTGGATGAACATTTTAAGTACTACCAGAAATTATATGTATCGCATATAAGAACAACCTTCAAATTTAGTCATAACACAGCATTATTTAAAAGACTCAGACCCTCAATGTGAGTAGATTTTTGTACTAAAATGTAAGAGAAAAGAATGCCTGACAAAATAGCAGATGTGTGCATTGGCAGTTTATGGTAGTAAACTTGTCTAGGGAGGAGGGAGCTCAGCACTAACTTTCCTTGGCATCAGCAGGTTTTTTAAAAAGAACTTTCACGTTGGGAACTTTTAAATCATTTTAGTAAAAATATCCCCCACCTTTTCCGTTCTCCTCTTGTATTCAAACTACTCATTGCAAATGTAAAATAAGTTAAAGAGAACCGAAATGGAAGATGTAATTTTTTGAAAAGAAAAAAATGAAAACTTTAGTAAACAGCCTACCTTTTCATACTGTTTAAAAAATTCTTCTTGACATGATATTTTTGTTAATTATAATTTGAAATTATAATTTCTTTTAACTGAGACTTTTTTTACCAAACAGCTGGTGTCTTTGTGCCAAAAGTCAAATCAGAAGACACACCTTGATGTACTACATTGTAAAATTGTCAGATTAAGACATGGATTTTAAAACTACAGGAGTAAACAGAAGAGATAAGCATCTTATTTGTTCCTGTTTATGATTATTGCAATTTATTGTTTCTATATAGTATAATCTATCTGCATTTATTTTAAAATAATTTTGTCCTATTGATAATGATTTTTTTTATTATTACTTTTATTTTTTGAGGGTCCATAGGGAAGTATAGTTGCATAGTTCTCTGTTCTCCTTCTCAAGGTCAGTGAGAATGAGGTTTTTTCATTCTTGAGTTTATGTTGCTGTCTTTATAGAACTAATCCTTACCACACTGATTTCACTGGCTTTTCAGAATTTAAGTTTTCTGAAAGAAAGTGGAGAGAAGAAAGGCTTATATGAGAACAAGGATTGCATGTTATCTTGATTTTGATGAAATAATTATGATTTCTTTTTCTAGATAGTCTGAAAAAAAGATTTGAACAGGTATTTAGCAGCAGTAAATGTAAACTCTTTGTGGATTTCATTTATGCATGTTTTTTAAAAAAAAGACATTGCAAGATAAAAGTTACTGAATAAAAATGTGCACATGAAGTCACAGTATGATGGTTACCTGGAAAGTTAGTGGACAATAATTAGTATCAAACTGCTGAAAGACCGAAGTCTTCTGTTTTGAATTTGATGATTATCAGCTTGTTTTTGTAATTGTTTGAATTTTTGTAATGTTGTTTCAGTTTGTGCTTGTTTATCTTTCTCCCTTCACTGCAAATGGATTCTGTTCCATCTCAGTGATTCCTGTCCTCTTGAACTATAAATATATCACTTTCCTCACAGTTTTGAAATTTAAAGGAATTTTGAAAATCCTTCACTCTCAGAGATCAAAAGCTACTGTAAACCTGGGTAGTTTACAGCCACTGTAAACCTAGCGTCGCTAGACCTATTTGAAGTAATATCGGTCAACAGTCTATCTACCAAATCTCTTGCTTGCCTAAAGTGTCTGTGAGCCAGTGAGTTCAGTAATGCTACAAGTCAGATCAGTATTGTTATATTTCACCTAGGTATTACTTCTGCTTCTTTACCCTTAATTCAGTTCTCCTCTGACCAATTCTGCTTAAGTAGCGGCTGTTTTCTGAGCCAACTGATTCCAAGTAGTTTCAAATTCACTTTTTATTTCTTCTAATGAGTCATTTCTCCATATTTAAATAAAGCAAGCAGGGAGAAGACAGTAATGCTTAAACAGGGCTATAGCTGAATATATTTCCTTCTGATCTCAGTTAACCTATGGTCTTTAATTTCAGCTGAACCTTTGTCTACAATAGCTGTAAAAAAAAAAAAAACCACCACCTCCTTGTCCCCCAATAGAAGAGGGTGACACAAAGTTACACAAAAATGGCAAACTAACACTGTTTTGCAGTAAGCAAATGGAAGAGGAGGAGAAGCCATGCACAGAACTTTTTTATTTTGTGCCTTGTCTTCTTTGCTCTTAGTCTTACCTCTGACGAGTAAGGATTATTTAAAATACTTTGAAGCTCCTCCTATTGCAATCACTACATTCCACAGCATTCACATTGCCCTGGTTTGTCTCAGGCTTCAGCTAAGTCCGTTTTTGTTTCTATGTGTTATGGTCCCTGCAAGTAGGTGACGTTATTTTTCTGTAATTCGTATTGAAACCAGTGGAGCAGATAAAACGCAGAAAATGCAGAAGAAATTGAGGGGTAGCTCACATGAAATGGACTTCCTACACAATAAAGGGCTTCCACTGACCCTGATGAATGCACAACTTTATATAATTAAATTTTCTTTTTATTTTTACATTATGTAGCAGTTTTCAGCAGCATGTACCAAAATTATACAGAACCACAGCTGACATAATGATGGTGTTCCAAGTAATGTACAAAAAGCTGAACTCATTTTTGAGTTCAGTCTGCATAAAATTTGAGTGGTATGGATGTCAGAGTAGCTCTCTATTCATTACGTTGCATGTCAGAAGTTTTACATGACCCTGAAATATAGTTCTTTTTCAAAAAATGTGGCTTTAGGTTGGTATGTTTGTAAGTTTGAAAACTGAATTATAGAACTTCCCAATGTTGAGATGTTCCCAATTTGAATGCCCCTTTTCCATTTCAAATGGTCTCTTGGGTTTCTTTCTGCTGTGTTTTAAATGTAGATGAGTAACTCATCCAAATGGTCTTTTTTTTTTTTTGTCTTTTTTTTTTTTTTTTTTCCAAATATGGCCTTTTATCGCTGGATTATGTCTAATACAAATTCGTATGTGGATTTAGCCAAGAGATACAGCCCTGGATTGTATTGCTGTATCTGACTGCCAGTGTTGTTCCTGGTGATGATTGCAGTGCAGACAAAAAGCGCTGTCCGCAGCTTGAGCTTGATTGTACACTCTGTCATAGAGAAAGTCAGGGGAAATACAAGCTTTCATTTCTGAAGCAAACAAAAAAACCCCTGTATGTTCATTTCAGCTGTTCCAGTAAGAGCAAAATAATCTCAGAAAATTGAAGAGAAATCAGACTAGGCTTCCTGCTGCTCACCCACTTTATGCCTATCAGTCAATTTGTGTGAGGAACAAAAATACTCTGTAAAGAGTGCGTCCTCTGAAAAATACTTATGACATGCTTATTCCAGCTTATTTCCTTGCTTTATTTAATTTCATTTTGTTATTGAAAAAAAAGTCTGACATATTCTACTGTGGCTTATGTCTTTAGGAACATTTAGGATAGTCCCACTGATTAAGATTTTCATACTCATACAAAATGTAATCAGTATGAAATTGCAAAAAGAAAGCCATCCTTCTATTTTGGCAATGAAAATGCAGAACAAACAACTCAAAATGTATGTCTTCTATCTATCTTAAGTACCTGATGGGTTAATCACTCATGAAGTAATCATCATCTTACAAGTGTGATTTAGAGCTCAAGAGAAATGAAAAATAAAATAAATGCCTTGCTGCTATTTTTCTTTATTATTGGAAGACATTCCATGGTGTCAGTGCATGCAGAGAATGTTGGACAAGTATTTAAAGAGATTAAGCTACTGTTTGTGAAGGATTTTGAGAGAAAACTAACTGGAAAAGCTGCTATACAGTGTGCTATTTTATATTTTAGAAGGTTATAAAAACTTACAGAATAGGTAACAAGACTAAGTAAACAAATACTTCAATGCCTTCTGGACTACTGGAGTGTTTGCCTAAATAAGAGAGACACAAGCTTTTAATTTTTAATACAGTAAACTTTCTTTCAAGTACCAATTTTTGTGATATAGCAACTGCAGGTCACAGAAAAATACGGCTAAAGGAAGCTTTTCAGAAGTCATCCAATTTATTCCATACCCATAAGAAAGGATCAACTAAACCATTTATGATTAGTATTTGCTCTGTCTTCTAAATAGCTTTGTATAGTACTTCAGTAGTTTTAATACTTCTTTTTACAGTTAGGCTTTCCTAAGACATTACATACATAGGCTTTTGGTTTAGTGTCATTTGTACTTGTTTTTCCTCTCCATTTTATAATTGGCTGATGTTGTTGTCTCTGCCTTCCCTGCCGCCCAACTTTTCTGCTTCCAGTAAGCTTTTGATAATTTATATTCCTTTCTAGTTTCCTCTGGTTTTATTTCTTGCGTTTTCTCTCTTGTGTTATTTGTTCTTATTAATCTAGATCAAACCTCTACAAGTTTTTGGTTGGGTTTGGTGGTTCTTTTTTTTTTAAACTCAGAGAAATTAAAAGCTCACAACTTTATCCAAGTTGGTTTTTGCTTCTGTTTCCACTCATCCACTTAGGAAAGGACTGTTATTAGAGGGAATGCCTGCTGAATCTTGGACAACTTCACCGATGATACATGAGGCAGACACTGTCGTGGTGGGGGTGGGTGGGGTGTCTGCTGCAGAAGGTTGAGTTCTGCTCTCTCAATGGCAACAT
Organism: Ibycter americanus; assembly: GCA_035590275.1. NCBI lineage: Eukaryota > Metazoa > Chordata > Aves > Falconiformes > Falconidae > Ibycter > Ibycter americanus. Next base: position 17,736,938 of record JAVJGI010000037.1, read on the forward strand.
TATGGACTCTGTCTAAATGAGTTTCTTCTAACGTAGCATTATTCCCCCCCCCCATTTTTTTAAAAACTATAAACCAGTTCGCCAGCTTCACTGCACTGACCTGCAAACACATGATGGTTTGGACATAGAAAGGGAAATGCATGAGAACCCCAGGGAATTTTACATAGGAAGTTGCGTATCTAGTAAGAGTCTGACTTTTAGACTCTATCTTACAGGATACTTAGGGAGACAAAGATGATGGGTAGAAACATCTGATTTTTTTACGCTTAAAAATCTTTTGAATGAACAAATGAACATTTCTAGCTGCATGTACCATTGAAAAGAACCATTCACTAAAAAAGAAGTTTGTTGAAATTGAGTCATCATCCATCTTAGAAGGAAATAGGAATTGTGGTCAAGGCTATTATTCTTTTAGCATCTCCCCCCCCTTTACCCCCTCGCCATCAAATCTATTTAGAAATAAGTGTACTTTGTAGATCTTAATAATGACTGAGGAGCTCTCTTAAGAAAATCATGTCTCTCTACCCATCATTTGTGATCTGTATGAGGAGGAATGTGATGGACAAAAGAGCAAGTCTAACAAAGCAACAGCAGCATAGTGGGACTATGGGCAGAAGGTAGGAGTAGCGCTGTGGGAATGAGACTTGCTAATGTTGGGTTTCAAAGTCAATGTAATGTACTGAAATGGAACTATGAGAGTGAAAAATATCAGCACGCTAACGTGAAAGAAAAAAAAACAACAGACGGAGTAATTCTTCTACTCAAAGGCTACTTTAAATACTTGTCTCTAAAAGTAATGTGTCTACCAATCTTGGAATTAAAACAGGGTGTTTTCTGTTTTATAGGTTTTATATTATTGGTAGCAATTAAACTGTAATGACTTCTATCCATTAGTACTATGGGGGAGTTAAATCAACTGGAGTGTGCACTGGTAACAGCCATGAAGTCCTAGGTCACTGCCAGTTTGTTACAGTATTAAAGAATGTCATGGTGGGTGCATTTTTATGTCAGAAAGAGTCACGGAGTTAAGTAGGAGAACATTACTGTGTCGGGATAGCGGGAAAATAAATGCATAACAGCTGTTATTAGACACCATAAGTACAAAATAAATCTGTTGCCAAGAACACCATTGTGAATGAAAAAGGAGAGAGAGGGAGAATAATCCCTTGCTAGTAGCTTTTAGCATAGCGGGGTAAGCTTCTTTCTGCCTTTCTGATGTTTTTCAGGATTTCTCCAGATAGACTAGGACTCTTATACAGGTTGTTACCGGGGCTGAAAATTCAGGTGTCCAATCTTTATTAAGTTTGTTTTTTCTCAAGATTCAGTAAACTGCAGGAAAATTAGTAATTATGGCAGATTTGCATATTATTTGGTTTTGATAAAAATGTTGGTTCTGCCAAATCTCCTGGAACCCTCAGAAAATTGGAGGAAAAAACCCTCAAGTTACTTACACACTTCTGATCTTCTGTTTGTAATTTCTGCTACTTTTTAATTGATGTCTGTATGTTTCAGTTTTTAAGTACTGCATTGTTGTGCCTGATCCATCATTGCCTTCTCTAGCTTCCAGAAACTGGTATGTATGAACTGGCAATGAACACTTTAAGCGACTACCAAGCCCTGTGAAGGACAGTGAATTACATGTGAAAATCTGTCTCCTGAATCAGTGGTAACATGGGAAGTGTTCAAAGTCAGTCAACTCATGTACCGCACACCTCTGGGTTCCCAGTTCCCATGGGAATATGTCAGAAGACAAGCTACTTTACTGAGTTAACCAAACACAAATTTGTCTTACAATTTTTCCATTCATTCAGATGGGACATGAATATTTTGTTTCCTAATCTGCACAATTACCCTGGAGCTCATGTTGCAATGTGTCAGTACAATGACAGCTCCCTCTGAATGACAACTCATAGCTATAGTGAAAAATGACAGGATTTGTAAACCAAGGTTGTTTAAAGAAAAGACTGGGTTCTTGAGTGATTATTTCTCACTGAATCATTACTGCACAATACACTGTAAATACACTTATTTTAAAATGGATCTAATTGGCTTGCTTAAATGGACTTGTGATGGTGTATAACAGAGTATGCTGTGCTAGCACCTAGTAACGTAATCTTGTTGATGGCAATTACAAGATGCTCAGAGACATTCTATGCATTCTACAGTGCGATCTATTAAGAACAAGTCAGTAGTAATGGGCATTAGAATTTGTAAGTGTTCACCTTAGTGGCAGGCTTTTCTATCGTGCCTTTTGTTGTCACTCAGGCAGTTACTGTCACTAGCTTTTTTTCTGACGGAGGCCTTATTTTTCATATGGCATAAGCCACTACTTGTCTCCCTGAATGTGCATTTGTGTGGAACTCTGTTACATACGATATTTCATTCTGTTTATCCTTAAGTATCTTTAATGGCATCTTGCTTAACAAAAAAGGTGAAATGAGTATTTTACACTCTTGAGTGTAAGAAAGGAGTCTTGGACTGAACTGGGAAGCTCTTACCTGATTTTCATCCTCATTAATGTAGCTAGAACTCTGAATATAAATCACCCTAAGGTTTGCTATGTATTTTAAACATGAGTTTTGGAACTTAACTGTGCTATACATTGGCATCTAGTTTCAGCTCTTGGGACAAGGGATTGACTATGTAACGTTCGTATGGCAGCAAGCAATGAGCCTCTGCTTGTACTTGCAGACTAGGGGAATTGCTGCAAAATATGTATCTAATTCTAATAATAATAATGTGTTCCCCCCGCAAAATAAGGAAAATAACTCCCAATATCATAAGTGCTTTTGAACACTTCCAAGATGTTCAGAAAGTCTACAAAAAGTTCAGAAAGTTTAAAGATATAGTAAGGCAGAAGTCTTAACATAAGTATGCTGCAGACATTAAAAAGACTAATGCTGTTGTCGTGCTGATTTCATTTTTCTTTTGTTGTATAAATACATATATATATATAGAGTACATAAAAAAAATATTGGAGATGATCCGAATTGGTTCATAAAACCTTGCTGGTTTGCAAATCATTACGATATTTTAACTGCATTGCCTGGTTCTGAGTTAGTATCTGTAGGCATCTTGCATTATATTATACCTTGGAATTGCATCTGAAACTTGTGCCTACACAATACTGTTCCAGAAACTTGGTATTTAATGTTGAAGGAACAGAGCAACTTCTGTGTAAGGTCTCTGGTATGAAATTCTGGTCATGGTAACTTCCATATCTTCTTTGTTTAAATAATACTGATGGGTTTTGCCTTTCCACTGCACTTCAATGGAAGCAGCTTTCTTTTGACTCTTCACTTTCAGCTAACCTTCTTAGATTCTTCACGTTTATGGCCATTGATTTGCTTGAGGTGTTCCTGCAACGCTTAAGAAATTCTTCTCTAATTAATCATGCCATATATATTTGGTACCAAAACCCAGAGACTTTGAAAGGAGCATTGCTTTCTAGAAAGTGTATACATCTATATGTTTTATTCAGTGTATGTAGATAATCATGGTTGGTAAATATTTGGTATACTGGTAGTTGAAGAAGGTGTCTCTGAAAAGGGTGATGATTTTGAATTTCCAGTAATTAAATGATAGTCAAATAGTTTCACAAACATTAAATAACCTTAATGAACAATTAGTATTTCTAATGTTGAACAGTTAATGACTACGACCGTTACTTTTCAGCAGTTGAAAAGCATTTAAAATATTCCAATATTTTACTGTGTTAATGCTTAAATCATGTTATTTAGGATAATAATAGGACTTTTAACTTGTATTCTTATTACTCATACACCTATAAGATTTCCCACAGAGATTTAGTGCTAGCCACTGTGGGACAGCTGACTGTACCTAATTACCATTCTCAAGAGCCAGTAACTCCTTTTCCCCCACCCCCATGCTATATATACTTTTCATGTGATGGGTTATAAAAACTCTTATTCTGAGGACTCAGTAATCCATTTTTTAGTGGCATTGGTTCAAAATGTTCTGCAGTCACAGATAGTATTGCCTGGGTGTTTTACATAAAGCAGAACTGAGTTTATGTAATAGAAACAGAATGTCGAATGTATGGCAAATAGTATTTGTGATCTTCCTGCTCTCAATTCTCTTACCTGAAATTGAACAAATTGTTTTGTTTTGTTTCTGTTTGTGATCACTAGTTCACCTTTTCCCTATGTCCCAAGATAGCTGGTCATAAATGAATGGATCCACATCTAGTGAGTCCCGCAATTATTAGAACTGCTTTAAGTGTTTTTTAGACTTGATGACATGACTGAGACTTAGATGACAAAAAAATCTAATAAAATACTGTATCTTAGAAAAAAGTAAAGTACTGTCATACAACATTTATTTGATGATAGATAACCTAATGTAAATGCATGAAATAATTGTCATCATCACCTACATGAAGATGAAGAGCTTTTCCTGAACTAGCAGGCTTTTCCATCTAAAATGCAAATATTTTACCTTTTACCCCCATTTTTTGCCAAATAATATAATGGCCAGGAATGGATAGTGTGATATGTCTGCTTAAGCATTATAATATTAACAGAAGGTATTTTCTTGTGATTCTATATAATGGATATCAATGACATTGTTACCTGAAAAATTGTTTTATAGCACTGTCACTTGAAAGAAATGCTGTTTCCTTCCTTCCCCCACATATGTAGAAGTCAAAAAATGTAGAATCAGATGCACAGGGATTGTCAGCATGTGCGTGGCTGGAATTTCATGATCATAATGCTGCCTTTTGCCATAAATATCTGAAATGGAGATTTGCATCTGTTATCCTCGCAGACCGGGACAAGAGGCTGTCACCAGGTATGGCAACGTTTGAGTGGAAATGTCAGTCAGTTAATTCTGTTCTGATAACAGCACTAGCACATCACAAGGATTTGTCAGGAGAAAAGTATCCATAGCACATTGTTGGTATAAAAGAAAGGTGAAATAGTATTATCAAAAACACTTAAAATATAACAGTTTCAAATTTTTTTGTTACGAGTCAGAAAGTATTTCCCCTCAAGCATGTGCAGAGGGAGTAACATGAAGATAAATCTTGTACACATTAAAATTACTAAGGATTCTGGGCTAAGATAAACTAACCACCAGGCAACTACTTCACATCGTATTTGCTAAGTTGATTTGGGGTCCAAAACAAGTTGTCTGAAATTTTTACTGGAGATGTAGTTGATGTCTGCATTTCATCTGACACACTGATACACTACACCTTATGAAAGTAACGTTTCTAGTACATCAGTGAACTAAATCAATACATACTCACATGAGGAATTAGATTACTTTCACGTCTGCCAAGTACTGACTATCCTGTACACGTTAGGACATCTCCTTACTCTTGTTACGCCCGTTTTGTGGAGTAGCAGTTCTCATTTTGCTAATAGTTATTTAACAGATAATAGCTGGCAGCATTTGAAAATGTACATGTTTCTCTAGACCTCTTACTGTAACTTTTTCTCCTCAGAATGGTCATGATGCCAAATTTGGCCTCAGAGCACACTTTTTTTTTTTTTGTTAGAAACACAACATTGACTTCAGTGTATTTGTAATCTTCCTCTCTTTCGTGGCTTTCCTTCTTTAGCCTTTGCTTTAACTCCACAGCAAGCAGTCAGTCATCCTAAATACCATAGTTACACAAAATAATGTTAGAGTTCCCATTTCACTACTGATACTGAAAAACATCTCCCTGTGAAACACCAGGAAAAACATGATTTATTTTGTCACTGTCATGGTTTCAGCTGGGATGGAGTTAATTTTCTTCTTAGTAGTTGGTGCTGTGCTGTGTTTTGGCTGTGATGTG
>JAVJGI010000037.1:17742843-17792474 GCA_035590275.1 Ibycter americanus
CTCCCCATCTTTTGGGTGAGGGGAGTGAGCGGGTGGCTGCGTGGTGCTTGGTTGCCAGCCGGGGTTAAACCAGCACAGTCACTTAGGTTTCTCATTTAGTGTCTTACAGAAATAGCATCCGAATGTTTGGGTGTGAGACACCCCATGTTTGGTAATCATAGGGGTGGGCCCAGCACCAGGGTAGCAGTTTATTCCTACCTGTGATTATTCCTAACTTGTTCCATTAAAAGAAGTAATGCAATTGTTGATACACTAACTAGAAGAGTAACAGCTGCACGCTCTTTCTTCCATGCTCTTCTGTGTATTGACAGTCCGTGTAGGTGTGGTGTTCAGGCCTCATTGGCAGATGTTTTGGATGACTTCAGTATTCCCAACTGGTAAATCCCCAGGTGAATTATGGAGGTCAGCTCGAATGAGTTACATTTCTTGAAATAAGCTTCTGTTAAAAATCTGAAGTGCCTAGGTGGCATCTTCTGAGCAGCCAGGCTAGTGAAACTGTTCACTCACCACACAGCCGTAATTGTCTTGTATAAACATGTCAGGAGTATCCTGAATAAAGCTTGATTATATGTAATGAGTAACAGAGAACACAGTTTGTTTTTAAGCTGCATATGCCTTTTAATTTTCCTGATAAGAAGATATACATGAATGTACTTTCACACAGCTCATTGGATTACAACTTGAATGGTATTTTAATATTTGTGTCACTTCAGCTGAAGGTGTCATCACCGAAGTATTGGGACCTAGTAAGCCCACTAGTTAATGATGCATAGCTTTCTGGCTTAGCTGGAGATTTCACTATTCTGCGTGAGTACAGTTCTATTGACTTTAAGGCCAGCTGATAATAAGTAGAACATTGCCACCTTTTGGCCGTAAAGAAAAGACATACAGTTAAAGAAGCAGCATTATGCAAGTTGGGGATGCTGCAGCAAAACTACTTACCGGTATATTCATTTGTAACCTAACTGCTCAGTAGTGGCAGCCCAGTGCAGTGGAGGTTGTAGGCATCGTTTGCTTTGATTGTGTGTGTTTCATACCGTGGTGATGTGTTTATAGAGAATATATTATGCTACGTACTAATTACGTTTTTCTGAGGACTGAATTACATATGCATTGTGAAGATAGTATGAAGGCTACCATGGTTACCATTGTGCACCCAGGAACTTATTTTATACAGTGCCAATTAATCTGAGGTAATGCTTGAGAGAGAAGAACATTGAATAAGGAATGCTAATGTCTCAGCTGAAAGATGGAAATTAGATAGAAAAGCACAGCTCTTATTGTAGATTATGTGTCAGGGTCAGCATTTATAAATGAATCCACCTGTAAGACTAAAACCAACAGTTCTGTCTTACATAAAACCCCCATATCTTTCTAGGCCTAGCTGACACAAAGAACACGCTGCTGCTTTATCAAGGATATTCTCTGAATAGGAGTTTTTTCCCTTCTCATGATTTTAATGCCACATTCCTACAGTTCAGACTATGATTGGGCATTATTGCTATGTCAGAAAGAGGGTGCTGTTTCATGACGCAAAGATGTCTAAACCCTACGCAGGTTATAGTTGCTAGGGTCAAATGTTATGCCTCTGGCCAAAGACTTGCAGATGGTGAGGGCAAGGACTGAGCATAGTACAGCTCTGACTCTCCTGACAGCTCAGTTTGCCTCATGTTACGGTGCCGACATGGCTTCTCAGTCAACTTGTCCATTCACTGTGAGGTGTATGGCAAAATTAATGTGCCAGCTGTACACAGTGTGTGGTTATAATTCTTACATGCCCTTCTCCATGTTTCCCGTTTGCATTGGGACAAATCAATTTAGTAGACCAAAAGAATCCAGCCTGGAGCATGCAGATCCAGATGCCTCCCCATTTCAGAATACAAAACACTGCTGTTGTAATTTCTAGAGAAGAACTTTGACGAAGGGTCAAGTGAAGACACTGGATAAGCTCCTGACAGAATTGCAGATTTCCTGCTTGAATGTTTTCACTACATTCCCAGTACCTATTTATATCAACACAGCACAGAAGTATTATGAATATCTGCAGAACAGTGCTATGTAGTGTAGCATGGCCACACCTCCTGATGCTTTTTTGGCTGCCTTGTAGAGATATAGAGCAGTTTGTAGAGTTTTGCTGTTGATTCTTGCTGCAGTAGCTATAAATACCTAGCAACAAATATCTAACAGCCCTAATGAAGCAAATCGCTTAAAGATTAACAATATCAACATTTTAAAGCTGTTGCAGAACAGGAAGCTGCAGACAAAATTTGAGATGAGTTTAAAACCCTTTTAATCCTCAAACAGGATTCTTACCAACTTTGCAAAAATGTATGTAACGTTGAACACTGAACATTTAGTCTTTAGAAAAAAGTCTGCCATTTCTTTTGATTCACCAAAATGCATGAACAGTTGGATTTAAGTTAAATAACTTTATACTGAAACAGATGAGGGAATCCTTGTATCATGCATTCTGCTGGCTGAGCGACATCATATTCTATGGGGCTGGCAATTTTTGGCAAAAGAGTAATGGTAACAAACAGTTGGGAGGCAGTAACTTCAGCTTCCACAGATGTTCCAGCAGTGAATAGTTGCCCAAGGCAGAAGCTTTGATGCTTAAGTGATGGAATGCTTATCTTAAAAACTAGAAATTAAGCTACTAAAATGCATAAGCACCTTTTCCAAGTGTTATTTGTTAACACAGTTCATTGGCTTATGTGACTTGTAGCTGTATTATTACTATTTTTCATTAAAAACTGATTTGCTGTACATAGTAAAGCACTTCAACGAAAGTAAAAGTAAAGCATTTTCGACAAAATTCCTTGATAAAATACCAAGTTTCAGTAACTTTCCACTTCTTAGTGGTATTCACTTTTAAACTGATTCTACAACATTCTTAACACTTAGTAGTAAGTATGGCTGAAGATGCTTAACTGTGCAGGAGTAATCACTGGACTGCTTTTACCACATCGTGTAATGAACATCTCTCTTCCAATGCTTTGAAATGTAATATGGTCATCAGTATCTGTCTGCTAGATGTAAATCAGGCATATTTTTTGCCTGCTTGCTTTGTACTTTAACAGAGCCATGAGATTCATATACATCTTTCTTTTGTTTCTAAGAACATGGCTTAATCCATATTTTTGCCAAAGCTTCTAATCCAAAGTAATTGTTCAGTCAAGGGGGTATAGGAGAAAAAAGTTGCAGTGGCTTATGACAATCAAACATAGTTAAGTTTCTGACAAAAAATGTTATAAAACATGCACACGTTTTCTTTTTTACAAGAGAAAACTTGATTCTAAGGTATTTTCAGAAGAAATTTCAGTTTACTAGCCAAATGTTTTGGAAAATGATAAGCTGCTGATTCAGATCCTATGTATTAATCTTCGTGTTGAACTAAAAAAACAGCTGCATGCATGTGTAACAAAAACAAGGACATTTCTTCTCATCTGTTGAAGCAAGTTCACATTTAATAGTTAAGTTCTTGGCAAGAATATTTCTGCAGCCTATGTCAGTGGAATATATACAAGTTTGGAAAGGAAGTTATATAATTACCTAATTATCTAATTTCAATAATAAAATAACTGAACTGTCTAAATGCCTATCAGTGGAAAACCAATGGAAGTAGTAGATCTGTAATTATGCATAAAAACTTTAACTTTCATTCTGATGAAATATGTGTATTCTTTGAACGTCTCTTCTTCCTTGGTGACGTGGTTGCTTTCTATTAGTTTTTGTTACAGTGCTTCCAGTTAGTGGTTTCTTTTTCAGGGGGTAGGGGTGGGAATCATATAAAAACCTTTTGCAGCTTTCCCCTTTAGCTTCAGCAGCAGAAACAGTTGACTTGTAAAGAAAACACTGTGCCAGTCCAACTAAACAACTGAGGGCTTGAGGTAGGTCAGTTGTTGCCTTTGCTTGTAGGGCTGGAAACAGCATATTTCAGATATTGATACATCAGGCAAGGTAGATAAGGCGTTTTTTGGAGCATCTGGTTCTTTGGATGGGTGGACAGACAGATGGAGAAGTTCTGAGTGACTGAACATTACTGAGGTTGTTCAGCAAGCTGGCACAAATTTGTTTCTCCGCTAGGAAGCCTGCAGTAGAGCTGAAGGCCTTTACAACTGAAAACCTGGAACTAAAAGGACAGAAGGTAATAGGGGAATACAAGGAAAACTATATTAATTAATATTATTTTTAGAAGATTAACTTTTAAATTAAAATCTTCAGATAACTAGTTTTCTGAAGTTTTCAGAGGAAGTTTACATATTAAGAAAAAGTAGGGAACAGTATAAAAGTAACTTACTCCATTTACAATCCAAATGAAAGTACATGAAATGTTTCTTTCGCAATTTGTGATACTTTTAGAAATTAGGACTCATCCTACAAACACAAATCATTATGACACCAACAAAATAATAGTAGTTTGCTTGACAGCAGCTGTTGCAGGATAGTGTCTGCTAAACTATATTCAAATTACTGAAATGTTGCATTACTCACCTGTTGAGTAACACATTGAATTATCCTTTTGAAGAAGGGTGTCCATTGTTTCTAACGGTGTTAGATTTTCCCTCCCATTCCTTCTGCTTTACAAATTTATAAATTCCCTCATTTCTGGCAACTTCTGTTTTTGCACTTAGACTGTATAATTTAGCATCGTAAATAGCTGAGACTGGCAAGCAGTGTATAACTGACGATATATCCAACAATTTCTTTTATGCTTGGGGGTAATTGTAAACACAGAATAAAACTGATTATTTCAGCATATGTAGCAATAGTCACAAAAGTTGGTTTTAATTTTAGATTTTGTCTGTAGTCAATAGACTATAGTCAATAGAAAGAGGATGGTACTCTGTATTGGTAAACCTCTGTTGAGGATGGAAGGAGCCAAGAACTACCATAAGTACACTTAGAAAAGATTCCGATGAATCACTTTGTTTTGTAGCACATTGTGTGAGTGTGGAAAAAATGTTGGAGTTGTATATCGCCTGCAAGTTCATCACTTCACTGTTGACTAATTTATTTATCTGCTCTCCATGAATGATGCAGTTTGTTGTCGTTTGATCGTTAACACTTTTCACAGGTCTTTTAAGGCATAACTCCATTTGCAGTAACTTTAAGGTTATTCTGTCCTTAAGGCGGGAGCAGTAAGGCTCTCCTATTTTCACTGAAGCATATGTAATGTAGAGGAAGACAGTGTTGCCAGTGAACTAAATTCTTCAGTGTGGAAGAAAAGGAGAGTCCCAGTGAGCAGACTTTTGCTCATTTACTCCCTGCAGAGAAATGACATTTGTTCTCTACAGCATTTTCTCTTGAGAGGACCAGTTATTGGCTTATGTCACAAGCAGTCTACCGTTCCTCAGTGATATATTCCTTAAGGCATACATGGATCACTTTCAATACTCAGTGATCCAAATTCAACTCTTATTGATTGTATGAATGTGCTGTGGCTGTGAGAACAGAAATTGTTCTTGTGTGTGTGCTAAAGTTCATCTGGTTTTCTTTCTGATGTGGTGCTGCTAGGCGTTTCTCCCACTATATGTTGTGTGTCTGTAGGTATGTGTATACATATATATGCTTATATGAATAAAAGGCTTCATTGACCTTTTTTTTTACCATTAATTGGCTGCCCTTAATTCTACCTAGCCTCCTGCCACTCATACTGACTTGCAGAGTCTGTCTAGGTAATCAGAATAGCAAGGGCTCCCCTTCTTCCTTTACCCACTGCAGCTGGTTTAGAGGGTAAGTAGCAGACTCTCTCTATATTAATAATAGACAATATTGCTAACTTTTTTGTCGCTCTGAGGATGATTGAAAGCAACCAAATCCAAGACATATTGAAGGGGAAAAAATTACAATAAGAAAGTGCTGTAAAATTTGATGGGAAGCATATGGGTATCTCACCACATCCCTTATCTCTATTATTGGAATTCACTGTGACAGAAAATTTTTTTCACTCCTAGAATAAAACTTACATTCCCTTGCCTATGTAAAGTTTTAGTATTTCTGCTCTGTTTTGCTTTTTGAAGGATCCTTTGCTGAGATCAACTGTATAAGAGTATAGTAAAATAATTAAATGCTTTGGTACCTGTTGGGTTGAGCAAGCCTCATTAACTTGGCTTGGACTGTACAGCTGAATGTGAAGAACACAAACAGTTTGATACAGTCAGCTAGAAGTCAGCGTTGACTAGAACTAGCATTTTTGTTATTGAGGTACTTCTGTATTGCAATGCAGTTTTGCCAGGATTGAGCATCAAGGGGAAACAATCTCAGTCAAAGAATGGGGTAATAATCCATTTAGGAACTTACTCCAGCCTGGGCTCATGGCTTTTTTAGCCTTCCTGGTTAAATATATTACGCCAACTGTTCTGGTGCTTTACACAGTACATTAAACAACTTAATCATATTGTCTCCTCTTTTATTAATAAATTTAGCATTTGTATTCCTGAAGCAGCTGTTTTCTTCTCTTGCTCTATTTTAGTTCTTCTTCAGAATACAAATTCCAGCTAATTTCCATTTTTTCCAGACCTAACACTTACAAATTTTGTTTTCCTATTTGATTGTTTAAGCCTCTTGACCAAAAAATGAGTGCTTTGAGGACCATTGTTATATTTTTCCAGTAAATATTCCCTTTGTTGTTAAGTATTTCCCAGTATTCTTGAACATCCTTCTGGAAGGAGGGTGTTCTGGAACAGTATCTTTGAGACAGAAGAGTTTGTTCCTCTTACTGAGATTTTACTCAGTTGTTTGCTTCCATGCAGAACTAATTGCTATGGTTTCACACGTATGTACTCATTCTGGACGCACCTCAATTTTTACACATCAAAGAATAGGAGAGACTATAGAGATGAATCTTTCAAGATGGAAATTAACAGGCTATATGCTTTCCCCTTCTGAAAACCTCAGATGGAAAATACCATGAATTTAGTAGTTTCAAGTTTTGGTCATAGTTGCAGATACTGATCAATCCCACCCATAGCTGCAGAACTAACTACTGTACAGTGAAGTCTTCTTCCCTTTAAAATCTGAAAAAGATCACTTAAAGGAGATAAGTTTAAATCTCAGGCTTAGATCAAAAGATTCGAAATTAATATTGTCTATCGAGACTTTTTTTTAAAACTGTGGACTTGTAAAGGCTAGCAAGGTTAGTGGTGCAGAAGAAGCTGAGAGGTGGTGACTGAGCCAGGACAGCTAACCCCACCTGACCAAAGGGATATCCCACATCATATGATATTGTGCTCAGCAGTAAAAGCTCGGGGTAAGGAGGAAGGAAACATTCACAGTTGTGGCATTTGTCTTCCGAAGTCACTGTCACATGCAATGAAGCCCTGCTCTACAGGGCAGTGGTTTGGGAAGTCTTACAGGATTCATCTGAAAGTGCTTGTTGCAAGGATCCTTGTGACAAACGCCTGTTGCCACACAGACAGTGATCAATCATCTGGCTAAAGTGATTTGATTCCACCGTGTAAGTGCTACCATATGCCAAGATGATGATTAGTTTCATTGTTATTATTTATTTAAATAAACAGTTTCTCTGTGTAGCAAGGGGCTAAGCATAGGATGAAGCTGGGGAACCATATAACAGGTTAGAGATTAATTTTGTGCTACTTATTTGCTTTAACCTACTACAGAAGGAGACTGCTGACTAGACCTTAAGATTCTGCATTTCTTATGTGCATACTATAGTGAATATTATGTGGCAATGTCTGAAAGTGCAGTATATCTTAAAACAGGAGGGAGCAATTTAGAAAGAATTGCTTGTAGCTTTTTGTGTTTTAAACACAGGCTTTCCGGGAGTTTTGCATACTATTGTCAGGCCAAAACATCATTTTAACGCTGTAGGAATTAATACAACATGTTCCACAAAGACTCAAGGAAGCTGTCTGAAGTTCTAACATTAGTAATGCTTGAGGAAAAAAACTTCTGCAAACACTGCAGGATACTGCAAATTGCAGCACTGGAATCTATTTTATTTTAGCTGACTACCGTCTAGTGCTCTGCTGTTATTTTTCCTCAGATCTTGCTTTTGTGTGCTACACAAAGGAAAGCGTATGTTTTGTTTTATTGCCTTTACTGTGCCAGCAAATATGCAGAATAAGAATGACTGATGTTCTGTGAGATTTCTTATCTTTCATGATATGATTTCTTTAACAGCCATTCTTACTCTTCTTCCTACATATTTTTGGTGCTGAATGCAATTCATCATTTCACATCTTTTTTTCTTACTGCCATTCTCTGCGTTTTCTACTTTTTCTGGCTTAGAGGACAGCAAAGTTGTTGCAACCATCATTGTTAAGAAAAGGAAAGGCAAAATGAGAGCTTCAAGTATTGTTAATACAGAACTGTTTGATCACAGCAGATATTAACAAACCTTTAATAAAACCTACGTTTCCTTTTATCAGGTCATTATTAAGGAGAGCCTTGGGTCTGAAGGTCTTTCTCCCCTTCTCCCAACCCCCCCAAAAAAGGCGGGGTGGGAGAGTGGCACATGCATGAATAAGACACAGAGAAGATGCAGTCTTTTCCAACAAGGACCATACTTGGAAATGAAGGACTGGTTTGTTATTTTATTCTGCTTGTTAAATTCCTTGTTTCCTGTGCTGAGAATTCCCATAAGGGTTCCCATAAGTGGTAAGGTTTTGATGGTAGCTGTTGACTGGGCAACTGGAACACCTCCATCAAACTTACTTTACAATAAGCCACTTCATAACCGTCATTTCATAGTGTCAGTTTGTTGCACTGAATTTTGCTATTGATAAAAAGGTGAAGGCATTTTAATTGTATTATACTACTTACGGATTATACTTTTAACAGAAATGATGTAGATTGTTATAGAGGGAGAGTGGCAATATTTACATTGAGGAGGTTAAAAAGCCCAGCTTCCAATTATAAAGTTTCTTTACTGCCTTAGGAGGTCACTACCTGTATAAAGAAGTTACAGCAAAGGGTGGCAATGAAAAGGAATGAGTTGAAGTGATTTTTATAGAAGTCACACAGCAGGTCAGCGGTAGAGTGAGGAATAAATTTCAAGTCTCGTGAGTCCCAGCCCAATGTCTTTACAGCAAATTCTGCTGTTCTAGAAATCTCACTACTCACTGAACAGACCAGAAAAATGTAAAAGTTGGGTTACGCACACTGTGCCAGTTGGTAATCACTATGCTGTTTAAAAAAAACCAACACTGTATTAAATCTAATTAACCTTCGCCTATCTCTGATTACAAAAAAATCCATGAAAGATGAAATGTCATCTATACCAGCATTTTACAATCTCTTCTGAAATAAACACATCTGGAATCTAGTCACGGGAGAGCAGTAAGCACTCACTGGCAGAGACAGCAATAGAACTGTATCAAATACACTGAAGGACTGGGCTGGGAGGGATGATTCTGCATGCTTCTCTCAGGTTTCCTAGTTCTCAAGATTTGGAGAGTGTTGGTTGTTTTTTGGGGTTTGTTTGTTTGGGTTTTTTATTATTATTATTGTTATTTATTAGGGAGTATTACCTATTGTGATTTTTTTTCTTTAAACTGGCTCTGTTTCAAAAGCATCCCATTATATTTCCAAACATTTTTTTTTCTCTTTTCCCATTTTTTTTTTTTTTTCCTGCACCACTTGTGAATCACTAGGATTATGGTGTTTAGTTTTTTTAACCAATGCTCAGAAACCAAAAAAGTAACTTGTGGTTATGTTACTCTAACCATTCTGCAAAGAGCACTTGAAAGTTCTAGAAAGAGTTGCAAATGTGTCATTTTATTTATACAAAAATTATACACAGGCTCACTAAAATGACTTTAGAATATCAGGTAAAATTATTGTTCCTTTTCACAGACTTACAGCACCTAGTCTAAAGCACAGTGGATAGAAAAGCTTTCATCATAAGCACTTACTCGGGGAAAAGATCTGGCAGAGACTGGGTAGATTAAGAGTCTAATACAAAATGTGGAAAAGCTTGTCTAGCTTTCATTAATGCCATCTTCTCACTTTGCCTCTATTCCCTCCCTGAAGGCCAATCTGTAAGTGTAGATAGACAACTGCAAAGTAATTTGCAGCTGGCTGACAGTCTGTAGAAAAACTTCATGAATATCTAAAGTTTATATGGAAAAAATAATTTTAAATTCACTTCTACTACACCACCAAGATCATAGGACACTTCACAAACAAACTAGGATAAAAATACTCTTTATTTAAGGAAGGGCTTTCCCATGTACCAGCGTATGGCATAGGTATTTTGATGGATACATTAAACAGCTGGGATAAAAGAACATGGAGAATATTCATTCTAGTGAAGTTGGAGGTGGCCCTAATCACCCACAAAGCATAGATGAAAAGAAATAGTTTTAATAGTTAAAGTTTAACTATTAAACAGTTTAACAGACAAAGAGGTCTCTAACATTTCCTCTGTGCTTCCCTTCTGAGTATCATAACGAACTCTGTTGACAGGTAGGGATGAAACCTGGGTTGCTGTTTTGATAACCATAATTATTGGTGGTAACAGACATGACCACTCTATCAGTATGTTATTTCTTGCTTTGTAATGCTGTCATATATCTGAAGTGCAGCAACACTAAGAAGTTGCAAGAGAAAGATGGCCCACATAGATCTGAGATGTTAGTTTAAATTCAGATACTTCCTATGTAATAAAACTACACACAAATGTACGGACATGAAAACTGTTAAAATTTATCACCAGTAATACTCTAGATGATTATATTTGGTATCTAGTGCAGAACATACCTGTGAAACAAGAATTACCATCTCAATGACTAAAACTCCCACAGAGATGATGGAACGTATTTATTAAGTAACTGACAAGCTGATAACAAAGACTGATATAACAGTAACTCCAGGTTTGTCAATTTAAAATAACAATACTAAATAAAGAGCATACATGAACATAAGCCTTAGCTATTGTACTGGGGGTGTGTGGCAAGGTTTTGGTAGCGGGGGCTGGGGGAAGTGATGCTGCAGGAGGGTCTGTGGGAGGTCAGGGTTTCCAGGGACAGCTGACTCTGCAATGCACCTAACAGGATAGAGCTGAGCACATCAGGAAAGCTGGTGGTGCTCTGTGAAAGTGTACCTACAGAAAGGCAGAAAATGCCAGAGAGCAAGAGAAGAGGAAACGAAAGAGTGAGAAGCAGCAGAGGGAACCCCAAGGTTAGAGAAGGGAGGAGGAAGTGCTCCATGATGCTGGAGCAGAAACCCCTGCTGCAGCCTGTGGAGGACCTTTTGTTGCATCGGTGGGTATTTCCCAAAGGAACAACAGTCTGTGGAGAATCCATGATGGAGCCAAGGAAAAAGGTGAGAAGACAGGAGCAGCAGAGACCCATGCATACTGATCGGGAGGTGGTGGTGATGGTAGAGGAGCTGGGGGTGAAGGATTGAACTTGAGCCTGAGGACGGGGTGCAGCGGGGCGGGAAGAAAGGGGTTTTAATGTTTGTCTTTGTGTTTCTTACTACCTGAATGTGTTTTAATTTGCAACAGATTAAGTTTGTTTTCCCCAAGTTAAGTCTGTTTTGCCTGCAAGAGTAACTGGTAAGCAATCTCCTTGTCTTTGTCTTGACCCACAAGCTTTCTTGTCCATGTTCTTCCTATTTCCACCTCTGGTCCTGCTGTGGAGGAAGGGAGCAAGCAGCTGGGTGGGAGTTTGACCATTAGCCAAAGCTGACCCATCACATCCATAGACAATTAATAGTCAAAACTGCATTTCAAATTAAACTATGAAAGGAATGAAGTGCTAAATACCTGAAAATGACATCTTCCCAGCAAATAATCGAATGGCAATCACAGAAGTTGTTCTACATTACTGTAAAAGGAGTTGAAATATTGATTTGGTGGGCCATTAGTACATGAATTTATTCTGTGTCTACATTCTAAGAAATCAAATGCTCATCAAAAGAAAGACATTAAAAATATGATAAAAGTTCTCTCCAAAGAATTGGTGCAACAACAGACACCTCTTCAGGATCATATCGACAAGGACAACTGCAGCCCTTTCCACCTGATGGTCCTTAGATCCCAGTGCTGTGAGTCTTTCCCAGTTTGGCACTGTTGAGTCAAGTGCTCTGTACACAGTGGATTACTGATTTCACTCCCTTTTTACAGTGCACAAACAGCACTACAAAATATAATAAACAGTGTAATTTTTATGTTTCAAACCTCTGCATTTGTTTAACTTATTGCAATCATAAATTGCTACTCTTGAGAAATACATTCTGAGAGGCCTAACTATGCACTTTTGAAAAGAAAATGAATTAATAAAGTATTCATAGCTTTTTTCTTTTATAGTCCCAGTGCAGTGAAACATAATTCTCCATGGTGCGACGCAGCTGTGTACTCTTCACAGTGATAATGGTGAATACTAAAAGTCGATATTTGAAATACCTACCAACTTTCAAAGGTGGCCCAAGTGTTTTCCAAATCACCTAAAAATATCTTGTTTCAAGAAGTAGGACATTGAAGCAAGAGTTACAAGGTAATACAGCATATTGGGGTTGTTTTTTGTGAGTGTAGAGGAAGATGTGTTTAAAATCAACCATCTAGATGCTGCCAGTATTAGTAGTAGCTGAAGAATTATGTGCTATTCTGAATCAAGGAAATTAATGTTGAAATGAAGTAATCTTGACTTGCATTGGATTAGGCAGATTAAAAATCTAGAAAAATAATTTTCAGATACTCCTTAAATTATGAATTTTATGGACAGTTAGAGTCTGTAAATTGTTCCCTGGTCCAAGAACGACCAACTCAGCCTTATAATAATCAAAATAAAAAACTCTTGAAATATTGTCTCATTCCGTTTTAGTATCTTTAGGCATCCACAGTCATTTATGTCCTACTTTAAAGCCACTCATAAAATAAGTAATCTAAGGAGTGTCCATGAATCAACATATCTAGTAAGGTATGATTCATATCCAGGCCTGCTGTGTCCAGGAGGAGATGTTGTCATTATGTTTCATTTTCTGTTTGGAAAAATTGGATCACATTGGAATAAAATTAAATGGAAACTGAAAACCCACAATGAATCAGTGTATTGTTGTGTATGTCATACATTATACAAATGTCATGAGGAAACACGAAAAGGTGGTTTGTTTATTTGTTTGGGTTTTGGTTTTAGCAAAGAACAGGTATGAATGACATGTCCTGGAATAAATTCAGACTGGAAACTGCTTCCTAACTATTAGACAAGTGAGGAAGTAGAATTGCCTCTGAGGAGGATGAGTAAGAGCAAAATTCATTAATTTAAAATGAAACTTACCACTTTATGGAGGGTTTATATGATATAGTTGCCTACAGCAATGACGCACTGGTTTTGATAATCCAGGAAACCCTTTCTGTCCCTATGTTTGGAATAATTATGCAGAAATTCCTCCTGAACTATGAGTTAACAAATATGATGGATTGCCAGGCTCTTGAGGAGACTATGTTTATTTTAGTGATGTTTACAGGTATATTCAATGCTATCTATCCTGCAATTATACTTTTACAAATGTTAAAGCTTTCAGGTATTTATATGTGTTTTCTTGGTATATTTTACTTTCCTGTGGTGAATCATATGAGCTGTGTAACATGGAGCTTAAAACCAAGGGGACGTTACTGCTGTGAGCTAGTGGTACAGCTGCTGCTTTTCCCCTACTCCCAAGGAAGTTCAGTGCGTAGCTAAGGCTGAACCCTGGGAGGTCACAGCTGTCACAGAGAGATCTGCATGTCAGATGACAGTGGGAAAAGGTGGCGTTCAAAGATAGGGAGAATGTCTGGAGCATGTTCTTTTGTTTACTCAATCAGAATAAACTCCTTAACTTTAAAGGAACAGGAAATGGAAGAGAGCTCGGTTGCACCATAGGCTTCAACCATGTAAGGCTTGGTGCAAGTTTATGACTACAAACAGATTTGCAGCACAGCTGCTGTTTTATTTTTCAGTATTTTGTTCCAACTGCTAGTAAGAAGGGGTCCAGATATAATTTACTCTTTTCTTACTTCTGTTGTGCTAGGAATTGCTCAACCAAACACTATATATAAACACACACCAGGCCTATGAAAAAGATGATTTCTATTTCTTACACGGGACTTGTATAAAGACTTTTGTCACAACTTCTGGAACTAATCAGATGGAAACATTAAGATACCTTGTTTAAATATTTTTTGAAGTAAGACAAGAGAATGCAATTTTTTTAATGCTGTGTGTGAGCTAGTGTTAAGAATGCAAATTGAGTGTTTTTCTTACATATCAAACAGTTCAACAGACTCACAAAGTATATCTGAATAATGGAAGTATAGCAGAGCTTTACATGCCCGTAACACACACACACATATATATATATATACACCCACACACCCACACATATATGTATACACACCCCTAAGGATGGTTTACAGGCAGCCCTTAGCCAGCAGGCTAAGAAAGATAATTTCAGGATGGTATATCAGATGCACATCTCTAGTGTCATCCCTGAAAGGACTGTAGCAGACATTACTAGATGAATTCTCTTCTGCCTTCTCCCGCCTCTTCTCATGGGGAGTAATCCTAGCTCAGTTCTGTTTCCTGCCACGGGACAAAACCACAAACCAGCCCACAGGTCTGCCAAGTAACTGTTCAAGTAAGTATAAAGCTAGGAAGGCTAGGTGCAACTATAGTGAACAGAAGGTGAAAGGAGCAACACAGCCATGAAACTGCTCCTCTGTTATTAGACTGGCATGAAAAGAGATGGAAATTTTTGCACATTTGCTCCCAAAATAAAGGTAGCCCACTGAGAAGTTTTAAATACCAGCACTAGGCTTTAATTAATTATGCCTGCATCTATAACTCCCAAAGCTTTTCAGTTAAACAAAAAGATGAGGAAAAAAAAGCCTATTACTGAAAATAAAACTAAGGTTCCAGAAAAATAATGGTTCATCAGTAGTGCTGTAAGGGTTGTGAGTTTGTGAGTGTGTAATCTTATATACACTTATATCTAAAATGAAAGTTAAAGGGAAATCCTTGCTATTATAGTTAGCCAGATTCTTTTCCAAGATTAGTTTCATCAGAAAGTGACAATTTGTTAAAAGGTTTTAAGAAAAGGTCAGTTTCAGACAAAGCTTCAGAAGGAAAGTTATTTCAGGTCCATCATGAATACCTAATAATGAGAGACCTAGCAGGCTGGTTCTTATGGCATTCATTAAGGGGTGAGAGAGGCAAGACCTTAGGTCTGATTTAGTGGTTATTTCTATCTTCTCCCTCAGAAAACTTCAGGTTAGCAGAAATCCAGAAAGTGAGTAAGGAAGAAAAAAAAAAAAAAAACAAACCAAAAAACCTGCATAGATGTCTTGCAGCAATTCTTCTAGCTCCATAGTTTTACATGGGCATAACCCCTCCAAACAATACCTCCCTCACTTTTTAACACTACCTCAGTTAGTTACTTTACAGCAGTTGTATCTTCAATATTGTCTCTTTACTAGTGAAAGTAATTATTTTATGAACTGAGAAGTACGCAGTGAAGACAAATACCACTGAACCCTGAAACAGTCATACACGTAAGTTGTAAGCAGTAGCCTACTTTTACATTAACTTCATTCTATCCAAGCAGATTTGCTTTGTACATGCTGAAGTTTTCAGTTCTGAGAGCTCTCAAGTTCTTCTTGTAGAATCAAAAGTTAAATCCATTGCCTTTGTGTCTTACTATAAAAATGCTATTTGTGACTGGAGAGAGTGCAACTATTTCATTAAGAATGCAGTCAAAGTCGAGTGTCAGCACAGAGTGGCTCATTAAACCACTGCAGCAATGAACTGTTCTCTTAGGCAAGAGGCAAATAATAGATTCAGCTATAGATTTTTCTCTTATTTCATCTTTCTTAGATATCTTTATTTTCAGAGGGAATCATGTAATACCTTTACACTGATAAAAGTCAAAGCAAAAATACTGGTAGAAGAACTTGTTGGTGTTTGAAAGCACCTACTACAGTTTGCCAGCATCTGAATTTTTGTCAGGTGTCTCCATATATTTGATTTCTGCCTTTAACAGCTGTTTCAAGTCAAAGAGACAGGCCTTGACTTGTATAAATTAGTACTGATTTGTAACTCTGTAGTTGGGATACATATGTGTTCAAATAAACATAACATCCAATTCAGAGGTCATAATTACACTGTGCTTAGCTTCCCAATTACAGAACTTCAGTCTCATTTATAGGCAGCACAGTTAACAGTATTCCATCTTTTGCTAGAGACAAGAACAGGATGTTCTTATGTAAAAAAAATCAGAACATTGTCTTGCTGAAGAAGCAACAAATTACACCAACTTTACAGTGTCAATGTCATCTAGTCTTTGCATCAGGACAAAATGTTGAGAGGGAATACTCTGGGAGATGGCTTAGGATATTACTAGTTTAACAATAACAAGAAAGTCCAGATGCAGATGCCAAAAAATATCCAAGACAGAGTTGTAATAGCATGCTTTCACAAAGGTGTTGAGAAGGCCATAACAATGTATATTTCTTAAGTGAAGGGAGAAATAAATGCCATGATATAAGCAGACCCAGAGGCATACATTATTAGTCTTTGTTGCTATTTCAATACTTCAATTAGAATACGAAGGAAGACAAATAACTAAAAGCTATGCTGACAGAGTTATAGAAGCCTGTGAAAATGTCAATATCAAAACTCATGTAGGTCTCTAGCCATGGTATGGACAATTATGAATTAGTAACATTTTGTATCAGTGCAAAAACTTAAGTAATGAATGGCAAAGTACATTTATAGGCAAACACTATCAAAAAGGTGTTGGATACCTACTTTCAGGATTTTAAAAATGCCCATAGGCAATGTGATTGATGGATGGATGGATGCATGCAATTTTTTTTTAATTATTATTTTTAATTTTTTTTTTTTTTTTTTTTATGCGCTTAGAAGCTTTTTTAACCTCTACTGCTGCTTCTTCATTCTTTCTCTCCACCTCTATTGTATGCTGTGGAACTCCCAAACTAAAATACAACACGAAAGAAATTTAAGTGTACTCTTTGTATCTATGAAACTGAGTAGCTGTAAAGGATTTTAAAGGCCTCAACTCATGTTTTTTGAATACCCAGATGATGGAGATATACAGTACATCAAGTGAGACTTCATAACCTTTGTCCCTCTCAAGAAACCCAAGAAAGATTTTTAGAATAAAGTGGACTTTGGCTGCAGTGAGGTTTGGCAAGTGTTCCTCACTGCCACAGCACATTTGTAGCTAAACTGACAGTGCAGATTCTGTAAACATCCAAGCATAGCCAGGTTTATCACATCCCGGTTCTTGATGTTTGTAAATTAGTCTTGCTTCTCTCTCATAAAAATCCTTGTAGCAGAACCAAGTATTCAGCAATTCCATGACAGCAGACACTATTATTTTGGAAGCACAACTATTTTTCTTCAAATTATCTTGTTGACAAGAGGAAAACCATGCTGAAGTCACTCAGAATGTTTCCTGCTACGTGACAAAAAAAGCCCGCTCCATCACTTGCAATTTTAACATGCTGTGCTTTCGTAGATGAAAGAACTTTATAAACTGACATCTTTATACCACCTCATATCTTTAAAGCCCAAAAATATAAGACTACAGGTCAGTTCTTGAAAGCAATTCCAGATCTGCTGAAAGGCTCAAAAATTAGTTTTGTACCAATTTTGACCAATTATTGGATTGACATCCTTCTCAGTTTAAAGGTTTAAAAAGCCTCAAACTGTTGGTATAATTTTTCCATTACAACAGAAGGTAAAAATAAAATCACCATATGTGTTGCATAAGATTGAAGCTCTATCCCTCTGAATTATATTAAACTAAAATCAAGTTGACATTTTTGCGTTAGTTTTAAATGTTCTGCTAGTGGATTCACGTTGTGAAGCATTGCAATTTAAGACCAGAAAATAAAACAGCATTCAGTCTCTTTACCTGCTTTCACAAAGAGAAACAGCAAGAGAGCAGCAGAATTGCTACCCTTTACTTTTAATTTAAAAACTCCAAACTATTTTAAAGTGTGTTAAAGCTTGATGCAAGTGTATGTCCAGCAGCAATGACTGAAAAACAACTGAAATTCAGGCAGTGGTATTGCCCTCCCCCTTCCAGCAGACTTTTCAAAACCTACAGTCCTTCCCCAAATGTATAGTTTGCAGTCCTACCAGCATGCAGTAAAAAGAAATGCCTATGTTTCCATAAAAAGCACCACCCCCCCCAAACACCAAACAAGACCCTAACATCACCACCACCCTCCGCCCCCAGATTCCACACATTTCTGCAGTGCAGCTAGAAACCCACGCCCCAGCTGCAGCAACCAGAATTCTTACGAAGCTGTATGGAGAGGAGAGGGGGATGGAGTGATATTTTTTGCTTTGAAGTGCAGGACTTCAAACAAAAAGTTAGACATTCTACAGTTTTGCCTCTTTTACATTATTTTAAGTGTAGTGTTTTTTTCCAGCATTCAAAAGAAAAGCTATTCTAAGCAACGCACTTTCCACGGAAAGTACTGTAGTAATGCTTTTGAGTATATATTCTGATTAAACAGTGGCGAGCCTTGCTGTCAGTAGCCTATTTGCTAGCCTCTCTTCAGAGACAAACAGGGATTTTACATCTGTGCTTTTCTCAAAAAGCAGTTAGTGACATATGAAAAGATTTGATTTGTAAATGTCTAAGGCAATAGACTTCATCTTTATAGCATACAGAGAAAGGAAGCATGAAGCAGTGAATTGCACAGCTGCCTAGAGAAGAACCACATTCTTTTCCAAGATCACCATTTACCAGACAGATGAAACAGGAATATTTCTGAGAATTGTCTCAATAGCAGTACAGAATATATATACTACCTCCTCAAGCATGTGCAGTTTTAATGAGTTTCCACCTGCCAGCAAAATGTGAAGCTCTGCAGACTACTTTGTGGCCCCCCCGCGCTTTATTTCTACTTGTTAAAAACGTAACATTCAAACTGTCTGCTCTAACTATATATAGTGGGCTGAATCCAATATATAAAAAAGCAATCAATAATCACCCTTTTTTTTTTTTTCAGTAAGAATCAATAATCACCCTTTGGTTTTAGTAAGAACAATCATCAGTAATCACCTTTTTTTTTAGGCCATGGACATCCAAAAGGTCGTATCTGATAAGCTTTCCATGTCAGTGAATATGCAATATGAGGTATGACATAAAGGACAACTACAGCCATAATATGCTCAGATTCATGGCAAATTTAGATATCTGCAGATATAAACACCAAGACCTGAGATGAAGAATCACTTGGAAAATTATCTATACTTAATAAACTTGCCTATTTGGACAGTGGCAGCCTGTTCTTAATAGGACACATATCAGCTTGCAAAGTTTTAAATGGAAGCTATTTCAAGGCATTAAGATGTTCTTTCTTTAACTCTGCAGATGCATCCAATGCACAGCAATAACTCTCTTACAATTCTGAGAAGTTCAGGCATTGGGGTAGGTGGGAACTCTTTCTATTTTTAGAATTTTAGAAATGCCAAAGTATTTCAATCTAAATTTCAGTCACTCAGTATTGAAGTCAGTTGTAGAAAACAACAAAGGAAATAATAAAATTACAGACGGAGCAGCGTCAGTACTTAAAAAAAAAAACATCAGTGACTAACATTGAAAAATATGCAAAACTTCAAACTGAGATAGACAAAGAAGATAACATTTTCCTTTAATAAACCCCTCTTAGATATTGACTGCTATTTCTCTTCGAAGAGTTTTGTTAGCTATCTTAAAGTAACTGTCCTTTGAGCATAAAACCAGTAGAGACCAATTAAAACACAGAACATTCTCCAGTAACACATTGGACAGCCAGAACTAAAATATTTTTAGTGCAGCTTAGGAAATCAGAGCATTCTGGAAATTGCATACTCTGTTTGATCTTTTTACAGATAAATGGGCAGAAAACTCAGAAGAACTAGCATTTATTTGAAAAAATGCTTTTTATATCCAGTCATAAAATATGCAAATATATAAAAACTTTCCCTATCCCATGTTTAAGTCATCTGAAGCAACCCACCATGTATTTCTTTAGATTTTAAGTCAATCTTAATTAAATGTTTCACTTCTCATGAAATCAAGAGAGACCTCTCAAAACTTCAATCAAATATTTGAAGCAAAATTTCACAGAAATACAAAAATTAAACTTGCATAAGTTACTGTTTCTTTCAAAGAAGCTTTAAGCACTTGTTACTTAGAATCTTTAGAATGTGAATCTTAGTTTATAATATTGCCCATAAGAGTTCAAATTCTTTGGCAGAGAGTCACCTTGTAAGGTGTTAAGAATCAGAAACATTTATTATTTAAAGCATCCATAATAATATGTTTGGACAAAAATGGAAAAGTTTTTTGTTTTTTTTTTTTATTTTTTAAGCATATCATAAGGGTTTTTCAGTAAAGTATTGAGGTCTGCAGTTGTTTATCAAGACTCCAATGTCCATTTCTTTGCTTTTGAGACTTCAGTCAGTATAAACACTAGGCAGTGAATATTGTCTGTACTCCATTGTACATTAACCCATCTTTGGTTACTTTAAAATTTGAACAGTTTTAAGGAACTTATAAATTACCTCACTATATAAACACAGCTAGACATTGGATGCTAATAATGCAACTCTTTCTGTAGCAGCAGCAGCAAAACAGTAAAACAGGTCAGCATCTCTCTGGCACAGGCAACACTGGCAGTCACTTTAGTGGCTATTTTGCCTGCTATTGTCCAGCTCTAAATCCAGACTCCAGAAGATAATGTGGATAAATTCTTTTTGCTGTTTCTGAAACTTGATTCTTTCTACTGTGTTCCTTCCTGATCTTTATTTTGCCCTTCTGAATCTTCATTCTGTCAACTGTAGTCTGAAAGTCTCCTGGGTCCCCCCACTTCCCCCTCCTGAAATTTCAGGCTCCTCTCAGCTTTTACTCACCTTCATATCTGCAGTACTCTTGAATTCTCAACCTTTAACTTCCATTTCTAATATTTCTGCAGTTACTCTCCTCCATTCCACCCCATTTCTCAAGAGTCTAGTCAACTGCCAGTGCAAAAAAAAAGTTATTTTTTTTTCCTATGCTGCTGAAAAGTCTTGAGCTATGTCTACACATCACAGAAGGACCTCTTATCTCGCCACTTCTGTTGTGTCAGCAAATGCCATGAAATCTAAGCAATCTAAGCAAGCTTTATATCCATCAGGCACTGTCTCATGTGCTTTTCTGTTGTTCCAGCTCTAAAACTAATGACCCCAGACCAAGGTCACACTAGCTGTTGCTTTTTTAGGCTTATGTCCCTTACACGCAGATCCTGCCCTATCAAGCATGTTCATTTCAACCCGTTATTTTTTTCCACCATGTTAACAGGGTATTTCCAAGACCACAAGCTCACAGTTCTAACCAAGAGCCCTTTCTCTGCACCCCTCCTTCCAGCTCTAAGCATCATAAAGCAGCTGTTGCACTCCAGGATGGCATATTTCCAGTTCTTTCACTTTCCAAAGCTATGGCAGTTGGTGCATGCTCAGTTAGTCTGAAGAGATAGTTCATTAAGAGTCTGGACATGTAGATGCTGTGTGAGAACAGACAATAACCAGTCTGCTCAGGCAAAAAAAAAGTTGTCAAGGGCTTGCCTACAATAACGATGTACCTTTCCAAGAATTAACTGAAATTCTTAGTCTTGCTATTTAGAAAACATGGATAGGTTTTCATAGGGTCTGCAAAAGCATAGTAGTACTAAAGGCCATCTAATTAAGTTTCTGCACTAAAGTCTAAGTTTTCCAAAAAGCAAAGGCTCAAGAGAATGAAGGGAAAATAGAATCCAAACTAAAAAACCCCAACAAAACAGCACTATACTACTTCCTTAGATTAACTCTCAGAGACATCTGCAACTACTTTGGCTGAAATAATAAAATAAAGCAAAACATTAAAGGGAATATATCTGTGTGTTTATAAAAATCTAGAAAAGCCATTCAGAATGGAAAAATTCACAGAACTGCTTGGCAAAGTTATAAGCTAGTGAGAACTACATGCTACTAAAAAAAGTATCAGAAAACCTTAATGATAGCCATGCTGACATGCCCACATGAAATGTGTATACTATCAAGACAGCCAGCAAAAAATCTCTTCCTAATAGGGCTGTGTAAAGTAGTCTAGGTCTTCAGGTTTTGTAAAATGGAAGCTTATTCTCATTCCCAAATGAGATTTTTTGGGGAAAAAACCCAAACAAACCCTACACAATCTCTTGTGTGTTTCCATGACATGTAGCCTTTACCTGCATTGTCATTTCACAGTAAGCTTTCTGTGGCAGAATTGTAATGACCCCCAGGGAAATGCATCAGTTATTCTGTCCTTAGAGAGTACATTTATGCCATATCATTGCTACCTTAAAAAACATTACTTATTGTCCTCAGGAGAACATTTCAGTTTCATTACCCTAGCAGCAATTTCTTCCAAATATATTTTCATCCTCAGGAAGAGCTGATGTCCATGCTTTGTTGATAAGAAAACCAGAAGAGTTTTCACAAACATTTAGATTCAGCCACACTCGAAATTACTTGTCAGCCCATGAAAGTATCTTTGAGAAGCAAAGCATCATAGGCTTTTTTCTGGGTTCACAGAGGTTTCTGTTAGTGGAAGGAGAGTACACTGGAAGTTGCTCACAGAAGTGCAAAGAAAAAACCCAGCAACCTAGTGGGGTAAAACTGGGCATCCCAGAGAAATACTTTATCTGTTCCACATGCGCTTAAGAAATCTGAAGAATATCTTGTGCTTTAATATAATAAAAAAAAAGTTATTAGTGCCAGTCACTCCTGAGACTAAGGTAACTCAATAAACTAAGGTAACTCAGGGCAACCTGAGTATTTTAGACCTGAGGGGTATTAGACTGAGGAAGGATGAAAATTGAATCTATCCTTCATCCAAGTTAAATTGTGAGTGAAACTCACCATTTCACTACAGCTTTTTAAGATTACATTTGTTTTTAATCAACTTTATTATGAGAACAGGGATAAACAACTTCAGAAAAGACCAAAGCCCAAAATATTCTAGTTAAAAAACTGTTTGAGAAGTATTTAGGGGGAGATGAATCTCCCCTGCAAAGCATCATACAAATCATTGGAATAAAAATCCCTCTTTCCACCTTCATTACTAAGGCAGAAAAGAAAAGCAAATGGGAAAGGCTCTGTAACCATAGCAACATTTGCCTTCCCCCCCTCCCCCGCCCCCCCCCAAGAATTTCTGAGGCACTGTAATCTGGATTCTGCATTCCGAGTATAAAGTTTGTATCAAGGAGAAGAATAGAATAACTTTATTTTGTTGTGGGTCCTTATGATAACTTTTTAAAAGATTTTTTGTTCTGAACAGAAGTAGCTTAAAAAAGAGGTCACATGCAAACAGTAAGAAATTTAAGTAAGAAAGAAACACTCTCAGGAGATGCTATTTGGAAATTATTAGTATGTCTGAAAACATACTAACTCAGAATGGTCAATTATAAGAAATTTGCAATAATGACAGGAAGTGTGGAAAAATAATTATCGTTTCCATGCAGTATCAGCTTAATCAGGAAAAGTTATTTTTCATAATCATGAATATAAATTTCCTAGATAGTGCTGCTTGGGTCAAATATGAATAAAAAGCTTTCTTTCTGCCTCCCTTCCCCTTACTGGGTACATATAATCTCAATTTATATTTATTACAAAGAATTGTATTCACAGTAGCTTACAAGCACAGCCAGTTCTTTTACCAGACACCCCCTGCCCCACCCCGACTCTTACAGCTTACACTTTAATACCCATTGTTTATGAAAACCATACTCAGAAATAAAGATACAGTCAAAAAATAAATACACAAACTACTTAAAATGTTTCGAATTTAAATGTATTTAACCTTCAAGATTTTTATCTGAGGCAATCTGAACTTACTCTTTCAATATTCCAATATAACCAAAGAACTCAGATAAGCGAAGGTCACTGTTCAAGGGTTTTAGGAGATGCATTGGGTCTCTTTACAGTATCTTGACAGGTAGGGGCAGAGAGAGAAGGGCACAGAAGGAGACTCATTAAAATAGGTTATAGTCGTCAGGAGAAAGAGTAGTGGAAGGAAAAGGACAGCAGCCAGCAATTGGAAGACATGTTCAACAGCTTACACAACTGCAAACACAGAAGTCCTTACTCAAGTTACTTTATCTACATATTTCATTTCTATTTGAAGAGTGAAATAGTACAATAATGACACCTACATTACAGTCAGTAAGGCACTCAAGTACCATCAAAATGGCAATCATAAAGCCATGATAAATACTGTCTAGAGATCCTTACATCCTGGATCAGCATCTTGATAAAATCTTGTGTCTAGTTTGCTTTTTTTATTATTTTATTTTATTTAACATTTCTCATTAGAGCTTTCAATTAGAAATATTCTTCAAGGCTTAAGGTGGTCAAATTTATGTGATTTATTACCCAATAAAGGTAAAGCATTAGGATGTTATGTAAATGGTATATAGCTCCCCTGAGGCAGCTATTCTTCAGGCAGAAGCAAGTTACTAGTTTTTCTTTTGGATATATGAGAAGTTATATATCCTTTAAGGACTAATCTGTGCTATACGTAGCTAGATTTATTTGTATTTACATGAAGGTCACACTGACAACAAGAGAACTAGAATTCCTGAGATGAAACATGTTTTAATGCGTCACGCCAAATGGGGAAAGCATCCTTTCAAATTGTTATGAGAATATATCAGAAACGAATACATGATAAAACTCTGCATGTAGCTGATATAATTCATTTATCCTGGCCATTTCAAATGAACTGAATATTTGACTTCAAATGAGCACAATCACACATGCCACAGCCACTCACAGAAGCAAAGAGAATGGATTTCCCTTTGGGATCCTGAGCTGGGCAGAGTGGATGTTGGAAGGATTGGCCAAATGCGCCCATTGACAATATCTAGGCTTCAACTACATTACTATAAGGAAGTTACTATCCCTTTTGATCTACTCTAGTATGTTTCAATTCAAAGCTCACTGATCTACTTCAGGCAAAAAGTGACTATTTAAACTGGTAGTCTGATTCTGCCCAAGACACATGAGATAGGATTTGCATGCATTGCTTAATCAGCAGATTGCTGGTGCATGACTGTAATCTCCAGAAAGAGGGCAGAGACAAGCAGCTGCAGCTGATAACATTTTACTTGCACAATTACCTCTGGAAGATATTCATCCACTGCTTTGCTCCCTGTGAGCACCCACTAGAATCAGAACAAAGATGAAATGAAGTTTTGGAAGAATGTCTGTGGAAGATTAAGGTATCTGGCCTTCTGGCAAATCGTCTGCCACGTCATCATATGTAAACCCTACTTCACATTGCAATCTCATCCTCATGATAAGTAACATCCAGGTTACAGCAACTACTTGAAGTAGAAAATGACAGATGTACTGACTGAAATCACTGTCCATGTTTATCTGTATGCATGTTAACTACAGGATTTGGTTTCAGCAGGGAGGCAACACCTGTAGAAACACTCCTGATGGCAAAAGCAAATGATCCTGCCTCGCATGCCAGTAATTTACTGTGATTTTGCCATCACATTTTTCACCAAACCCCCACCTCTTCCAGTACCTTTCCCACTAGCATCATCTCTGCACTGCTCTGACGGGACAGACAAAGAATTCTTTGCTACTGCGACAGAATGGACTGTGCATAGAATTGTTTTCAAGACAGAATGCTGATGGCCACTGACTCAGCTCTGCTCACTTGCTTATAACAGAAAAGTTTGTGCAGTCTCTTGCAACTGCTGGCTGTTATGTCTCCTCTCAGCTAACAAATTCTGTTTGCATAACGTCCTTGAAGTGATAAGCAGTCACTCTTTCAATTATGCAACAATGGCATCATATACTCATCACATATCAGCTCATTCGTATCAGATCTTCCTTTTCTAAGGCTTATGATTCTTAACCCATTCTGGTAGTTTCTTGTAACAATTTTCTCCCTTTTCCTACTCCATTGATTTTCCATAATGATAAGCTCTCTTTTTCAAACTCATAAGACAGCTTCTTGTAAGGAATGTTAGGAAAGGGAATTCCAAGGTTTTAATCAAGCAGAGATAAACTCACAGTATCATTATCACTGAACACTTTAAATTTATGAATATACTGCAGCTTCACGCAGTGAATGTAAGTTACATTTTATTTATATTATAGATGTAAGCAAATAGTAACATGGTAACACGCACACAACTCACTTGTTTTCTTGCCATTCTAATATTTGAAACTTTAAATTAATTTTATGTTATGTAGGAAGCCAGGTATATGTATCTCTGACTTTTTTTAAAATAAATCAATGCTAAGTATGAAGGCAGGTGTTTTGCAATGATGACAAATTTCAGAAACATCTTAATAACTCAGGGATATTTCAAACTTCAAAATCTTAATTTGGCTGGAAACAGAAATTAGTCCAAGACTGGCCTATGCATAAGCTTCTGGAAGTAACTATTTACACTTGCAAAACATTTTAAAATTATGAACTGCCAGATTACAGAAGAAAACCAAAGTACCCAACACTCAAGTAAGACTTTAGTAAAAAAGCATCTTTCAAATACAGTTTATAGGAATATTATATAACTAAGCTTGTCTGAACCAAGTGATGTATGTTTACCACTGAGGACTAAATAAACTACGTGCCAAAACCTGCCAAGATATCAGTTCCACAACACATGACAGATTTTCAGAATCATCCCCTCACTTTTTTTCAATAGGAACATTTTTATACAAATCACCCAAGTAAATCTTAAGTGATGTCTAGATAGCCTGCATGTTGTAATACGTAGAACACTGACTGCATTCAAAAATACAATAATTTTTGTTGATTTTTTTAACTTTATCCCTCTTCTTAAATTAAAAGGAGAGACACTAGGTAAGGAAAAATATCATTGTTATTTGTGAAGGAGCTGGCATCAGTGTAAAAATAAATCATTCGTAAAATACTATAGAGGGACACCAATGGCAAAACAACCCCAAACAACCCTCCTAAAACCCACCATGAATAACATTCAGGATATAAACTTAGAAGAATCAGAAAAAAACCCACAATTGGAATATGACTTATTCATTATATTTTATTATATGGCAGATGTCAGCTAGCAGGAAAGTAACAAAGAAAGCATAGAGGACAAGGTAGGGGGGCCTGCCTTCCCTGCAACAACAGCTCCTTAACTTGTACCAGCAGTTACTATGCTCAATTTTAGATGTGAAAGTTGACATAAATCTATTTCTATCAGATTGCAATTGATTTAGTAAGCATTAATCAGATGCAGAAGACTATGCCAAAATACTAAATTGTTAATTGAAATAATTAATTGCATGTAGAAAAGCCACCTACTGTCTTCAAGCAACCTGTTATAAAAATACTGCTGACCAGGGAATTAAGTCTGCACAAGAAACAAAACGCGCTGACACAACAGAACCTAATGGACTATAAGGGGAACAATGCATCAGGTAGTAATGTTTCTATCTTGAATCTATTTTGTTTAATTTTTTTTTTCTTTTTCCTTTTTTCTTTTTTCTTTTTTTGTGCATGACCCAAACATAAATGACTCTATGACAGGTAGACACAACAAGCTATTAGGTCTATTGTGCTAATCATCTGCAAATTAAACTGTAGTAAACTCGAAGTAAGTCTCCATGCTAAAGTTGTTAAGACCTTCTCTGTCAATAACCTGCATAAAATGAATTATACAATTATACCTCAGCACAAACTGTAATGACTACAAATTACGGCAGTAATTGTATTACACAGCAAAGAGATTTGATTCATTGCTTACAAGGCCTAATTAATAAGGTGAAATAAGATTATCTCTATATTCCATCTTTAGAATCTATTTTTCAGAAGAATAGTTTGTTGGGATTTTTTACCCAATGTCTCATTGCCTTGACTGCCAGAAATATTTAATGCATTTTTTGGGGTTTAAGTCGTAAGCATCACCTTAAATTACTGAGGTAAGTCTGGTAGGGTCTGTAAAGAATCAGGAGGCATCAATACTCCCAGAAGATGAAATAAAGAGAAAATCAGAGATAAATAGAAGGCAATCTTTTCGAGCAGAGAGCTCTTTGTGGGTATCTTGATCAGCAAGGGCAGGGAACTGACCAAAACAGATTGCGTTTGCATTTCTGTTAGGTGACAGTTCATTTTAATTTCATTGATTGTTGTTAAATAAGGATAACAAAATAGCCTGTACTGTTTCCCAGGGGAAAAAGAATTAGGACAAGCCAGGCTAGGGTGACACCTCCTGGTCTCAGCTTCCAATCCCAAACAAGAAGCAATTAGGTTTGGCAGAAGAGCCACTCTAGGCAGTCCCTCTCATGTGAGGACTGCAAGGACTGAGATAACAGCTGAAGACTTGGTGGACTGGGCAAAGAGAAGCATCCTGAAGTCAGCCAAAACTGCTTGGCCTAAAGTTCACAAGAATGGCATTCTATCTTAAGCATAAGCATATGCTTAAGACATAAGCAAGGGCTCCCCTATCTAATATCAAGTCATTTGTGCTAAGCTACAGAGCTGGCAGAACAGCATAGACATTTTTTGCAAAGGACTGATATGTCAAATTTGGAAGCAATATTGCACAAGAAACTGTAAAACAAAAATGATAGAAGGAAAAATATCTTAACTGTGGATTGTAGACAACTTGTTAAAGGTTCTTGATAATGAGAGAATGAGTGGAGATGATCATTAATAGCATGCCCCTAAATCCTTTCTATTATTGCCAATAGTTTTCTTAGAGCCTGCTTTACTCTGTTAAGATATTTTTTAAATACCAAGAGGTGACCAGCTACGAATAACAGAGAAAGAGGGTAACATACACAATACTTTCAGTTTGTGTCCTAGTGTGCATCTCTATTCATTTCAATCAGAGATTTTGTTGGGGCTTTCTTGTTGGTTTTGGTTTTGGTTTTGTTAAATAGAGGTCTTCATTTTATAAGCCTACACTATTCTCCTCATTACAGAAGTTTTTTCAGTGACTTCCAGCTAGACCTTTCTGTTCTTAAGGGCAATATTTAACCCAGCTGCCATGGAATGCAGTTATCCTCATCCTGCAGTCAAATGAAGGAAATCTGTGAAATCTGGTATTTGGAAAGATAGGGCTCATAGGAACGAAAGCTTTAAGAGTCCTTTGGTTGTTATTTTGCTTAATAGAAAAAAAGCTATTAATTTATTATTAGAACAATCTCCTTAATCAAAATACTGATTCAGCTTGCTCTTTAGTAGATGATTATAATGAACATCATGAAAATCAGGAAAGAAGCCAGAACAGCAATTGACTTTATTTTGGAATAAGCTAAAGAACACCTGAGAGCTTTACAATTCTGTCCTTCGGCATGATCTGGAAAAACAATTTCCAGCATCCTCAAACAAGGATGTTGGTCACCAGAAGAAGCTATGTTATTTTATCTTTACTTCTCTTTAACATGTGCTTTGATAATGTTAACAATACTATTTTAAAATGCTAATAAGACATTCCAATGAAAACCCTGAATTTCTAAATGCATGTATTTTTCCATAATAATCTCTGCAGTTGCACTCAAACGGGAAATAATATGGATGTCAAATATTTGACAGTCAATTTGAGCAGAAGTACATAACTGTGGAGCCAGGAATAATTTTTAATAATTGAAAGCACTTCTTATTCATGCAAACTGCATATAAGACACATACGTTTTAGAATACTTTTTATCTCAAGAATATGGACAATAAACCCTTAATTTTATAAGGATTCTTTCTTTCCCCCTCACATAATTATCTTTAAAATGTATTACAGCTGTAGGTCATATTTTTATGCAAATGAAAGGCTTTGGGTTTTGTTGTTTTTTTTTAAATAAAGGCACTTCCTATTTAGAGATATGGTACCATCAATTATGATTTAATTGATCTCTCTGACAGAAGTTCCTTCTGCATGTACAGTTCAGGGAAAAAAAAATCTCTGTCTATTGAATTTTCATTACAGCTGTGCAGTAGCAGGAGACATGCATATTCACAGAGCAGATATTTTCTCATTTTAATAAAAAAATTCGATAAAGAGGAATATTGTTTAGAATATTATTGCAGCTCTTCCCACTTCCACCCCACGAAACACAGCTTTTTTCCTTCCATTCAGTAAGCCAAAAACATAATGTGCATTCATACATACACCAAAAAAAAAAGTGAAAGGAAACTGGAATATTCTGATGAAATAAATGAAGGCTTTCAAGTCATGAAAATGAGTATTATTATAAAAGTTGGTATTATAAGGCAGTATATGAGTGTTAGACTCATTTTATTTAATACATATCCAAAACCTGCTTATCTTGGAATATGTTTTATCATTAATACAGAAAGCATACTCTTTGGTTTTTATACTTGGAAGTTTAGATGAAGCATTTGATATGACTGTGTTCAAAGTTTTTCATTTATTCTTCCAAACACATATAGCCATGTTAATGTCCAGACACCAAATGCAGAAGACTGAAAATATGCAACTAGTTTAATTATGAACATACTTAAGCATCTTGGTGATGTAGAAAAGTAAGTCCCACTATCTTATGGTATATCAAGCACGTGTACACCTTCAAAAAAGCTGGTAAGTTCAGAAAATTTTTAAATGTGATTTTGGTTTACATTTTATTAAAATTATCAACTATATAAGAGCAGGGGAAATGGAATGTGTTCACAACATGAAAACTACATCACAAATGTCAGTAAGTAGTCTAGCAAAGCAAAATCCAGAAGGTATATACATTTCCCTTACTCCTGAACAGGGACAGGCAGTCTACCTGATTTCATCCATCCTAAGTCTGTTTATATAAAGACAGCAGCAAATGCTTAGCCATGCCATGGTAGTGAATACACATTGGTTACTCCAGAAAGCAGAAAAATATATTTCCATTCACTGTGCAGTGTTTGCTATACGAGGTACTAATTTTTAAAAAGGGCATATCTGAAAATGTAAATAGGAACCACAGAAAAACATTGTAAGCTCTCTACGCACAATTTTTCTTCTCCCACTTAAAAGCAGCATCATTATTTTCTAAATTTTTTACACTATTTTTTTGCAGGACTACATTCAAATATATAGGCTGAACTCACTGTCCTTTTTTTCCCCCCTAATGTAATGTTTTAATACATAAGAATTCTGACAATAATGTAAGATACCAATCAAAAAACCCCACCACCACCATCCTGACTTAAATTGTCCCTTCCTCTCAGCAGCTCTCCTTAGCAGTAATTGGCATATGAATAGTTCTTCCCCATTAAAGTTTCTTCTTTCATAAAACAGAGATGAGAATCTCTCTGAACATAATTCAAATAATTGACTGTCTGCATCCATTTTTGTTGATATATGTCAGCACTGAAAAACTAATGGAGCTGTTAGTTAGCTAAAGCAATTGTGTAGTACCAAAAAAGGCTACCCAAAGCAGTACAGTACATGGTATATTTGCTTTTATTCTCATTACAAAAAAAGTATTTTCGTCTATTTCAAAACAATGCAGTTACCCTACAACACCAGAAAGAAAATCTACCTGCAAGTAGGGTAGATTTTAGACACTGTGACATACAACTCTGTATGTTACAACTTTTCAGCTTCCAATTTTAGAGTAATGAAAAATCGAAGTTCATTGAATTACACCATACAGAGTTCTAGGCTGAAATTCAATTAGAGAATCCATGAACTACTATTTTTTCAGAGCTGCCAAAAAAGAAGTCTAATCAACAGGGTGGAGAACTATTGAAATAATGAAACTACGTTTAACAGTTCTGAACCACAGTACTGGATCCCTGTTATACTGTTGGCCTATATTTTTGTGCATACAAGTAGATGTTCTAAAGTGCAATACAAATGTTTTTCAGTATGAAAACCTTAATATTCTTTTACTTTTCACAGTGAAATCAGCAACAGTTCTGATATACTCATCAACACGAAGAGATGCTATCTTTGTTTTTAACAGCCCATAATGGAGATACTACAACTATTTCCCATGCACTGCTTCTTACTTTCCAGGTTTTGCATTGAATTTTATAAGCCTTAGATACCTATAGCGTATTCTAATGCATTTAATTTGTAATACTTAAACCCACATTGGTTGTCCTTTGACTCAAGGAATATTTCTAAATCTCAGTCAAAGCTCACTTGTTCTGATATTTCAGGGACATTTAGCTGTTACCTATCAAAAAAAGAATGACTAAAAATACAACACAGTGAAGTCATCACAACTATACATCCCTCTCTATAGGCAGATAAGTAGGTCCATATTTTCTGCTTTCTTCCGTGTGAATGCACTACCCCTTGAGCACAAGTTGGAACCCACAAAGCTAATGCGCTTCCTAAGGCACTATCCCCACCTTCCTCATATGCTTCTGCGTCTTTCAGATCAAATACCTGTACAAGCAAGTCTCAGCATAATAAACCCCCTCATCAAGATGAAGCTGCTGCACAAGCTAGATTCATTACATTCTCAGCCATGCTGTGAAATCAACATGAAGAACAAGACAGTACAGTGCATGAATAAACAATCTGCATCTCGACTTCACAGATCACAGCATCTCCTAAGATACTGTTACTCTTCTGCCAATACCAATATACCATGAAGAAATTTCCCAATGAGTGAAGATACAATAGCTAGCCCTTTTGTCCAACTCAGAATTGCACCAATGTTTTTTGCTGCCCACTCCATCAGAGTATGCCAGCAGCAATCCAAACTGCCAACACAAGGTTCTGTTGTCCATTTTTCTGCACCAAGCTAACAATGCTGACAGCACCTCACGTCTTACAAAGTAACCGTTGTGTTGAAGATACGTGGGTGGTGATGATTATTTCTGCCTTTTGCCAGCATTTTTTCTCCTTCATTTTTTTTCATTTTCTTTATCGTTTTAACGACAAGTGAAAAGACTGAACAAAATCAATACAAAAATATATTAAACTAGCACTAAACACTGGCCATCTAGTTGCACTGATTAGACAAAACTGATTTAGTTGAATTTGAATTTCACTAGGAATCCAAAACACAAATGTATGGAAAATTGTGGTGATGCATGCTTTATTTTTACTTGTTTGCAAAAAAAGCCATAACTTTATCAAACATTATAAACACTTTCACTGCTGACAACCCTCTTCAAACATCAACTACTGTAATTTTCCACACATTTGCATAATACTGGCTGATTAAGCTGTCAGAATTTTCATTGCTGCTTGCTGCAGAAATCAAAAATAAAAACACAGCATTTGCAGCAGTTTGCCCTCATAAGATTTTGACACTAGAGCATAAGAAACAGTAAAGTGGCTAATCTGAAGCGTATGAGGGGAGTATTCTCTTCAATTACTAATTCCCTTATCCACACAGAATTTAGCTTCTTTCCCTCAATATAAGATCTGTTCCAGTTGGCAGCAACCCACTTAAAAACAACCCAACCCATGGATCTGCAGTCCTGCCTGAAGAGGATCACTGAACCAGACACCCTCTTCCGTCACAACTCCTACGAAATTACAGGGTCTCTTACCCTGATGATTTAATCCCTACAGGAACTACAAAGCCTCAAGGCCTGAATCATCTGGGAACCTGGAGAGCTGATACAAGAACTTAGCCCATCTCTCCCTTATGTTATTTCATTGTAAGGTAATGCCTTTCCAGTTTATCAGACACACCTGTTCTGGTTTATATTGAAGTAGCATTGACATTCATCTCAAGATGCATATGGCAAGATAGAAGTTATCATATGAACATATCAGATTTATAACAAAAATCACCATGTATTATCATTGCTGCCTTTACATTGCCATGCAGTTTCCTCCCAAAATAATACGTTGTCTCACACCTTATAATTAAATCATAATATCTGTAACTTCCACAGAAAGACCAAAGTTTTGAAGTTGCAAGGGAGTTCTACAGTGAACTACCAATAATACAGAACATCTATAAAGCCAAAGAAATACTCTGTTGTAGGTGAAAGTCTGAATTCCTTTTCTTTCTGTAGAAAAGGATAAGTACAAGAACTTTTGCTGATGAACGCTTTTTAAAATATAATTTTAAAATATCACAGAATGATAGAAATGATCAATCCATCCTGCTGTGAAATCATCCCATCTTGTTCCAATACACATTTAATTAATTCAGGCCAAATAAATAAAACACATATACCAGTCTAAGACTATTCCAAAAAGGAGTTTAACAATCCACAACAATAAACCATAAAAACAGATGCACCAAAGCTTCCTAAGCCACTCTTATAAGTCAGTCTTCCTAGCATCAGCAACTAGTTTAAGACATAAATCAACTTTAGAAACACAATTCTAAAATAAGAACTAATAAAAGTTGTCTAGAATGCTTGTATAATCACACAGCGAGAATTCTGGCATTCTTTTATTCTTACTAGCTTAAATTGCCTCCAGACTTCCATTTGAGAACATTCATTTTCTCTGTTGTCATCTTCATACTAATTTATAATAATTTTCATGGTTTAGAAAAAGATCTGGTAAACAAGAATATGGATTTTATTTTCCTTCTGAAAAAGGTACAGAACGGTCTGTTGCACTGTGACATCGCAGTGTGCTTCTACCCTGATTTGCAACTGATCTGCTTTCCACATTGAAAGTTGTCTTTTAACCTGAGACTGACTTTTCACAGGGGAATTAATGATACTCTTATTATGCTTATTGTGAAGTGTTACTCTCTATACTGCAAAGAGATAAGACACTGTTACAATTTACTATGCCTTTAAGTATTTTATCTTAATCCAAGCCATACCTGTTTCTTCTCTTATACTTCAGATGTGCATTCCGAAAGTCAAAAAATAGTAAATAGTTTTCATCCTTCATAGATTTGGTCTAACATCACTGAAATTAATGCAAAATCTTAACTCTCAATTGAAATCTAAGCAAAATTGTATATTGTTATGTAAATACTTCCTTTGAGCTGAAAAAAATTAATAGGTCATTACCTGTAATTCTATATCTGCCTGGTAAAGGCGGCCTAGGCCATTTGAGATTTTTGGTTACTTTTGTTGTTGTGTTAGTGGTGCGGATGAGATAACTGGAAGCTGAAAAGAAAGTGGGGATCATACTGGTCCATCTAAATGCAACTGTATATCAATTTCTTACTCATCATAAAGCCGAAATTTGTTACACCATTTCAGAAATAAAACATGAACTTAAATACCATTGAATGGCAAATTACACTGATTTACACTCTAGTGAAGGTTTTGGTGAACTTTCCCATCTCTATAATTATAAAAAGGAAGCTAAAATTACTTTTTTGTGACCAGAAGACAACGGATGCATCTTTCCAAGAAAGGTTTCGAGAAGCAATATTATACTTCTGCTCCTGTTAGTCAACAAATTTTGTGAGTCCTGAGTCATTAAAAGTCCATAAAAAATTCTTTCAGTGGAAACAGAAAAGGCCACATGGTTTGGTTAGTTTTAATTGTAGCAAATTCTATTTACTCCTTCTAGGATCTGCAAGAAGTGGAGGTTGAAAATGAATGATAGAATGTTCCCTTCAAATTAAAAGAGATATCAGTTGTGTAATAAGGGCTCAGGGAATCTAAGCAATTATGTAAAATTCAAAAGCAACTGAAGAACGTGAACAGTTAGTATAGAGTGTGAGTTGGGGCAGTTAATGATATTCCATGAGTGAGGAGGCTTGGACAGTCATGAAATTTCAGGTGATAATGGTGGATGGA
The DNA here is from genome assembly GCA_035590275.1 of Ibycter americanus. NCBI lineage: Eukaryota > Metazoa > Chordata > Aves > Falconiformes > Falconidae > Ibycter > Ibycter americanus. The sequence goes on from JAVJGI010000037.1 coordinate 17,778,487, forward strand.
AGATAGGGGACAGAGGCACAAAGGAGTTCCAATGAGTTTCTATTAAATAAGAGTCAATCAGGCTCAGAGGGAATATGAGAAACTTCAGACGATTATGATTGCTTTAGTGGTTTGTATTTCTCTCTTCCACAGCCTATCCTATTGATCTCTTTTCTAACACCTCCTCCTCCTCCCCCATTTCAATGAAAAAAATACTCATTCCCTCCCAGACCTTGCAAGACTGCTCCCAACATGTTCTCTAAACAGCTTTGTTACCTTCATCCTTTCCTAGGATCCAGATCATCCTTCTCTAATGTCATCCAGCAAAAAGCAGTCCCCTCTGCCCTCCAACAGCGTTTCAGAAAAACCCAGGCTTTTCCTTTCTCCTAGCTTCTGGGAAGAAATGGACAAGGAAGAGGATGGAGCAAGAACTATCCTAAGAAACAGGAGGGATATCCATTAAGAGGACTCTGCTACTTCCTTTAACTGGGAATAGCATCTGCTTTACAGCAAAGTGCTGCCTCATGCAACAACAGACTTCAGCAAACTGTACAGCTCCGTCCATCTAGATCTGCAAAAAACATGCCCGTGTTGCACAGGGACTTTCTGGTTGTCATTAAGAGATGCTAAACAGTTTGTATGAATTTGAGGACATATCTACACATCCAGTTTTTTCCTCATTTGCCTCGATATATTAATTCTTTCCAAGTTGTAAAAGACTAAAGTAAGATTAACTGTGATGGGGATGAGAGGGGAGGCTCAAAATGTATTAATATTATTACAGACATCAAGGTGCCTGTACAACCTTGATGAATTATTTCTAAAAATATTACTGATGCAGGTAGTCAGTCTTAAAGTTTTTGGCAAAAAAATAAGCCCCCGCAGCCAAGATATTGATTGCTTACAGTAGGACTGTGTTTAAGAATGATAAAAAGCACTTCATCAACACAAACTGTGGCCACAGACACCTTGAGACTCATGCAACAAAAAAAGGTTTTTTTTTGTTTTGATGTATTTACTTCTCTTCCTCCTTTAAGTGCTGCCATTTACTAAGCTCCCACAGTAATTGCTGTTCTACTTATTTCTCTGATTACAGTTTATGGTTATCTTTTAAAATAACAAATAAATAAGAGTTTGTTTTTGCAACAGCAGCACTTCACAAGCAAGTACATAGACAAAAAAGAAAAGAGAGAATGATGGGCATGCTATCAAATAAGTGATTTTTTCTGCTGGTTGTAACACTGATATGATGGCTGCATGATAAAACAGCAGATAATATTCCTTTATATTAATTATATTCTGTCATTTAAAAGTTCAGTATCATTTCAAATCACAAGGTGACTTCAACAATATTCACAGAAAATGCCAGCCGTATTGTGCCAAAAGTATGTCAAGCATTGATGCTAGCAGCTTTGAGCCTCACAATGTATCCACTGAGAACCCAGATACTTGAACAGTACAACTAGCACTTACGTACAATGAAGGCAGTGACTGCTTCACTGGCACAGAAATTCAAAAGCTCAAATAAAACAATGTATCCAGTTTCTTATTCAACCCAAATTGGACTTAGAGGGCAGATATCAAAGTTGATGTAATGTAACATGTTTTCTCTTTATAGGCAGAATCTTCGTAGATTTTGCAAGTATGCTTTGCTTAATACTGCTACAAATGCCTTCACGCCCATTTAAAAAACTCAACAAAACAAAGACAGGCAGATTCACTACAACAGTAAATCTATGCATATACATGAGATAAGATATATAACTTCTGAAATGACAAAAAATAATATTCAGCACTCCCAAACCCTGCACCTTCAACCTTCCACAATTATATTATAAACAAGAAAGAATACAAATCTAGAAGAAATTTATTCTTAGTTTTATTATTAATATTAATTAACGGCATCTATAAGATATAGATAAGATGTATATGATGTATTCTATACAGTGTTCAAATTACACAAATGTTTTAGCATATCTTGATACTGCATGCCCAAGAAGAATCCTTCATAATTCCTTTTATTTGTTTCTTAGATGCTAAACAAAATGAAAAGAATGGCAATGGAAGATAAAGTTCCACATACTGTTTCCTCTCCTCTGAAACATGACTGCCTGTTGAGATATTTCTGAACATTACTCAAAAACCTTAGCAGTATGGTTATCCCGGCATCAAGGGTGAGCTCTGCATATGGCTTGACAAACTGTAAGACCCATTACTACCATTTAATTTAACACAAAAGTACTTAGAACAATACATAACATGAAGTCAAAGCAAGCCGAACATCTCTTCTAAAAGTAATTAGATCATACATGAGCTATAACACTCAGCTTAAAATATACTCTGATAATAGATCTGTGTCTGAGGCACAATAACAATTACTGTGGGCTCACACTCATGTTTTCCAGATAGAACCATCTCTTCTCCCCCTCTGTGACAAGTAAAATATCTATCTAAGAATTAGGAAACCTCAACAAAACTAGAACAACATATTTTGCCACCCTATTCCTGGTGAACATCAGTTCATATCAATTGGAACTAAATCATGAGTGTGCAACATGCTGACTGACTTCCTCTCCTGACGTCAATAGGTTATAATTCTTGTTTGTACCTATTAACTGTTTAAACCTACTGTTTGCATGATGGCTGCAATGGACTTTGAATCTCCTGGATTTCCCAGGTGTGTAATCTAACCATTACACAATAACCAAAAAGGCAGAGAGCTTTCTGCTTTGGTCAGTTTGTATTCCAGTTTGTATTTCTAAGGTGGTTTTTAATTGTGCGCCTAAAGGGAAGGCTAAAACATGTCGGCCCACAGAGGCATTTGGGTCTTAAGAGCCCAGCCCTTAAGATGGGGTTAAGCCCTTAAGATGTCACACAGTGATACCAATTATGAGCTGAAGGCCATCCCCAGTCAAGATACGAGTCATATTTCAAACACATCTCCCTTCATTTGCCCATCATCAGCTGCCTTAGGTGTCCCATTTACAAATCTTTCATTTGCATTCTTGAATTTCTGGTTTATTCAGGGCCATAACTCTTACCGCTGGATTGTCTGACATAATTATATCCTGGTATCTGTTTAATTTGCATATGAAATTTTGTGTTCACAGCACGTAACACCTTGTCCTGAGTATTATTTAAAAGTTGCTCAGAGATTGAGACTATTACAAAAAACTGATTAATTAGCACCATACTAGTAATATGTTAGTAACTGTGAGGCAACAACAGGGTACTAATTATCATGTAACAATTTCAAATGTATTGGAAAAAAATATTATTGAAAAGGATAGTGCAATTCTGAGCTAAATAATTATTCCTCTTACAACATCATTCTATCTTACTCAAAATTTTAAAGTGTGCAGAATACAGGCTATACTGCTTTTCTACTGTGAAAACAGAGATTTTAAAAACGATTCATTGTCCTATCAGAGTATCTGCCTAATGCCAGACAAATTCTGTTAACATCTTTCAGCTTTCCTCTCCCCTCCAAAATATTAATAATAAAAATACTTTTCCCTGTCCTAAATTCTCTCACATTCTATTGGAAAGAAAAACCACAGGAATAGGGACTATCTCTACTACAGTGATTTTACAGTGTATGTCTGTGATATATAGTAAAACATGGCTCAACTTTTTTTTTTTTTTTTTTAATTAAAAAAAAGAAGAATGTTCCCATGCTGTAATAGAAATACTGTCACTAGTAACAGGTATATTTTGTCCTGGACTGCACGGATAACTCCCACACTACTTTCACAGATGTCAGGCTTCCATCTGAAGCCAGGCCTGCACCGCACATTCCTTTAGATCACTTCCAAACATTTCAGTCCCTGTGAATGGTACTTTCTAGAATCTCATTATACTAGATTATGCATGTTTTATATGTTGCCTCAGAGAACTGCATATTTTAATACACTCACATCTCATCAAGAAATACTATATCTGCCAGTTTTACTTTATCTACCCTTCATAGATAATTTGCCTTCTGAACAGAACTGAAAAGAGATTTTAAGTGATTTTAATACAGGAAGAAATCCAGCAGCTGGAGCCAACTGTTAAAAAAAATTTGAAGTCCTATTAATTTTTTATCACATGTCCAAAAGGACACTGCTCTGTGTAGATTATACAGGCATATTCAAATAAGTTTAGCAAAGAAGCTTCAGACATTGTTCTCAGAATAATCTTAAGTAATGGATAATGATGCCCACGAAAAGATGAGTGAGAGAAAAATGCTAAGAAAAATCTATTTTGATCAACCAACCAACTACACAAGCGTGTCAAACACATGCATTTTCATTTCTCTAAGAACAGGTTCAACGAAGCATTAAAGAACATATTACCACAGAGACAGCTGTATTCCAGCATACCAAATCAGGAGACATACAGGTTACTTTCCTGATTTATGTATCCCATAGCATCTTCCTGACAAGGCTGAGTCCCATGACAGAGAGAGCAGACTAATTCTAAAGACATACGGTATACTTCATCTTTTCTCAAAATCTCAAGCCATTGTGATCATGGTAGAATCTGACAGAGAAACAAAAAGATTTATAGCACTAAGCCTTGCACAGCTTGCAAAGATTTGCAAAGATGACCAAAGCAGCACTTATTTCATACATTTACTAATTGTATCATAAAAGCTAAATCAGTCTGTTTACAGTGATGAAACCTCACAAAACTTAAATGGCAAAAGATCTTTATTCTAGGTTTTTGACCTTTCTCTTTAAATTCTCAACACATAGGACATAAATTCTTTATATTCCCACTGCAGCTGGGATCTTTTTTTCGTCTCTTTCAAAGGTTTCCTTGCCAAAAAACTCATATTACTAACTTACTGCATGCTTTTAATCAGTGTTCACCAAAACTTGAACCGCATGTCAGAAAACATCATTGCTAAATAGCAAAATTTGTAAGAGTATCCCCCACCATCTTCTTAAAAAACCTTGAAATGACAAATGAAAGCTCCAGATCCCTTGAAACATGAACAAAAAGCACTGCTGGTGTAGAAATGGAAGAAAATAAAGTTATGTTAAAAGATTTCAAGCAACAATAATCACAGTCAAGCTAAAAGAAAACAATTTTTCAATAATCTAGTCTATCACTAAGGATCACCTCATGCCTAGATAAAACAAGCAACAGGCTGCGGCTTACCTTGAAGTTGTTTAGTGGCATGACCTCTCACAAAGCAAAAGTGTCCTTTAGCCCCCCAAAAATGCACAAAAGATAATGTGTGGTCCAAATCATCACTCACAAAGAACATGGCTGAATCCACCCAAGACTTACATGGACTTTAAAGGCAGAGATGGTGATCTGTAGTAGTAAATTGGTGAAAATACTGTTTATTCCTTCACACCAAATTACTTATTTATTACTCCTTATTAAATCAAGTAGAGCAGATCATTATCAATGGTATGGCAGAACAAGGTAGAGGAATTAAAAATAGAAAATAAGACTATTTCCTTGGAATGACCTAGCTTCTAACAGCATCTTTCTCTAAGTACATTGTCACCTTACCGAAAGTCAGAGATACTTTCAGAAAAAGCAGCAGTGGACGAAGATGCCACAGGAAGTTGTAGTTAGTTTCTCTAGGAACACTCCTATTTGTACTAAGCTACCTATTAAAGGGAATTCTGCCTTCATGCAGAACAATAGAAGAAATGATGTGTTAGAAATACCTTTCAGTGTAGATAACATTAAGAACGAAAAATCTGTTGCCGTTCTCAGTGTAAATAGGATCACTTTTAATGCTGAACCAGAACCAGTATTTGCATCCCAAATTAGCTTTTATAAAACTGAAATCACATGTTTTTCCACTTGTGTTGAACTATCATTAAATGTAGCCAATCTATAAAGAGTCTGGGAAAGCCATCAAGAGTTATTTTCCTCACTGCAACTAAAATAAACAAAATATACTATACATGGGCACATAGGGCTTTATGCTGTTTTCATGGTTCACTTACATACACAGTTAACAAAAGGAAAAATTTAACACGGGTCCTTGGTTGTCTTGGGATTGTCCATACTTTTACAGCCCACACACAAGATCAGGGAAGAAACACACAAGACCTACCATTCATGTACATGTTTAGATCCTTTAGGGAACAGATATGATTTTATAAGCCTTAGCACAGACTCACGTGAAGTTCAGTATTCTGTGTTTTCATGCTGTAACATGCTGGCTAGTTCAAGCCAGAGCACTGGATGTAACCAGTACCCTAGATGCTGTATGTTTTACATTCCCATTTAGTACATTGTAACAAACCGATACAAGAATTGAGTTTCTTCCCTCTCTATTCAGCACTTCCAAGACTACATCTTGAGTACTCAGACCAGTTTTAGATCCCCTTATGACAAGAGAGAGCGAGTTCAGTGGAGGGCAACAAAAATCTTTGATGGTAACCCTGCTTTAAGCAGAGGGTTTCACCAGGCAATTTTCAGAGGTCCTTCCATTCTGAAGCACCCCATCATTGTCCCCATTGCACACTATGTCCTGAAGTAATTTCTGAGCACTTCAGGACTTTTGTAATGTTATTTAATGCATAGGGCAATGAGATTTAATTTCCAAGTTATCTAAAATTAAGGTCAAATAAATGGAAAGGTTTTTTTAAGCAATACTGTGAAAAAAACCTAAACAAAAAACCTGAATGTGATGATCAATCAGAAGATCAGATCCTCATTCAGGTAGTTCTCTGTGATATCTTACTACAGTTTTGGGGTTTTTGTTTGTTTGTATTTTGGGTTAGTGGGGGTTTTATTTGTTTGTTTGTTTGGGTTTTTTTAGTTAAAAACCTAAATATGAAAGGGAATTGACAAATAAATTGTTGTCTGTTCAGGCTGCATACACTTGCTATAGCTAAGTCATTGGTTTTAAAAAGCACTTGTAATTCTAAGTGTATTACAAGACAAGCAAATAGTACAAAATTATAATTGGGTTTTGTGAGGTTTAAAATCTTAAACAAAAGAGATAACTGTGCAGAATACCATACATTGCATGATAAATGCCACCACGAATCCCTAAGAAAAATAGAAAACTGCTCCAAAATATCACTCTTTTCATGGGCATACTGTTATCCTTTGTTACTCTTGTACAGAAGAGCTTTGCAACCTCCTACTCATACATCTAACAGAAACTACTCACCAACAGCAGAAACCTGTACAGAAAGATTTTATTGGGAAAATCTTCAACCAAACACAAAGTCGCATACAGCAGACTGTGAACTCTGGTTACAAAGAGCAGTAAAGAATTCATCTCATGTATTGACTGTTAACTAACTTAAATATAATTTCTTTTTAATAAATGCGCTGCATGTATTCCTTCTTCAGGTAGTTGCTTCTAGTAACACCTCTATCTCTTAAAACACAGGCTATGAAAACCCTTTTAGAATACTACCCAGTCACCTCAGGGCAAAATGAAATTAAATATGAAGTCTCATGTCACAGGAACACCAATTACAAAAAAACCCCAAAACAACAACAACAACCCCACCCCACCCCCCCACCCCCCCAATAAAAAACCCAACCAGTCTTTCAATACTTCATCATGTTCTGTTATCAGTCTTCAGTTGTGATTCTCACAAATGCAAGGATAACATTGAGCAACCAATGATAAATTGAAAGAAACACTTAGTATGTAAAAAGAATACACTGCATGTTATACTAAGCGTACTGTAGATGGAGTACAATGGAATGCTTCTGAAGGTTGATCTATATAACTACGCATTATTAAAAGTTATCTTACCCCCACAGATATGGCTCCTTTTTTTTTTTTTTAATCTTCCAAGAGTAGGTGAACTCTATTCCATATACATTTGTCAAAATCAGGTTAGAGATTTTTATAATTGGCACTCCCTCAGCCTGTCATGTTCTTCACTTGCAGTCAAATGACATTGAGAAAGGGACTGGAATACTTTCATATGTTTGAAAGCATTAGAAACTCTTGCTTCCACTGTAATCCTTGTAAGCATGTGACAGCTTTAGTGAGAACAAGCAACAGTGAGTGCTGCTGCCTCGTCTGAAGTATGCTTTGGTCTATACATAGGAGGTAATAATCATTAAGCAGTAATCAGTAAAAACAGAAATACAACCTATATGGCACCAATCTTTCTGAAATTTCCTAATGCTGAAGAACCTCTAAAACAGAGACAGAAACAGTCACTGTATTATTTTTCCACTTACAGGTACCTCAGTGGCTGATAAAAACTGCTCCCTGCTAGCTGCCTGTGGTAATAACCTGGGAAAGCAAAACTTCAGAAAGATTTGAGTTGTACAAAACCAAATCACAAGAACACGATGCATGGGAGACTGTGATTTAGTGGAATAAAGAAAAGTCCCTGAATATAGCTGTAACAATCTCTCAAGACAACACTGACAAACAAAACCCTCTTAAATAGCTTTTACAGAAAGCTCTACAAGGCTTCTCCACACATGCACATACATATGATCTACATGTTAGTTGTATGAAAAATTGCATTAAAATAAAAAGGAATTGATTTACTCATGCAGAAAGGTGGGGTGTGTTTTTTTGTGTGTAATAACCACCTTAAGAGTGAAAGAATGAGTTTACAGATAGAGATTGCATCTACTTGAATTCTGAAAGTGTCTGGACAAATGGATGACTGGGTACAAAAGCAAAAAAACACCGTAAGAGAAAATACCAGACAGCCTGATTTCATATTACAACCATTATGGTAGGGAGGACTAGCAACTGAAAAGAGAGAAATACCACCACTTGTCTTGACATTAGGTGGTTTTGTTTTGTTTTTAAATCAAGGAACTATGTTGAAGGAGCTCTATGAGAGGATGAAATCTAAGTAAATAGATAATTGGAATATTCCCTCCACAATTCTGGAAATGGTATCTTTTACTTATTTTGTAAAAAGAATTACAAGAGCTGAGGATGTCCTTGAAACAAAATAACATAGTTTTGACTTTGTAATTTACCAGATGTTAAGCTAATGCCAACTTGCACTGCACAGAAAATCCAACCTGGAAAATAAGAGTATTCTGTTCATTTCTATACCTTTATTTCATTTTGATTTGCCCTAGGTGTTAGATGTTCCAGTTTTCTGTGGATTTTCTTTTCTATATGTGGCTAGCATTAAAAATTGAATTGCATGTTTTAGAACTTCCCACTTGGTTTAATTGCTAGTGAAACCCATTTGATTGCTTCACTGTCTTACCCTGAAGTGTTTACTCTCAATTTTCATTATCTGGAACATTTTACAATTCGTGTTTTTCCTGCTGACAGGCAAGAAATACAAGTTGTAGAAGCATCCCACTAAAGCATGTTAGACATCAGAAATATTACATAATCAAGTACATCTTAGAAAGGATCATAGAAATAGATTAAGAAAAGATAGGAGTCATTGTGCTTCAAAGCTTAAAATGTCCACAGAGATTAGGGAGAAGTTCACCACTGCTGCACTTGGACATATTCTCTTATCTGATCTCAAGTTGTTTTGACAAAGCAAGCAAGACATAGCAATGAACTAAATTGACCATGTGTCAACCATAAAGAATCCTATCTGGAAGTACAGTAAGCGAAGTTTCCACTGACAGCAGTATAGTTATTTGGATGACAGGACCCATACCTAATTCTGCTTTAAAGAAAAATTGTAATTATTTCTGGTCTTTTAATCTGGCCTTGAAGTTACACAAGATGAGTGTGGCCATATCTCTCTCTCCCCCTCTGCTTGCCCCCCGCCCCTCCCCCTGTTATAATTTAAAATAACGGAGGAAGAAGAACAAACTAGAAGTCCCAAACAGTGTAGATATAAATTTTATCTTTAAAGGTGTCTACAGTGTCTGTGTGAAAAATGTAATTATAGTTCAGAACTAGCAGATTTTCTTTAGTTACTGAAAGTAACAAAAGGAGCCAGTGGTAAAGCACAGTGTGAAAAAGAAATGCTATGAATAGTATGTACTTCATTTTTTAAATAGTTTCAATATATTTAAGTTTCTATACCTATATCTAACAAACACAAGGAGTCATATCCTCAGAATATCCTCTGTTGGGGTATTTTCATTAAAGAATCTATTTTAGCGCCCTTCTCACTCCTGCACTATTTTAGTGAATTGAGTAGTAAAATCTTTATTTCTAATTTTTATTTTCATTACCCTTCAGTGCCATCAGCAAAACTATTGCTTAGAGGCTTTTCTTCTTAGCTTTATCAGACAACTTTACTTAAGACATCATTTTTGTTATAGCTGCTGAGCTTAAATCTGCACCAGTGTTTGTTCTCACTTCCTCTACTCTGTAAGCGCTTCTGTGACTATTTAACAGAATCATTATTTCAAAAGGTAGAATACTTACTGTTAGACTCATCCTTACCTTGAATACCTGTCAGCTGTCTCGAACACATTAATGGTAGAAAAATATAGAATAATCTAGACTTTCCCCATCCTTTGACTAGGATAAAAATGAGTGATTTTTGATTGTATTATGAAATATATGTTCTTTAACTTCATAGTAGTGAAGCCATAATGTGCATAGAACAAAGTACTTCAGCAGAGCCCTTTGGCTTTCAAGACAATTTAACGTCTGAAATTACTTACATTAAAGAGCTTGTGCCTAATAATAAAGTAGCTCAAATGCCATCCTTATCCTTAAAAGTTACCTCCCCTTCTTTAGAGAAAAATTCCAAATCATCGTCTTAAAAAAACCCGCACCTTACAGTATTATTTTATTTATTAATTCCAATAAAATAGTTTTATTGTAAATCTGCTAATAAGCTATTCTTCTATGCAGCTCCTGAAGGTATATTTTTTGTATTGTCTTCTCAGAAAGTTATGGTTAGCATTATATACTTTGTGTATTTTATAAATACCATCATTTTCGACTGAAGTTGAAACATTACATAACTATTCCGACGACCGCAGTAAAGTTGCATTCAGTCATGTACACAGAGATAACAACTCTCAATTCCTATTTCTTTAAGTTTTCCATCAATCATAGATAAGACAAATCAAAACCTTGATTCTTCTAACACCCGAAACTTCCAAATCCATACTCACGGTAATTACAGAAAGTTAAAGAAAACCAGCCTTGAATTTGGACTTAGATCAACTCAGAGAAAAGGAATTCAGCAGCATACTGAAGAGCAGTTGTTAAATCACTTTCCTTCCTTCCCCAATTTATTTCAGTTTAAGTGGAATGAGTTGTATATATCTATGCATTACTTTCCATCATCCTTATTAAAGAACTGCCTCCACTTCAGCACGTAGTTCCCTTTCCCATCATTCCTGTGACATTTTAAACACCAGAATAAGACATTATTTCTGCCAAGGACTGCTTCTTGGAAGAGAAAGGATGCTGCAAGTCCTGAGTGACAATGAATTGTACAGTAAAAACTTGCACTGTGCCGTTACCATAAAGCAATAACCAAATTTTTGTGAAACTGTACAGTTAGGTTAGTCTGTCTTTATGCAAGGAAACTAAACCAGGATTTATTAAAAAAGCAAGACAGTAAGTAGAATATACTCTGCCTAACTAAATGGTGTTATTGGATATTATTAGTTACAATCCTGTTAGTTATGTAACAATCTTATACATTTGTGGTATAAACATTTTAATATCCTTACAGTATCACACTTAAAGCACTTTCAGGGTTAGTGCTCAGCCCCCCTACTTCATTAAATGCCTAAAAGGTATTTTGAACTATAAGAAATTGCTTTCATATTACTTTGTAATGGCAGTCCATTCCTCATTGGTTTTTTAAGCTCTAAGTTGCATAAGGCACAACTCATACCGTTGCCTCCATGCTGCATAGGATTTGATATAAATTTCCTTTTCTGTTTAGAGTGGAATGGATAATTTTTTCTGATTCTTGTTGGATTTTTCAGTTGCAATGGTGCACAGAAAATATAGGGGAGCAGGGTGGAAGAATGCATTTTCCCAGTTAGTTTCTTAACATAGTAATACCTGATTTATACACACCTTTCTCCCCATAATCTTACTAGATCATCTCACATGATTCAGAATCACCTGTGCTTGCCATCTGATTTCTAACACTTTGATCCTTACTTGTCTTCTGACAAGCAATTCATCTAAGTGAAATCCTGTACGAGTCCAATAAGGTTTTCTAAGACATGAAAATTCCTTGTTTTACACTCTAGTCATCTGTAGTTCTTCAGTTCAGTTTGCTCTCGCATATACACCTTTCCAGCAATTGTCTAGGTCATTTGCCTTAGGCAAAAACATCATTACAGCCCAGACTTGGGAGGTATCCCACACCCATCTTGCTTGACAATGACTATCTTTCAACTTTAATCTGAAATGAAAGCTTCATCAAGCTTCTGCTGTAAACACTGGGTTTATCATGATCCAGGACAGATACTTTAAGATGTTATCAATGAACTAGACAAAATTTCTATTGTCCGGTCCGTAGTCCTATTGCATTACTTGAAACCAGACAAGCCAAAATATGACTGAAAGCTATTCAGGCTCTTATCTCAGATCCTCTTTATTGGTTTATAGGTTGACATTAACCTCAGCTCGTGCATAACCAGTCTGCTGCTCTTTCACTAGATTTAATTTGTAGCCCTGGTTTGTCTTTAGAATGTGTTAATGCCCTTTATGCTCAAGTTTTAAAACTTGCATGCTCAGTTTTCATGGCATAACCATTCTGAAAGCTTTCCTTGACAGCTTTATATGATGATTGCGTAAAAAATGCCTGTAAGCTCTGCTTTAGAAACTTCTCTTCAGATTATTTCAGTCAGTATTTCTGTAGACTGTTCTTACCGGCACCAGAGATTGTCTCTCAGAAAGTATGGATTTTGCTTTCTGCTCTAATTTGTTCATAATGCTCTGTAACTCTTGTTACAGCCAGTCTCCCTGAAGCTACGACTAGTATCAGGACCTCTCCTGATGTCAGTAGTGGGTATGGATGGTACCCCTCAGAAAAATTATGACAGAAATGATGTGACTGGTTGCACTTTGGTCAATTATTTTAACCAGGTGGACAGAACATCTGGTTTATTTGTATAGGGATATTTCATTTTGTTCATTAAATGTTTCTGACATTTTCAAAATCCTTATTGAACAAGAAAAATCAAAGCATAAAAAGAATATGAAAGAACTTCTGCTCTTCTTAGACAGTTTTTGTCTTACCCTAAATAAACTGTCAAATCAATGAGATTATTTTCTTATACTGCAATGTTTTCTATATTAGCTAGGTAAATTTATACTTTATTTAGAAAATAATTTTAAAAAGTCACAAAGATCCCTACTATTCCCATTGGCGAAAAACATGGAGAAAATATTTCAAGTGTCCTTCACATTTTCTTTTACTATTTAATAATCTGCTAATGACTTAATAACTAGCAAAAAGAAAGGCAATTAGATAATTTCAATTAAAAAAATAATTAAAAAAAAAAAGACTGCAGAAGTTTTCTTTAAGAAAAACTCTTTTTCTCTTTCAATTCCACGAATGAAATTAAACCACCTTGTAAACAAGACACTAGCTGTCTTTCTTAGGGCTGTGCTAGGCTTACTCCAGTATCTACATTCACTCACTTGTAACAAAATACGTCAACAAACAATCGATTATTTCTAATTACCAGTTATAACATTTCAAGGTATAAGCGTAACGCTTCCATTTTGTTGTAGTGTTTATAACGATGAAAGAGCGATGGCTTGCAGACAAGCACACCCCGACAAGAGCACGCCCATGCTGGCCCAGGCTGGGTGCCGGTGCCGATCAGTAGCACCACAAGGAAGGTCAGACGGACACTACTCACCGATCCCCAGCCCTTTGGAGAGGTGGTGCCGTTCTGCCTCGCGCTGCCATCTCTGACACCTTCACCAGCATTTAGGCCAGCGCGTAGCCGCACAAGTAGTTATTGCCCATTCGGCATAAGCTTTTCATCCTAACAATGAAAAACGTAACAGTTATTACTGCTTCCGACCGTGTAGGTGTGAGAAGAACACAGCTGGAGAGAGGGGTCAGCTGCAGGGCCCAGGGAGCACAGCGCTGGCGGCCTAACTGAGCCAGTAATCGGCTCCTCGTTTGGGA
>JAVJGI010000037.1:17792935-17820244 GCA_035590275.1 Ibycter americanus
GCCCGCGCCTGGTGGAGCGGGGGGCTGAGGTGACGCGCTGCGCTCGAAGGCCGCTGAGGCCGGCGGGTTATTTCTGGGGCTGCTGAGGGGAAGTGCGCGGGCGGGTGCCGCTGCCCTCTGCCGTCGGTGCGTTAGCGCAGCCCTGCGCCTGCCTTCGCCCCGCCTCAGGGGAGGCCGTGTGCCGAGTACCTGCCCTGCTTTTCCGAGACATGTGGGGACACCTGAAGGCATCTTGAGAGCTGCAAATTGTATGTAAATACCTTGTCTGGGCGTTAAAGATAGCGTTTCTTTTGTAACTCTGCAGCGGGCTGGGGTTGGTTTGTTTCTTTCGTTGGGTTTTTGTTGGTTGAAACTGCAGAGTAGGTAGGCGAAGCGGCGTGTTTGGCTGGGCCAGGCCTTTGCCTTGTGGCTCCGAGGGCTGGCGGCGTGTTTGCTGTGAACAGGCACCTCAGGTCCTGCCTGCTCTAAGGAGTTCTGAGAGGAATGGGTTGAAGAAGCAGTTTTGTTTGTAGTCTATGTGGTAAAGTAAGCTAAAAAATATGTAACAGACCTATAATTTTGCGTTAAGTAGGGGATTTTTTTTTGTTTGTTTTGTTTTGTAGGCGATTTCTGTTTCACCTTACTTGGTTCTGGATGTTTGATTACCTCCTAAGCACGCTGTGCGCTTTCTATACTGTTACTTTAGCATTTTCCGCTGAGCAATACATGCTTTTGCAACCTTCATAAGAAACCTCTAAAAGTCTGATTTATTTCCCAGAGTACGAGGTAATTTTCTGGTTACCAGCTTTTCCCAAGCACCAGTAATGTCAGTCTTCCCAAAACTTCAGCACAGCAAAGAGCGTAGCTGCCCTGCTGAATTCAGTGCGTGACGAATTTTCGAGCAGTGGTGCAGCTTACAGGGGCAAGTGCTCACAGGACAGGCAGTATCAGCACTAATCCTGAGCGAGTGCTCCCCATTACTATTTCTGAGACTACATTTACAATTCATTCTTGATCTTCTGTTTGATTGATATTTGAAAGCGTGGCAAACTCTAATCCTGAACCCTAACGTCTCACTTTCTCAGAGGTTCTAGATTTCATTGTATTTTTTACAACTCTTGATGCATCAAAATGGCTGTTAAATGTTTGGACTAGAAATGCGTTCCTTGGTCTTGTGGTGTTGGAAGGTATTGACTCTACATGCAGAAATATTCTGTCTTTCCATGCAAAGTATCAGTAATGTTTCTGCCCTCCAGCTGGGGAAGTGTTGAGAATGGAACTTGCTATTACCGCATATCATTATTTAAGGTTGCAGTAAAGAAACTGGCTAGTGTTTTCTATGTTATTGGTGAAACGTTTTTGTTTGCCTTGTAAAACAGAGTGGTAGTTAAACCTTTTTTTTTCCCCTCTCCATTGAAGCGTAAGGGAGCACACACACACGTGTGTATGCATACGTGTACACACACGAAAAATTCAAAGTCCAGTTTTAATAGCTACTATATATATTTTATCAAATCCTATCTAACTGTATAGACAGCGGAAAGAAGAGGCTGCCAACTGTTTGTGAGTAGTTGCCATCCAGAAGTTACCCAAAAGTCAACTGTAGAAGAAAGCATGCTTGTGGTACACCTTTAACAAAAAAAAAAAAAATACAGAAGTATGTTGAACACAGAACTACGTGGCTAGGAGCAGAACATTAAAACTGCAGCACTTAATGATGAGAATTTGTTGTTCAGGATGTAGGTCTCATTTTGAAGTAGAGTGCTACTGAATTTGAACTTAGAATTTCGATAGCTTGGCTAACCAGCAGTAGCAGAAACAGATAGATGGCTTTTTTTGAATGGTAGCATATCATACTTACTCCTAGACAGAGAAATTTGAAACTACATGCAGAGTAAAGGAGGATTAAGTGCTTTGAAGATAATTTAAAGCAGGCCCGATTCCATATCCAAAATGAACGCTTATTAATCTTCATGTAGAAACTTATATCCCTCTTGGCTCCTTCTCTCTCTCTCTCTCTCTCTCTCTCTTTTTTTGGTGGTGGTGGTGGCGGTTGTTGTTGTTTTTCGTTTGGCAGTCACACTTGTTTGCACTTCCATTAGTGGAACATAAGCAACAATCACAGGCTGCCACATGGCTAGCTTTCCTAAGGATATACTTGTTTTCTGAGGACATACCACTATCTCAGGAATGATTTGCGAATTCTTTGTAATTCAAGAACACTGATAAAAGCCAGCTTGCTAGTGTAGAGATGCTATAGGAGTAAGCTAGATACTTTATAATACCAATTTAGTCACAGTAACCATATATAGTTTTATAATTGGATTCTGAAAACATGAATCAACAGCTCTTTCTATAACTAAATGAGAAAGAAATTGTCTTCACTCATGCTTCCCTGAAGTTAGTGCTAGCTGTTAGTAATAACCAGTAGTATCCTGGACTAGGAAGGAAGATATATGCTGATCATCAAGTTGCCAGGCATCAGGTCACAGAAAGTGAGACCTCTGAACTTGATTCAGGCAAATACATAAACTGTGTTAAATCTGTCAAGAAATTATTTTATTTCAAAGTTAGTTTGGTTGATTGTTTTTTTGGGTTTTTTTTGGTCTTCCAGTCTTGGAACAAAACTAAAGAGAGCCTAGGAATTTCTGAATGCATGTCAGGCTGCAAATAGGCTAGAGCGCTGAATCCTCTTGATGGCGTATAAAATCTAAGCAATATGAAATATCCATGCTGCGCTTTTTATCCTGGGTTGGCTTCTGGTTGGCTTTGGTTTCTTCCAGAGTTTGTCTTGGTTCTCCAGCTTGTCTTTTTCTCTTTTTTAATCTTGGTAAAACAGTACATTCATTTATGAACAAATTATTTTGTTAACCTTACTACTGTTTTTTAACTGGAAAATTTGCTTTTGAAAGTGCAAATCTGTAAGTGCTTTGATGATCTGAAACTTTTTTGTTGGAGTTGAAGGACAACATTTGCACTGATCATAAAAAGTAAAAAGTTATTTGGAGAATTATGGCACTTTGTAGTATCAGCAATTGTTGAGAGCATCTTCCAAGGTTCTGTCTCCATTGCTTTGTTTCAGAAACAATTCTGCCCTTAACTTTTTGTGTCTTAAAGCTTATGACATAAACCTGGTCTTTAGTAGAAAATTGTGGGGAAACTTCTATTTTGGGTTCATTAACTATGATAAAACATTTGTCATAGTTAACAGAACTCTTGATTTCTGAGGACAGAACAAACATACCAACCCAGAATACGCTGAATGTAATAATAATAAAAATTCCTTTTTTCTTCTCTGGTAGTATGTTTATAGCCAAAGATTTACCACATAAGCTAAAGTGTGCTTTTCCCACTTAGTAAGGATGACATCATAACTACCCAGGATGGTGTTAAAATACTTAGTGTTCCCATGACCTATTCACCATTAGAGTCTTAAATTGGATTCTCAAGCCAGTAACTTGCATCAGTGTTACTTCTGTTTGTGGAGTGACCTTGTTTGAGAGGTTGTTTGTTTTGTACTGAGTTTATATTTGAAAATGCAGTTGCAGTACACGTTGCACCTGTCATATGACTCACTTTAATACGGTGTACTTCTACATCTGAGTATCATTAAACACAGCACTGAAAGGTTTCTTCTACATGACCTGAAACCTTTGCATTTCATTTCCTGCTCCCTTTAGATAAAACATATGTTAGCTACAGAGGTTTTTCTGGTGCATTGTCATACTCTGTGATTGAAATACTGTGAAAATGGATATGATGTGCCCTTTGCTTCCCTAGATTGGGAATGGCTGGGAGCTTTCTGCCTTCAGTGAGTTTCCAACTGTTCTTTCTTAAGATAACAGCATTTTACTTTGTTCTTTATGTACCTCTTGGTTTTCATTCCAGGTGCTCAATAAACATTCTGTTAAATCGCATCTTTCCAGCTTTGGTCTGGAGTAATTTACTGATGTCTAATCTACATCATAATTATTCTGGGCATCTAAGTGAAAAACTTTAGTACAAATAAAAGGAACCTAGAATTTTCTTGGTAAGAATGCGTGAGATGAACTGCCAGAGAAAATTTGCTTTATTGTCTGGATGCCTCACGGTAAGGCAATTTGTTAGATCCGAAACGTGAATTTTAGAAGCTAATCAATACACTAGTTAATGCTAAAAAAACCTTCTGTGCATCTTATAATAAATGGAAGAAGAGTTAGATTCTCAACTGAGCAATGCTTTTAAATTCAAATTTTCTTTTTCCAAAGTCATTGAACTGACACGTTTCCTGTGTCAAATTGTTTCAAATGCTGAAGTGTACTGACTGCTACTTGCCTTCTCAAGACACCATAAAATCCATCATCAGCCTGTTCTCGTGTAAACGCAGTTAATGTGTTAATCTCAATCATGCAGATTAGCTCTAAAGTCAGTGAGTGCTGTAAGACAACAAGTTCTGCTCTGACTTGGTGTTTCTCTTCTGTTTGTATAGTGTTCAAGAAACATCTTCCAATCAACGTTTTATTGACAAGTAAATTTGCAAGAATAGCTTCCTCAATAAATACTTCCATTTGCCATTTGTAAAAAAACCTCTTAGTCTGCTACATCTTTACTTAGGCAAGAAGCTATAAAGCAGAAGCTATGTAACTTGGTGACATTAAAATGAACAACACAAGTACAGTATTTCTATAGGCAATACGCTGGAATGTAGTCTAACATTTAACAGTATGTCAGTACTACAAGGATGTGATGTGCTGTGTCAAATGTGAGTTCAAATACAGTATCTTCCAGAGGATGATTACCCTTAGGTTACATTTACTAGCAGTCATTCAGTTACGCAGTATTTCAGGATGTGAATAATAGGCTTAAAGTAACTGAATAAATAAGAAATAACCCTGTCCAGTACAGTTAACTATTACACAGTCAGTAGGTCACTGGACTCTAAGTTAGGTTTCCTCTCTTCTCTGTCACAGTGAGTCATCCAAGTGAAGTATGACAGAAACTGTCAGTACCCCCATAGCTAATCTAGTAACAAAATTAACTCCAACTGTAAGTTTAGAAATTATTACAGATAGTGTATTCTTAATATAAATGGCTGTGCTTGATTTCAAATGTCTTACTTCCAGGTTCCAAGCTTTTTAAACACTTGTAAACGGGTATTTACAAAACAGAACTGCTTCAGGTCAAACTGTCAAAACTGAATTTCCTGAGAGGCTTTTCTGACAGCTGGTCACCAGTATTCAAACTGTATGTATTGAAAGCATTCAGCAGGCAAATGCTATAATGAAGTCCCATCTACTGTGTAGTTTCCCGTTCATGCTAGGATTTTGAAATTAAATGTTTCTATGTAAATCGTCTTCTCAATTTTAGACAAATTCCTACCTTTCCAAGTACGTTTCATTTCAAAAAGATGTAATGGCATTCAGAATGTCCTGTCTAAGAGTAATGCTGCTGAATATATTCCTTGACTTCTCATATTCAGTGGAAGCTGTCATGTCCTGTATAACTTTATTTTCCTGCAAATACATTAAATAGTGCCTGGGATCACAGATGTGATGCATGGCATACAAGAACAGTGTTTAATGTGCTCTGCCTTTTTATAGAAAACCAAAAAACCACCTCTTCCCCCACTAATACTTTTTTCCTTCAGTTACTTAGGACTATGTTTATTTGGCACAGTTAAAAGCATGGGACCTTATATTTGCTTAGGTTCATGGAAACTGAGGGGTTTTACTGCGAGGTAAATGTGACAACAGGATGAAGATCCCTTTTGTAGGACCTATACATTATGATGATAATATACTTGTTTGGGTTTTTTTAAAAGAATTAAGGTTTTGAGGAATGCTACATCTTTCTTCAGAATACATACAAAATAAATAAAAAAAAAAAACCAACCAAAAAACCCTTTTGTCATTATAAATACAGATTCTTTGTTTTTAGATTTGTATTTTTAAAGGCAAAGAATTCTTGCTTATACCAAGGTGATTTATATTTGTGGGCCTCTATTTGAATATATCCTCATTAAGTCTTAAAAACCTTTTTTAGTCTTAGTTCTGGTATTTCCTTCTTACTGCAAGGTAGGAGGTCAGATTTTCCAGTTATTTTTAAAATTTGTGTAATAGTATGTAAAGATAGATATATATTTTGTAGCATACGAGGAATAGAAAAGCAAACATTAATTAATGTCATAAAATCTGTCTGTATTCAATCTTCTTTTCCCTAGAATAGAGAAGTCCTAGCTAAAACTGATTTTTATGAGCTCAGTTAAATGCTGATTATTCTTTTCCTGGTACCCAAGGCATCAACAGCACACTCATCTGACTCTCTAAGCACCATTAAGTCAAGTCCCTATTGCTACTATGGAGTGTTACTAGTGCACATAATTATATCTGTTCTGTGTTTATCAGCAGGGTTCACTCTCAAAATGGCTATGTTCAAAAGTGATGTTTCCTGTGGGCTACCTTGTGAAGATCCAGTACTGTGTCAGTAAAGCTCCTCTCCATCTGTTAGAGGGTGCTCTTAACTGCAGATCTTGTTTCACTCTGGAGAGGTACTGTATTTTAATTCGCATGCCATTTAAAAATGTAACATTCCAAGCAGCAAGAAACAAACCATTGACTTTGAGCTGAGCAGTAGAGTAATAAAGAGGATGATGTAATATGGTAGTATGTAAATATTCACAAAGGAGAAAATAAATTTTAATTGCTGAATTTGACTGGCAGCTTCTTTTCTGACTGAGATCATAAAAAATATTTCTTTCCTGTGAGAAGTTGTGAATGTTTGATTTGTAAAAATAGCAGCTAACGCACGTAATTAGTCTGTCCTGATACTGTCCTGATTTACAAATCTCATTGACCTTTGGCATTTCATTTATTTCTACTAAGCTCTAAGAATCTGTATCACCTTTTCTGAAGTTGATGTTTATTTCATTCTGATAAGTTTGAGGTGTATTACATGTGTATTGCATTACACTGTGGGCTATAGAGGCAAGATAATGAAAGCAATATAATCTCTGAAAATGATATGAAGCACTCAACTTTTTTTTGTAACAAAATTAATTATTTCAGAGCAATTTACTGCTGTCTGCTACTGTTTTCTCTGAAGCCCAAATCAGAGTAGATACTATGCCAAGCAAGACTGACATAACTTATTTCAGCCACAGGCTAAGAGAGGCGCAAGATATGACTGCTCTTCAGAGTACCAAAGCTAGTTTACATTAAATCCATTGAGAAACAAGGTAATACTTAGCTTCTTGTTGGGAAACAACCAAATTGTGTTATAACTCTTGCTAATTATCTTGGTTGAATTACCTGATGAGGTAACAAGACTTTAACAGCAGTTTTAATTCAGTAATGCATTTCACTATGTATACAGCTTTATGTGGAACAGTTTCTTCCAGACTGAATTATGAACCAAGTTTTGGGTAGGACCTATGGGCTATAGGAAGTTAACATAGGTAACTTTAACATTTTCAAGAAGGGTTAAAAATTACATCTGTAATTAATGTTGTAAATATATTTGATCTTTGTTGGCTACCTGTGAAAGAAATGGTAAAGTTTCATAGCAGAATTTGCTATCCCTTGCAGATTTTCCATTTGATAATCATTAGTCAATATCAAGTTAATGAAGAGTGCTTGAAGATAACTATGTAGAACAAAGACTCCTACTTCCAGCATTCAGAACTGATTAGGACAAAAAACTCAGTCCCAACCAACATAGTCTAATAGTGGTTTTTTTCCCACAGTTTTCTCTTTTTACATTATCATTTTATACCAAAAATTTGTTTTGTACAACACTAACCTATTGTGAAATACAAACCACGTGCTCATTGAGGCTCCCGGAGAGTTTCCCTGAAGACCACTGCTCTCTCAGCTTGTTTTCAATTAGCAGGTTGAAATAAAATTGCCACTGTTTAAGTGCACAGGGAGGAGCCTAAAGTTGCTTCAAGATCCTTAAGGTCAGAGTCAGGTATAGAACTGAAGAGATGTAACATGCAAATACCAGAGTTCATTCCCTTTTATCAGCAGCTATATCCGTTGATAAGCAGTGCATGTAACTGGTCTTATAAGTTAATAATACCAGGGGACCCAGCTCTCATCTTACTCTCTGTAAAGATAACTGGAATCCTCTGTCATGATACAGGGAATGCTACTGGTGTGTGCCCTCTGCTGTCCCCCAGCACCTATTCCTGACTCTCAGTGCCTTAAACTTGCTTGCCTGCAATGATTTAGTAAGCAGAAATAAATGCTGTGATATGTGAGTAGGTTGCAAAGCTAAAGCTCCTGTGCACAATTATGTTATGCTTTATACCTAAAATAGTTGCATATGCACTGCAGTGTGTACAAAGCTAACTCTAGATAAAACTGATTTGGATTGGAAGACCATCAGTGTTTTTAGTGGAAACTGGATTATATAAATAACACTGAAACTAACAGTTCACAGAACTGAGGAGCTATGTCCCTCGGAGAGGGTCTTCCATGAAGTTTGATGTATGGGCATGTTAATGTGTGTGTGGTTCCAATGAGGAATTTTCCAGTGCAAGGGAAATGCTAGCTATTAACAGTTCTTCCTCTGTATGATTTTATTCTTTTTAAATAAGGAGAGTAGAGAAAGCAATTTCAGTTTTATTCTGTTGACTGGGCTGTGCAGGGTCTTTTGGCAGAATAAAGGGCTGTGTGTAGTAGTGGTGGGATTTTTTTTTTATTTAAACAAAGGTCCCTTAGATCAAATAGTGACAAAAGTATGATGAAACAGCATTACTTCCTCTGCCTTCTCCACCAATATTGCAAGTAGACATGAAGAACCACATGCAGTTTAATTGAACACCTATTGGACCAACACATTAAAATTTTCGTTCAAACCTTGTCATGACCTTCTATAAAAGCACAAAAATTGTAGTCCATAAGGTGCCTTATGTATTTGCATGCATATGTATGTATATAGAGTTTGGATCGTACTGCAGAGTAGTGTTTGCGCCATCAGCTAGCTTATCATGTGGACTTACAGCTTTGGATTTCAGCCTGTCACTGTTTCCCATTAAATACAGAGACTGAATCAGGCCCTAGGTTGGGCACCCAACTTATATACCCAAGTTAAGTGGCTAGCATAAGCCAACTACTTCAATATAAACTGAACTAATTTCAAGCTTGTGGCTGCTGTTCTTAAAGCTCCAAAATACTTTTGCATGTTTGTAACAGTTAACCTGCAGTAGAGATGCAGTTGATGGAAAATAGATCAGAAGACATGTCTTCTGAGTTTCATGAACTCGATGAACTTCGGCTGTATGGTGTAGTGTCAGCACCAGCCTAGAGGACATTTTAATGGTCAAAGCGGCTGCTTTGGCTGCAGAGATGGGGAGTGGGAACCAAACGAACAAAACCCCCTCAAAAAGTTACCCAGTGTATTTGCCAATTAAAGTCTATTCTGGCATAATATATTTTGGAGTTTACAAGTAAATTATAGTTTGTCATCTGAGAACTGTACATTTTTCTTTGTACGTATCAATTCGGCTCCAGGAAGCTTACTCTTCTTTTTAATGTCCAAGTGATGTAATGGGAGAGCAATGGGTTTGCATTTATATGGTACTTACTGCACAGCCGTGTATGTGTATTTTCTAAGGATATATTGTAGTATGCTGTACAGCATAATGCATTTCATAATGATCAGGAGTTTTCCAAGTAAATCTGGCTTTAATTTCAGTTTTAAATAAAGGTGCAAGTTGGATAAAACAAACTCCGCCTATCTTTAACTTGTATCTAGACACAGGAACAATTACTAAAGGCATACTTGCAGCTAGTGGAGATGGTACAGAGCTAACCAGTTCAGTCAGTAAGATTGCAGAAGCATACTTCATTAAATTTTACCTACAGGCCTATTCACAATATTACAGAGTTTAATGAGTTCCAGCTTTTCCTAACTTTCAGTAAAGGCTTATTTAATGGAATAAAAATGAAAAGGTTAAGAATAATGTGTTATTAAAAGCTAACATAACACCTGTTTATAGACGAGGTGAGCTCAGTTTCAGTGGCAAGATCTTTATGAAAGAGAAGTCGTCCTTATCTGCAGCTTTCACAGTGTAGAAGTCATTGATATGAACCACATAGTTTGCAGCAAGTTGGTTGGTGTTTTGGTTGTTGTTTTGGTTTTTTTAATAAATCATGTATGGTTTAGCTTTTAAGGTTTTTGATAAGCTTAGTAAAATAATTAAAGTACTGACAGGGAAGGAATACTGTTGACTGTCAGTTACACAGGGTTCCACAATTACTGCCTGCATTTTGAGACACTGTCTCTCTTACTTTGCTAAGTAAAAGAGATGATTGATATCTGAGTATTTCTTTGTCAGTACCTGTCCCCAGATAATATAAAACCATGTGGAGTAAACACACTGATAAAATGCCAGAAGTGATTCAGAATATTCAAGTGGAATTGAAATGGACTCCACTGTGTGATTCCTGTTTCAGTCACCTGTTAAAACTGTTGATAATGCTAAGAATGGGAACGTGACTTTGTAAATTTTACTATAGAAATTAATAAAAATGAGTAAACAGAGAAGGGACACTTGCTTCTCCTCAAGGCATCTTTGAAGAAGAATCTTAAATCTTCCAGAAAATTTTTGTTGTTGGGACTATTTCATAAGTGAAATTAACAGAAGTGTCTGCTATATCTTTACATGCATTTTAAATTTGGCATATTTGGGAGGGAAGATTAAGGAGATTTTCCATCTAGCACTTAGCATCGGTTTTAACTGGACTTGTGTTACTGCGTGGTCTTGGTCTCTAAATTCAAAATGATACAGATCAGTTGTGGCTAGGAAGAGAAAGTGGTGGTACAGAGATGGGTTTCCCTAACCTTCTTACTTTGTATTGTTAGCTTTGATTTCAACAGCTGGCTTGAATAAGCTGCCTAAGGAAACAAACATATCCCACACCATAAGCCTTTGCAACAAATGTCATTCTACTATGCCTAGAGAAGAACTAAATATTGCAGACTGTACTGCCATATTTCTTAATAAGTACTTAATGAGTAAGGCTTGCTACTCAGCATCCATTTCAGTGTTGTCACAGACTTCCTACACAGGTTGACAAATGTGAAATAAGCACTCAGCCCCTCCATCTGTTTAACTGAAAACAAAGGAAAACCCAAAAAGTATTTACTTGATGTTTCTGTGTGACAGTAGCCCTTCCCTCCATGATTTTGAGTTGTAGATTTCTTTTCCGTATCTGCAGTAATGAGCATCTCCACAGTTAAACTGAAAGCGCTGAATTACTTTGTGTGAGAGGTACAAGCTGTTTTCCACTTAGGACCATAGCACCTGCTTTCTCAAAACAAGTGAAAACTACCCCTAACTGATTAGGGCTTTTCTGTTTTGGTGAAGGAAAAACTTCTATGAAGAGTTTGATCTCCTACACATAAATTTAGCTATTTCTTTCACTCTCATTTTTGAACATTTTTTAAATATTATTGTAAAGAATCTATGATTAAAGATTACTATATGCAGAATTTTATTGCTTTGGGAAGAAAGACATGTTAATTTCCACAGATTCTATTAATTTGGTTGATTGGTGCTTATCTGCATTATAAATCAATTAAACTCATCAAATAGTGCTAAACCACCAGCTATTATAATTCAATTATTTAGTCTACTGTAACGTTGCAGCTGCTGCACTGCTGACCTGTAAATCTCTAAATTGGATATGTAAGTGTAGAAACAGACTTAAGCGACATATGCTTAGCTGGTTGGAGTAACCACACATATGCATGCACAGACCCTTTCCACAAGGGAAAGGTTGTAATTTTGAAGAAATAAGTTACCTGAGCACAGGTTTTTAAATTCATAACATACAGTTTCCAGTTTGTTCTTTTAGTTTGATCTCAGTTTGGATGCTGAATTGCTTTGGAATTGACAGCAAAGTTCCTTTTGGAATTTGGTGGAGTTTGTTTGTTCTGCAGTCACCTTAACAGCATGTAGGACTACCTTATCTTTGTACTCATGTAGCAAACTCCAAATCAGCAAAAGTTGTGTTTGTAATGCTGTAGTCTTTAAACTTAAGGACTGTTATGGAAGTAGTAACATAAGTCTAAAATTATGCCTCTGTAATCTTAGATAGTTCTCTAATGTGAATGTTTTTTGCCAGAAGTTTATATAAGTGTATGGTCGTAAGTTCAGTGTTTTCAAGAAATGTGGTAAAAAAGGGAATGGTAAATCAGTGGTCTCCATAGGATCAACAGGTGATGTTGCTTTGAAATGCTCTAAGTCTCAAGGACATGCCTGGAACACACTTATTGGAGAACATCAGACCTTTTGCCCTCAAGCCAGTCTGCACCATTCTTTCTGCAGGAAGCCGAGATTATAGTTCCTCTTGTTTGGAGGGCAATTTCTGAGCCTGAAACTTCAAGGTACAGTTCCTATTTCTAACTTATTTTCTGGAATTCGGTGGACTTCAGCTTCAGTTCTGACTGCAAGGTTTTCAGGACTGTGCATAACTGTTGAAGTAGTACTTAATGATGCCTTGTTTTGGCTTCATGGTGCCTAGCATACAGCTGCTTTGGAGAAGGCAATGCTGTTAAACAACAAAGTCCTTTGAAGTTCTTGAGAGCATCCGTGAAATATATTCTCCATCTCTTAAAATGCAGCTCCTAAAATGTAGTTTTAAGAGTTGCATAGGGTAAGTACTTCCTAGCCCAAAGTAATGCCACATACTCTTCAGTGATGAAGTCTGGAGTAGATCACTTCCAGGACTTTTTTTATAACTGAGTGTTCACATCTGGAAACATAGCACCTCTGCTCTGCTGCAAAAGTCATATCTTTTCGTCTTGCAAATTTAGTGTCCTGTTGGTTCTATCAAGACCAAAGGAAAAAGAATTCCCGTGTTGTAATGTGTTAGACTTTTATAAGTCATCTTAGAATGTAAACCTGGAGGTGGTAAAACAGAACTTGGCTGTTTGTTGCCCTTTGAACTTCTAAGAAGTGCTGGTGTATTTTTCTATGAAAATGCGCATTGTGAACAGACTGAGACTTGAACTTGGACTACGACGGTGAAAGTATTGAATGTATGTTGTTTCTGATTTGTATTAAGCAAGCTGTATTTGTAAACTGGGTGCTGCAGGAATGTCCAGCATTTTCTGATTTGTATTAAGCAAGCTGTATTTGTAAACTGGGTGCTGCAGGAATGTCCAGCATATTTGCACATAATAAATAGCTCATTTTAGACAGAAGGCTGAATATTGCAGGATGGCAGAATCAGGGGGACCTGCCAACTGAAATGGCAACTGGTCAGAGAAAACTAAAAATCATTTGCGAGCTTTGCCAGGCCTACATCCTTTATATTTGAAACCTGTGTGCTGCAGCGTGTGGCTTAAGTATGCTTTGTTAGAAGGAACAGGATAAATAAAGTTTACTGTGCTGAAAAACAACTTTTCTTAGGCAATGTAAATAGGTAACTCACAACAAGAGCTGAGGAAAATTCAGTGAGGATTTGAAGTTGGAATTTGATTCAGAGGCTTACAATACCTGATAGCTTATTTCTTAACTCTGTTCCTGGGAGACTAGATTTTTTTTCTTGCTCAGAAAAATGATACTTCATATTTTTTTTTCTTGCAAATAAATATCAAATGTTCTCATTAATTTTAATGACTTTTGTAGAAGCCAAAGTTTCATCAATTTTATTTTCTTTCAGAACTAGTAAGTTCCAAGGGAATGGAGTTTTAAAAGAATTGATAGAGTGATTTTTTTTTTCTGCCTCTTTTCTATTGTAGTAATTTAGAATGTCTACTTACTTTCATCACCACTTTTTATTTTTACAGATGATTTGGATGTTGCAGGAAGTGCATCTTTTATTGCAGAAATGTTTGTTTCTTTTCATCCAATCTAGCATAGCTCATGCATCATCAGAAGGATCAGTTCTCAGTACTTAGTTTTGGAGGTGATGGAATATCAAGACCACTGCGTATTTTCATATTTATATTGGTCTGCTACCTGATAATCTTCCTAATGAATGCTGACTTACTACTGGTATCCAAAATGCTGTTTTTAAGTACAATTCATAAATGTACTCCAGCTTTCTTCTTTCTGATACACTACAAAAACTTGGAGAAACTGATGTGTCCAAGTGCTAATTTTCCTCATTGTCTTTTGCATTTTACTGTTCTGAGGGTTTAAAGCATGGTGCTACTGAGTGAGTTAAAGCACTGTCTAAAACTGTATTCATTACTTTACTCCTACATGGTATAAATCTCCCAGCCTTCTTAACAAAAGGGGCTTTGGCCAGAAGTGCTACCTTGCAGTAAATTGCACTTAACATTATTGTTAATTTTTTTTAACTGTTTAGAGCACACATCTATTCAATACAATCTGTTGATTTTAATCGCTAAAATCTAGCATATGGAAGAAACTAAGTGTGTGTAATGTGTGTGTGTGGGGAAACCTCACCTCTACTGGTAGAGGTAGAATAAAGGGGCAAATAAGTGACACTTTTAGGTTTGTTTGCATCTCCCAAGATTATACTATTAGATTTCTTTGGCGTAATGAATAGGGATGTGAACTTGATATTGGGAGACCTGTGTTCTTGTTCTGTTTCTGACCTAGACAGCTGATCTTAGGTAGATAATTTATTGGTAATTTCCTCAAGTTTTCCCATAATTTTCATGGTATTGTTTCAGGTATGGATTGTCTTGTACAATTAATATATATTACTTCTAAATTTCTTTGCTTGAGGCTTGGGTGTTCCCCATTTTGCTTTCTCGTCCCAACTAACAGTCTTGAAGGTGGTTAAGCAGCTCTTGCTAAAAGTAGAAACTCCTCTGTTGTACTTTGGAGTGACAGAGATTGAACCTTTGATAGAAAACATAACCAAATAAAATCACTAAAGCATTGGAAATGTTGGGAAGGATTGCAACTTAGCAGATGTTGCTTCTGGCTCTTAGTATAGTATTGTAGTTGCTGCCCTTGTGTAAAGAGAAGTTAAGAGGCCTTTTCAGAATGTGGGGTCAGTAATATCTATGGCTTTACATGGAATGGAATGTTTGTGAGATGATTGTTTTTAAGATGACAGCAAAAGTTCAAACCTTTATCACTGCTAAGCAGGCTGAAGTGCTTGAAGGCTTGAGTAGTGTACTTGGAGAAATGCAGGATTTCTGAGAGTTTCTCTGCTAAGAGTATGCTGTGGATGTATTTTGCTTGTAGCTCTAACCATTTGTGACCTTTTTGCCTGTAAACTGACAATTAATGTTTCCAGATTTTGTTTGTATAGTAAATTAAAATTTGAGTATATCATAGAATTTCAAGACAAGAGGAAATTCAAGTAATAACTGCTTAGCAGTGGTAATTTGTGACCAAGGAATGATCTGGCATGGAGGGCAAGAAGGCCCAGCTGCAGAAGGGATTGAACTGGCTGGAAGCAAGAATGCCAGAGACAGAGCAGCTCCTTGTTGAGTGAGTGAAGTTTCCTGTGGTGATGAGTTATGAAACAGCCACAGCATTGTCTTGTAGCTGTCCTGGAATTCCAGGGCTCGAGGGCTACCTTTGGGCAGCAGAGCTGGGCTGGGGTATGGACCCAACGCCAAGCTCGGGTGCCCCATGCTGATGCTTACAGCTGTGGTGCTGCTGCAAGTATATATAAGGAATCTGCTTGTGATACATCTTTGCAGACTTCTTGTAGAACTGCTTATGGCCATAGGACTCTACCCAATGCATTGCCTTTTTTCTTGTTTCTTTTTTTTTTTTTCTTTTTTTAATGTTCAAGCACAAACATGTTTAATTTGATTGGCCTCAAGGGGTACACTAAAAATTCCCCAACAAAATAAACATCTGGAAACTGCTGAATTGCTTGGTCTTTTAGTCAGGGTTATACCCCAAAGACTTCTTAGCATAATACAAATCAGGGGACTCTAGTTTGGACAAATTAAAATTCATCTGGCTCTAGCAGTGTACTTTCCAACCTGTCTCCAAGAATCATGTATTTTTGTTACACCATTGAGAAAAGGTGGAGCCTTGCTATATAACAGGCCATATGAGCTCATGGGTCAGAATCAGAGAGGCCAGCAAGAGGGATGCAATGGTAACCATCACCTACAGGTTATCCAGTCAAGAAGAGGAAGTAGAGGAGGCCTTTGGGGTGGTTGTTGTTTTTGGTAGCTGGACGAAGCTTCATGATCATTGGCTCTGTTTTTTTGTGGGGGCTTTAATTACTGATATCTTCTTGAAGGGCAACGTGGTGGAGCACAGGCAATCCAGAAGCTTTTTTGAGGGCACTGAGGTTATGTTTTGTTGTAGGGGTTGAAAAGCCTGTCTAGGGGAGGTGCTCTGCGACAAGGGAGGTTCTGATTATGTGTAGTGGAAAAAGCTTCAGAATGAGGGTTAGTCAAACTTTAAGACAGAGGCTGGGAAAAGTTTATAAATCTCCATCCTTGGAGACACTAAAGACTTGCCCGAGTAAGTCTCTGAGAAACCTAAGATAACGCTGAAATTGGCTGTGCTTTGAGCTTGGGATTGGACTAGATGAAGTCAATATGGTCCTTCCAACCCAAACTGCCGTATGACTTTTGTTATATTTGCGTGTCTGGGAAGTTTGTGTGATGTAGTTAACTAGAACAGAAAGCTGAAAGAAGTTACCTGATCTTATTTCCACTTCTGGGATGTTCTTAAAATGTGGACTGTGTTTTGAATTCTGTATGGTGTTTGCTTTTCAGGGTTGCAAACATTACCCTTTGTGTACCTGGGAAGATGGGTGAGTGACTTCTGTAGGGAGTCCTGTAAACTGTTTCTCAAGACTACTGCAAATAAAATGCATACTGTTGAATAATACTCCTGCTTTTATAGAGCTATTGCTATGCTTAATTAAATATTTAAGGCTGAAACATTAAACAGCTGTATTTGTTTTATGGTTAGCGTAATCTCAACGATTTCCATTGCACTTGAGTTTATTTATGGATAAATGCATTTTTGTATGTGTGATCCGTAAGAACTGTTTAAAAAAAAAAAAAAAGCCAACAAAACATCAATACAAGAGCTTGTGTATGTTCCAGTCTTAGTCATATTAGCTCAGGCACTGATGCTTCCACTTCCAGATAATCAACTACAGGTTTCTTGCGGTTATTCAAGTACCTTAATGTTGCCAGTCTATGGAAATAGTCTCAGCTGTGTGTTGTATGAGAGAGCTGGAGCTTGGTCTCATCTTTGGCAAAATGTGTCAGTGCCATTTGAGACCTTGACTAACAGTTTTCAGGAAATGCTTTCAGATGGGATATCTGAGAGTTGCTACCTGACTGCTGTAAACTTTGCCAAAGAATCAGGCGGTGTAATTTAAAAAAAAAACCAAACAAACAAAAACCGCAACAAAACCCCACAAACTTATAAATGTCTTTTTGTCATCTAGTCAGACTGATCTACAATGCTTGCTGCTACAATACAAAAGGCTGATCGGCGTCTTCTGGCCTTCAAATTGGCTTTGCTGCTAGCATACTGCCTACTAAGTAAAGGTGTATGCTGAGGAACCTTAACAAAAGTTAAGCTTCAGAACTCATTGCTTGAGGTCCAAGCTGTTTATGTAAGGATATGGTCAGACTTTCTGAAGGAGTTTGTTTCCCTATAGATTTTCAGATTTGGTAAAACCCAAGGAAGACGTAAACGTTAATCTGAACCATGAACCATCATAAAATTTCTCCCCTTGAACAGCTTGCTGATCCACTGTAGTCATGGCAGAGCTAGGATTCATTTCGACTTCAGACTTAGTTGAATCAATTTGTACTCTCTGGTTCTGAACTTCAGCAGTCTTGAAATTATTTTGAGCTTTATAGATGAGAGTGTTCAATGGCTCATCTGAGGCATACCTTACCTATGCTGTAACATGCTTACTTTTGTAAGAAGTGAACCTGAAGACAGGTTCTGTAGCAAATCTGCAGAATTTTGACTTTCAGGTTAGAGCTGCTGCAAAATAAGAAGGTTTTATTTAAAAACCTGCAGACCGTAATACCTGGGTTTTCAGTGCGTGCTCAGTTACAATAATGACAGCTTATACTTTGAAGTGTTACAGTTCACAAATTTGAGGAGAGGGGAACTGTTTTCAGTTCTCCTTAGTGCTACTTCAATTTGCTAGCTCTGTAGCTAAGTTACCTTCTCCAGATGTGAATGCCTCTTAAAGAACAGGAAAATGCACCTGGTGTTCCCAACTGATGTATAAATGCCTACAGCATGTATAAGTAGGAGGAGTAATAGGAGGAGTTAAAGTCCCAGTCTGTTCTGCT
Source organism: Ibycter americanus (assembly GCA_035590275.1). Classification (NCBI taxonomy): domain Eukaryota; kingdom Metazoa; phylum Chordata; class Aves; order Falconiformes; family Falconidae; genus Ibycter; species Ibycter americanus. The sequence goes on from JAVJGI010000037.1 coordinate 17,811,131, forward strand.
AGAAAATACCCTCTCTTTACACGTGATTAAACTAGCCATGAACAAAAAGGTGGACTTTCTCCCACCCCTTTGAGGTTGTTAACAGTTCTGAATGTATCTCTTTTGCTTTCAGTTCGACCAGAGGTTCTGTCCTGTTCCTGCGGAAAATTTTTTTTAAAGAACATTCCTTAATAAAATCGCAGGCAGTCTTGCAACATCTCATCTGAAATCATCGCATCTGAAACTTATGAAATTTCACTTGATTTTGGTCTGACTTAAACTAATATATATCTGTACTTAGGAACTAATGGCTAAAGCAAAAAAACCCCAGTCAAACCCCAAAACAATATTCAGACATAATGTGCTTGTCCCAATTTTTTTTTTCTTTCCTATGTATTTTTTTAATGCTTAGTGCTTTTTCCATCAGAATGCTCTGTATTTTTTGTTTCTATTCTCAATGTTAAGACTTTTTTTAGGGTAACGTGCATTTATTTAAGGCTGGCTACTAAACTATTTGGATTCCTCAGCTTTGGATTCTGATTTTATGAATACTATAATTATACAAACACGTAATACTAGATTCAGCATGGTAAAGCCACCAATGGAGAGAATTGTGTTGCTCTGGAGACAGGCTTACTGTCTTTTCCCCTTTATATTACCTTTTAAAATGGGATGTTGCATTCAGAGGATGAATGTGGTAAAATGTTTCTTTGTGTATTCTCCCAGTTGTTAATAACATAAATTAGATGGGGGAAATCAATGCATTTCTCAATGAGGATTCATCTTTGTTCTTTTTTCTTTTTTTTTCTCCCCCCCGCCCTGCTGTATTAGTGGGAGTGTGGTTTTGGTTTTTATACTGCATCAGGCTGCAGTTATGTCTACGTTTTCTATCTTTTACCTATCTTTTAATAAAGCAAGACAAGGTTGTGGTTATCATGAGGATATACTTCTGGAATAGTGTAATAAATGAGGTCTTAATGGAAAGTTGGAAACGCTGTTGATTTATGGCTTTCTACAACACTCATTAGGCATACACATCAATGTGTAACATCCCATAAATTATATTACATGCTGTAAAAAGCCATAAATTGTCATTTTTAGTGTGAGTTATTACCATTAAAGACTTTTATTCCCTGCTGCTAGTGTGAGTTTCCATGGCTTCCTCACCAATTCCCTGACTAATGATTTCAGCAACTGCAGGAAGGAGACCAAGAGATGCAGTGGCTGATTAGGTAGCACAATTGCCTTAAAGCTGTTAAGTCAGAGGTTAAACTACTTTATAGAGAAAATATGATCTACTCACCTGGTAACATCCTTAACATTGAGCATTTCCGAATATCATTCAGACCAACTGTATTATTTTCCTTCACTGTTGTTAATATCTGTCTACTGAAAACCAGAAGTGCTTTTAAAATAATGATACCAGTTTGTACTGACCAGTCAGCTGCAGTAGAATGATGATGAGCTAAATTCTGTGGAGCAATTCAGTCTCTTCCTTTCATCTGCTCATTGCAGAATTTGCAACAGTACCTCAGAGGAGATATTGCTAATAAAACTGCAGTATATTGTAGTAAATTGTAATATTTTTAGAGTGATGCACCATCAAAACACTGGATTGTGTGTCTTAGTATTACAAGTCAACTTGAACAGAGCTAAATAAGGTGAGGGAATTGCAGGTAGTACTATCTGCCTGCCACCTTTTTTTTTTTTTTTTTGTTTTTTTTTTTTTTTTTTATGCAGCACTGTTGTGCTATTTGGCTTCAGGGAAGGTATTGCATTCCTCCAAGTTATGGTGGTTATAATTTCCAACTCTATGTAGGGGTTCATGCAGGAGGAGGACAAAAAATGATGTATCAAAATTTACTTAATGTCTAATTTTAGACAGCTTTCAGGATACTTTTGTTTGAAAAGTGAGTACTACCTCTCAGGCTGCTGGCTATAAAGTGTCATTATGAAAAGTAGACACTGCAGCTTGCAAAAACAATGCAAACCCAAAATAATTTATCATGGTTTTTTTCCAAGAAATTTCTCCCAACAAGTCTGTTCTTTTCCCTGGAACACTTGTGTGTACCTTGGCTTTTAGGGAGATTTTTCTTGGCCATGCCTTCATTAAACCTTAGTTTAGCTATTTTTCCTCATCCAACCTCTTCCAGTTTAGGGTATTGAAGAGAGAGAGAGATATTCTAAAAAGCAAGTTGGTAATCTTGTTTTAGGCATGATGAAAAGGATAATTCTGATAATAATCAATTTTAACATTTTGCTAGCCATTTTTGTTGCATTAGAAGAGATGAGGGTTTTGTATTTCTCCATCCCCCCACCTCTCACCCTGTCGACTAGAGCACATTTCTGGCTAAATCTTGCCCTCTAGTGAGTCAGTTCGGTGGGATTACAATTACAAAGTTTTTCTTGTAACAGGTGGATTTTTCCCCCCCCTTTTCTTTCTCATGTACCTTGGAGAATTAATCAAGTGTAGTTCATATGAATAGCTAAGTTATACTTTTTACTAGGTGAGAGAAAGGTCAATGTTTTAGTATTTGTAATGTATTCCTAAAGCTGCCACACTTTACTATCATACCGTGCAGGGAAAGGAAGCAGTGCTATTTGTACTTTGTAATCCTTATGTAGCAGTAATGTAAGAGCTGTCAGTTGCATGGATGACCTTGATAGCAATACTAAGCTAGAAAAGAGGAGGCCAATTATAACTGAACTCTTGTTGTTTTTTTTAAAATAGATCTATAGTGCATCTAATTGATTTACATGGAAAAGAGCCAGAGACCATCAAGAAATTAAAAAAAAATAAATGTTACTTAAGTAAATACATAAGCTGAATAAAGTAACTGTTGACTTAAATTCAGGAATACTTTTTAAAGTGAGTAGTGATGAACTGCTTTTGTTGTCTATTGATTCCAACCATTGCTTGAATTCAGCTTGAAGACTGCAATATCTTGTGGTTTGGTAATGTCAGGATAGGTCACCTGATGTTTGAAAATGTTAATACGTTTTATATAATCTGTTATGTTTCAAATTTTGTAGTAATGGAAACAGTATTAGTAAAATGTATGTTTGGCATTGCCCAGTTCTTTCTGATTCATTGCAAAAGCAGATGTTGTTCCATAATGTTACCTTTCGCCTTTAGAGTGTATCAATAAGACTTCCATGATCAAATACTGTGTGACACATCTCAGATAGAAATTGTGAGTGAATGGAAAGTGCTTTGTGTTCAAATTGTATTTCATGAAACGGGCATCTTTTATGAAGAAGTTTGAAGGTCTAATCCTATTGAATTATTTAGCCACCGTTAAGAAACGGAATTTATTCACATGTTGAATTTTTTTTTTTTATGTTTCCAAACCCAGCTTTCATGATATTCCTCAACTCTTACATTAAAAGGTTGTGTAAGAAAATAGTTTCATTGTTATAGAAACTAGATCTCAAATGACTTTTGGTGCTGTACTTGATTTGCATTGAGTAATGTTTTTTTCTTTTGTTCTGCTTTTAAATGAAAAACTACAATTTTGAAATTTTTATGAATGAACTATCTGATCAGTTTAGCTGAGAAACTTCACTTTTCATGTACTTTAATGTTGTTTCAAAACAGTATTTTATCTAATTTTTTAAAAAATCAATGCTTTGACATTTTGAAAGTAGAACATTTTAACTTTCTGGTGATTTTTTGGGTTGGTTTTGTTTGTTTGGTTTTTTTAATGGGTGGTAGGAAGGGATCATATCCTGCAAAACACTTGTGGTTTTAGAATAATTTTATTTTTTTTTAGTTCAAGAACTGATCTTTTTCTCTTCTCATTAACATATCTTTATACATAGGAATTCACATATGAAATTATATTAAATGACTTTGCTGCTGCCAGCTGGATCTCATTGAGTCCAGGTTTTGGTGTGATCTTTTCCAGAGAAACTTTTTAGTAATGCTGTGTAAAGCTTTGCTTTATTGATGGTGTAGAAAGTAGTATTCTTGGGTAAAGTAAAACCTTACAAAGCTTTGAACAAAGCCTTTCTTCTACAGAACAGGCTAAGCAGCATCTCCTGTGGTTACATGTACATGTCTCTAGGTGCTGTGATTCGGCGTGGCTGACCTGCCTATGAAACTAGTAAAGCTGTATTAACATGTTGCTGTAGCTGTTCAGTTAAGTTGTTGAGATAAAGACAGTTATTTCTGTGACCAGAGTTACATTGTGTGCAACCTTAGAGCCGTGTTGTTTGGGTGTGCCAGACTGTCTGGTACCTGGTGTGGGGACCTGTGACTCTGTTGTACAGGACGACTGTTGAACTCTTAGATTTTTAAACAAAAGGTGCGTGCATTACAGAGGAATGGAGATGCATGGATGGAGAAATACATACAGTGATTTATCTTTTTTTACTCCTCTTAGGCTGCATGCCTGAATGTCAGTGTAAGCTCTGACATCATCCTTTCATGTATACTGAGAGAGAAGAAAATGTTCTGGAAATACCTCAGCATCTGCTATTATATAAGGATTTGGGGCTTGTGACCTGCAACTTGTTATTGACTTCAGCTGTCACTGGGGCTCTTTTCAGCTAAGGGACTTGTGCTGAAGGATGTTACATGTTTGGTCTGGCCGTCAGGTTTGGTTCATGGAACGGAGAAGATAGAGTTTCGTTCTAAGACCTCTTTAAAAAAAAAACTTTTTGACATGAAAATTCTGTGTGTTGTTTATCTACTGCCTGAGTTGATCATTACCCAAGTTATACCAACAACATGATTACATGCTTTGTACAAAATAGATTTTCTTTTTTTTACTTTTCTCCTGAGATTATTGGAGAAGCAGAATTAGAAATATAGAATATGTAATCTAATAGTTGAATGTACGTATACTATGATATCTGACTGCAATTAGGATTTGAAGACAAGCAGGTGTGGAACTTTCTCTTCTGTGACAGAACCTCTGTACATCTTAGATGAGTTGTTGCATCATGTCACACAAACTTTGTAGCCAGTGGGACATGAAAACTAACAGTTTATAGGAGCATCCGTAGATAGTAAACATGTGATGACTGAAAGAGTCATGTGGGTAATGTGCACAAGATTATTCCAAGTTAACGTTAGGCCAGGTTTAAGTACAAAAAGAATACATCATTAAAGCTTATGCAGTTTATATTAGGAAGCTTTAAATACAAGCGAAGGAGAGAACTGTTAGGTAGGTTATTTTGAATGATAGTTTCTGTTTTGGGGACCATGATCAAGGGACTTTATTATAGTCCTAGGCAGAACTTCTGCTTCCCATTCACTGTAATTCCAACTGTGTCAGCATGCTCAAGGTCTGTTTTTCACTAACAGATGCATTCTTCCACTTTTGCACAAAGTATCTGCAGCTGACACTTCATATTAAAAGTGTCTAAGAAGATATTTTTAAATTAAAGTGATATAAATTACTTCAAAATGGTCATATGCTTGAAATATATACACTGCATTTATTTGTTTTGAATTGATGAATTGTTTATGGAGGGCATACATACGTATCCTTTTGTTCCAAAATGAATGGGTAGAAAAATTTGGAAACATTGGCTGAAAAAGTTCTTTCCATTTCTAGCTTGCCTCTCCCTAGCTATTAGTCAGCTGTGCATATAAAAGCTCTGTCTGAATGAAAATAAACCAGTTGTGCTAGTTGTTAAAACTAGCTTGATTGTTGTCTTCCAGTTACAAGAATATTACAAAGCTTTCTCCTTCCTTTTGGTTAAAAAACTTTTTCTGATTTCTCACCTAAATTTACTTATGGCCACCGTTTGTCTGTCTGACTTAAGACTTTGTAAGGTCTTTTACAGAAATACCCAAAATTAAAGTACATAATAAAGACTAGTATTTGCTCTTCAGAAGAATTTTTAAGAGCCCAGTGAGAAACTGTCTGTGGCAGGAAGCAGGGCAGTATCTTCAGTCAAAGGAGGAGAGCTCTGTCTCAGTAACAAATCTTTTTTTTTATTTTCTCTTCCCTCTTGGATATTTAACAGTAATTACCAATCACTAGATTTTTCAGTGTCTTTTTGTGTTAGTTGCTAATCCAGTATTGCAGAACAGGCTGTGTTATATGTCAGGATTAGAATACTGTTGACCCATGCTAACAATCTCACTAGGGTAATAATAGCTACTTCTGTGGAACATTTTATTGGAAAAAAGTCTGGTAGTGTATACACATAATGCACTCCTTAACACAGTCCTTAATCACAGTCTCCTTAACTAAAATCTTATAGTGTCTGTAACAGGGTCAGTAATCATTCAACCAAAGCAAATAAAATGGTGTTTTTGCAGGAATAACTTAGAATTAACATAAATGATAAGAGCATGTTGTATGGAAGTTGATTAATTTTCTTGTGCTGTAAAAGAAATTGCTGCCTTATTAGCTTTTAAATCATACTCAACTTACATAGCTCTCCTTGAACTCAGACAATGGCAAGTAAAAATTTGTATTGAAAATACTACAATGACCAAATTTTTTGCTGACTAGAAGTGGTAGTTACATCAAAATAAGATTTGGTCCAGATTTGGTGTCACATTTTGTAAATACATTATATGGTAGATGAAAGTAATCAGTTTTGCAGTGTAACAGTATGTGAAAGCAGGAACATGGAGAAGGAAATTCCATTGACAGCCAGTTGCAAATGAAGTCGCGAAGCAATTCTGGCTTTGTCTTTGCCAATTGGTTTTTAAATTGCTTCTGTATGAAAAGTAGTTGATACCATGTTTTCAAATAGGTATTAATCCATTTTAAATGTCTGAATTGAAGAACTAAATCTTATTCAATGTTTTAAACTTCGCTCTCATTCTGCCTTCAAGCTCAAAAGTTGATTGTGGATCTATATTTTGTCCTTTTGTCCTTCCTTGACTGGAAACGCTGCAAAGGATTCTTGCATGTTTGAGTTATTCCAGTTGTCATTCTGCTTCTCCAGAAGAGACTGCAGTAAGGACAGTGTGTCATTACTACTTGCTGTGGAACGAGTATTTTCATCTGGTAGCTCAGTGGAAACTAGAAACTGATGATCTTGTGCAGGTGTAGATTCTTTCAGGTTACATGACAAAAAATGCAGCCTGGTGTGAAAACTCAGCTGCTAAATTTATGAAACACTTACTGGTATCCTCAAGGGTCTTCTGAAGCCGTTAGTGCTGAACACTATCAAGGATACCCAAAATAACATTTTACTAGAAATTCTTGAAATTTCTCTGGCTCTGCAGCAGCAAGTAGAAGTTAAAAATGAGAACCACATAGTGCAAATTCATTGCTACTACAGCATGTAATAAAATTTTGTGCTGAGAAAATGAATTGTCTTTTAAGAAGTGTGAGTAGAATATTGTCTTCTAAGGAAATCTTTTAAAGAAAGGATAACTGTTGTGGGGGAGCAACAGTACTTTAAGGTAATGTTATATCCTTTTCTTGTGTAATAATTCATGTGTGACTTCAAGTAGACAATTAAGTATGTAGAGTGAGTTGTTTCATTTATACATTAACTCTGTGGCCTTTTGTCAGACCACTCTTTATTGCTCCTATTCATCTTTTTTTCCACCAGTTAGCATCCCAACAACTCCTGCTGAAATCTGTTGTCATTCTCTCTCCACTCCCAGCTGTTAAACCCATGCCACTTCATGAATGCGGGCAAGCTACCATGATAGCTTTGTGTACTCAAAGTAGGGAGTAGCGGTGGTGGTGAAAAAAGATTGTCTATAGTAGCTGACTCTTCCTATTTTCTTTTTATTCTCCACTATACCCGCACCCCCAGAGATCTTGGAAAGTTAAAATGCCATGGGGTATAGGTATAACTAAATTGGTATGTATTCTGTGAACTAGCATGTGTGAACTCTGAAATAAAATGCAGCGGAGGAAAGTTACTGCTGCCATGTGCTCCCAAACGTGGTCACACTGAAACTGTAAAATGTCTATGAGACGTTCTTTTTCCTGGCGTCATCTTTATAAAAGTACCTTTTTGTTTGGTTGGTTTATGTTACGTATGTTCTTGATGAAGACTTGTTGTTAATTTTCTTTCAATATATTGTTACTGTTATTAGAAAAATTAAATTCATGCAAAACCACCTGATTGATAGCTGACATTTTCTAAATAGGCATGGTTGTAATAATTCCTAGGCAATGTGTTTGTATGATTTTTAATAACAAATGTGGCTAGTATGACTTCAAGGATTAACGCTGTACACAAAAAACCCCCTGTGAAGTACAATTACTAGAGCACTTTACAACTCTTCCAACAGCAGGTAGTTAAAAAGAAAGTTGGTGGACATGCTTCAAGGGAGTAACAAGGTTGGCAAGACTGCATTGTTTGCCTTCAGCAAGTTAATTTGCCAACAAAATGCTGCATGTCAGACCTTTGATTCTTCTTTTGACCTCAGTGTAGAAGGTTTGAGAGAATCAAAGTATCAGAACAACAGTTAAGAGATTAAAAAAAGGAGATGGTTCATTTGAGCAAATAAGCCAAATGTTCAGAGTAGTAACGGTTACTGGAAAGAGAAGCAAAAAAAAAAAAAAAAAAAAAAAAAGGAGGAAGGCATGGTTTAAAGCAGTTATTTTATAATGGCTATCCTTATTCCTCTTTAATTAGATGTCATTGGGATGCACACAGAATTATTATTAATGAAGAATGAGAAAAAACCTTCTTTTGTTTCTAAACATGAACTCACAGTGATGATGCAATAGAGTTGCTTCTAAGAGGTCACGTCTATTCATCCTGTCATCACAGAGTCAAAACACAAGTATGTCTATGGCCTCCACAATATTTGAAATTTCTCTGAACTGTCTAGTCCAGTAAATTATCAATGATGATATCACTCTAACATCTCCACAAGACAATACTATATCTGCAAATTGTATTATTCTTCTATTTCCCGTCAAAGTATCACTAGAGGAATGGCTGTTTATCACTGGAATTGTATCTCCTCTACCGAGAATCTAAAATGTTCTTACTGGTAAGGTTTTATCTATGGAGAGGAAACCACAATGTCTGGAGTGCTTTGAGTGTAAAAAGGGGGATGTGGCACTAATAATCAGTGGTTACAGTAAAAGGGTTTGGAAACAGAAATTTGTCTCTCCTGGGAAATTGTAACCACTTGAAATGGTTTTCATTTGGTTTTCATTTGTAATTTGAGGGGGGGGGGGGGGGGGGGGG
>JAVJGI010000037.1:17827470-17866182 GCA_035590275.1 Ibycter americanus
ATTTGTTGGGTTGTTTTTTTCCCCAGAATATACCCTAGTGAAAATAAATCTCATGACACTGAACAACTGCCAAATGCAAACTCTTCTAAAAGGAAGAGCATATTTAAGCATCAAATCTTTTTATATGCCTATCAATGTGAGTAACATCTGTTTAAATGTTTGAAGCACATCAGAAGCTTTCATTAGTGCTTCAGGTCTCACGGTATAATCCTTTTCTGATTAGTAAGATTAAATGCCCATTGTCTAGTGCTGATGAAGTTGAAAGAAAGCATTTCAAACCACAGAAAGGTCACCTGAATGTAGTGAATTCCTCATCAGGTACTAAATCTGTGTCCATAGGGTATGAATTAATGGTTTCTCAACAGCTCACACCACTTCAGGTACATTCTAACCTTCTGCCTGTGCCATAGATATTGCTGAAAAATGGTTGATAGTGCAGTTGACTTCAGTAAAACTCAGCAGTCCACTCCAGCACTGCTCAAACATTCAGCATACTGCTGCTACTGACACATGCTTCTACTGACACACTGAAGCAAGGCTTTTAACTGGTGTGCTGCAGTGTTGTCCTGTAGGGCTAAAGTTAATGTCAGCATTCGGTTCAATGTGTGTGCTATGTATTTATAAAAACTGATTTCTCATTGGTAAATAATTTCCATTTTCTCGTTATAATTTCTCTGAATGAAAAGCCTTTTCTCTGAAAGACAGCAGTAGTGGGGACTGAGCCTTTATTCACATCAAAGTCTTATACATGTGAATTTAAAGCATGTATATGAAGAAAAACACTTTGTAGGACTGCTGTCTTTATTTGGAAAGTAATTGTGTATATTTTGTGATTAACTAAGGTTGCAAAGATAATAGGCAACTCTCATCTTCTTGCTGAAGATGAAGCCACAGCTCACCTTACAAGGCTACAATGGCTACAGAATATTTTGCTCAGGACAGGATTTGGCATAATATCTGAAAGAATGGCATTTGGCAGAGTTCTGTTGAACTTGGTGTAGGTCCTTCTGTATTGTGGGTAGTGGAGGGTCTAAGCATTCCTCTGGAGTATGAATTGGAGCACAGGCTTTTATGACCAGGTGGTCCTAAAGGGAAGAGAAGAGGAATTTTACTAGCTTTAATACTTGCCAATATTTCAAGAGGTTCCTTAATTGGTACGTACTTCTTTTCTCAGACATATATCCACTCTATTAAGTGCCAGTGTAAATCATACCCGTTCATAACATGGAAATGAATCACCTGTCTTTTTGCAAAGAGCAGTCAGAAATGTTTAAAATTAATTCCTCAGCTCACTAGTTCTCTTGCAGGTCTATTGGAACCTCTTGGAAAGAAATGCAAAGACTTTAATGATCAGTTTCTCTGCCAGTGTCTGCATTTTCCTTGCCTTTCAGCAAGATAGGGGGTTTGTGGCTGGGCTCCAAAGTGTCAAAAAGTCTGTGACCCTTCTCTCATCTTCCTTTAGTAGGAAGGAGAGGAGGTTAACTGTTGATCTGGTTATAAAATTGACATTAGGCTCGACAGCTTCAAGCTGCCCAAAAATGGATGTTTGTACTTGTTGGCTTGCAGTTCTGAAAGCTTTGCTGCCTGTGTAGTTTCACAGTGTATCCATGTATGCTAAAATTAAAAATTGTCAGTGTCACTCTTCCCATAGACCATGGTAACAGCATGTCCCTTAATTGTTGCAAAATCAGTGTGTTCCTTTGCGTGTGATAGATGCCATCTTGCATTTGAAACGGCTTTTCAGCCAAGTTTATGGGAGATCTCGGATCCTTTGAACTAAAACTGATGTGTAAACTAAAAAAGAGAAATGAAAGTATGCAAGGAAACGTACAAAACTTCCTGTGGATCTGAAAAACTACTTGCAATAAAATTCTTGCTATTACTTTTTCTGTAGCAGGGGGCCAAATTACTAACGTAGAAAGACAGAATGCAGTTTTCTTAAACATGAGATGCATTGTTCTTTTAGCATAGTTCTTGCAGGAAGAAGGTCTGCCTTAGATTAGTATGATCTCTGTGCTGTCATTCTTTCTTCTCTGTGATACTTCCGTTCACGTGCTTTGAAGGTTTTTGCAGCCTTCTGCATGATGGTGAAGGGAAACAGCCCTTGCTCTGATCTGATTAACATGCTTTGTTGTTTGTGGTACCTTAAGAGTATTTCCGGTTCTATTGTTACAGAAAACAGATTTCAGTCTTCTGTTTTGATATGTAATACAGACAAAAAAGACTTTTATGCTAGCATCTCAGGTAGACAGGTGTATCCACATCAGTGTAATGGCATAAACATTGCTCATAATTATTAGTGGGTTTTTTTAATTAAGTGATCATTATCATGTGAAGGGTTAGTCATTTGAATCTATCTCCTTGATCTTCCAGCTTTTACAAGTACTAAACCGAAATATCTAAAATAAACTAGAATCAATAATTTTTCTGTCCTGAAAATCAGAGAAAAGAAAGATTACATGTATTGCTCCAGTTTTCAAAAGATAATTGGCAGGAACTAGATAAAATTAGGAGGACATATGCTTTAGTACATGAAAAGTGCCTTTGAAACTATGGTTAGCAGTGAGAAGTCTTCTAGTGATCAATGTGTAGACCTTTGTGAGGTACACATACACTTAAGTATACTAAGCACTGCCTGGACTACTTCATGTTGGCATCTGTCTTAGATAAAAAAAAAATTACTGTGTAAGGTTCCAAATATGAATTTGACTGCACAACCCACACACTGGATTTTAAGGTATTCCACGTGAATTGTGGAAGGATTCTAAAATAATTTAAAAGACCTTTCTTGTTTGATTCTTTTGGGCTTTGTTTTGGGGTTTTTTGGTACATGAATATTAAAGATCAAAATTTTTGATAGCCTGGATTGAGTGCCATAGTACCATGAAAATTATGTGCATTTGCTATCTGGTATATGAAAGCCAATGATACTATACTGCAGCAAGATAGAAAAATAATGCAGGCTTTCCTATTTATCTTTCAGACAAACAGATAAAATAAAGCAAAAATAGAAGAGTGACATTGGGAGACAGAAGATAAGTTTTGCCAGATGTATGCGAGTAGATATTGTTCTATCATGATACTAATTTGAATTCTGAAAGACTTGTAAAAAAAAAAGGACCTGCCTGTTAACCAGCTCTGATTAACTATTATAGCCCTTTCTAAACAAATTTCTAATAAATTTCTGAAATACCGCTTAGCATACTTTTTCAATATCATCAATGAAGGTGGATTATAGAGAAATCAGTTAAGTAAATCTACTAAATTACTGCTCTACAGTTTGATATTTCATTGTGGAGACCGGAAAGAAAAGAAATGTATTAAGAAGGGAGAGAACTGGAAAAACTGGTGCAGAATGTGGGATGAGAATGAGGGAAAACAAGCTGTTTACTTGTGTAAGGGGCTGTGTTTGAAATGTGGAAAAGGTTGATGAAGATGGAAGGCAATGTTGTCACAGAGACGAGTTAGATTTGAAAAATATAATATGGTCTTTATTATGCAGAAGGTAAATGTTCTTTCAGTTGTTCTGACTGTTGGTTGCTATGGTAATAAAAAGGGTTGACCAGTAATTTGAAATTGAGTAGCTTTAATATCTAGCTGTTTATTAAGCTGTACACTGTAAGATGATTTCAGAACAGCAGGGACATCTATTTTGTTAATACTTGTCAATATTGTGTGTGGTTTTTATCCTCTACAGCCATATTTTCAACCCCCTAGGATGTTGATAACATCTTTCTCTTACTGTCTCCTTTACTTTTGTTTCCAGATTTTGTTGTTCAGGTGTACAAATTGTTTTCTTTTCCTCTGGACATGAAGGATGTTTCAGTTTTAACTGCTTTTAGACGTTCCTGTTAGTGAAGTTTGTCTTTTTTAAAATTTGCAAAGACTGTATAAGACTAAATTACAAACATGTCTTTCATGAGTGGCTTTAATGAAGGCCTCTTTATTAAGATGAGAATATGTGAAAAATGATTTATATACAGCTGTGCTGTATAGCGAATGTATTATTGGCAAAGAAAGACTAGGTAGGTCGTTTTTATTTCATGTACTTGTGATTTTTGGAGTGGTATTTTAAAATAAATTTTAGAGAAACTTATCTGAGTTTGTAGGTTAAAATCAGTTATGTTGATACAGTGCAGTTACTTCAATGTATTATATTGCTGTCATGTACTATAACTCTACAGCTTAAAAGCAGTGGTATTTTGTATTGATAGTAGGAATTACTTGATGTCAAGTTTAGAGTTAAGGCCTATGTTTCTTGTGAACTCTGCAAAAGTAAAACGTAATTCTGACTTCAGTTTGAAAGGTGTGTATGTGTGTTTCTCAAGTAAACTATCTTCTATACACTATTCGTGTTGCTTTCCCAAAGTCAGGGCGAACAGCACTGCAATTTAATGTTAAAGGCTAGTCATTCAAAATGATGTAAAAAATTAAAATCACAAGATTGTAGACTACATTTAAACTTTGAAAGGATACTACATTTTGGACTCACTTTATTCGCTTTCAGGTTTTTGACCTCCTTAATTTATTTTTACATGATGCTTCCACTTTTTTCTTTGCTAACATAAGAGCTGAAACTGTTGTTGTGTATGGCTTTTTGCATCCAATCTCCTGATACCAGGAATAGGGCTTTAAGAGAAACAGAAATCACAAGTGTCGGTCTTCATGGTAGTGTTTCATGCAACTGATGGAGGATAGTGCCTATGCTTCGCAAGCCTTCCATAGCTGCTTTTCTGTCATTCTTAAAGCCCTAAACAAGTTGATAGAAAAGTAATTCAAATATCAGATAGCTTTTTAGATACTAGAGGTATGTATTATTGCTTTGAATAGAGCTGTCACTGTTCAGTACAAATAATAAATGGAAGGTCTTTTTATAAATTTATTTAAGGAAAAACAGAACTAGTATGCAGTGTATTCTGAATTCTGGACAGAAATGTTGTAAATGAAGTCTGCAGTGTTGGTGGCTTGGTGTGGGTTGTTTTTGTTTTTCTGTTTTCGTGAGTGATGGCTTGATTTTGGTTTTTGTGGAGTGGGTTTTTTTTTGGGGGGGGGAAATGTTTGTGTGGTGAGGTTTTGATTTTGTTTTGTTTTTAAGGTGTCAGTCTCACAGGAAAGATAAAATTGTTCTGTAGAGTTTTACTGGGATGGGTTACGTTTGCACTCAGTTCCCATGTCAGTGAAACAACTGTGTTCTCTGAATCAAACTTGTAAGATCAACTACAATTAATTCGTGTCCTGTGTAGGAAGGGTGAAGGTGAAGCCAACTACTCAGATCTTCCATTAGTGCTCATTTCTTCCCTGGGTGACCACACTGCAGCAGCTATTTAATGAATTAATCTCTCTGTAAGAAAACACTACAAGAAAAGATGTTGCTTTTCAGTGTGGGTGGAAGAATGGCTGGGAGTACAGACTGCTTCAGTAATGGAACAGATGTAATGCGGTGTATCTTGTGTGAGCTCTGTCACATTCACCCTTGCCTGTTGGGGAAGGAACTCAATACAGCTACTGTTTAAATTCAGAAACAACCCCAAGGCATTTGCAAACAGTGGGGTGTCAAGCATAGCAGAGAATGGGTGCTCCACAAGGAATTTTCCATTAGCAACACAGAAGGCTTTGGTTTTGTTTTTAGTGCTTTTAAACTAGTTCTGTTAAATTTATCAAGATAATGCATGGGAAGAATAAATGGGAACTGGGATAGGTAGAGCATGACTGTTTTAACCTTTCACTCTCATTCAACAGTATCTCTACCAAGAAAGGGACATAGATCGTTTGCAACAGCAGAACTTCATTGCAAGTTTCTAGTCTGTAAATACTAAACCTGTCTAGAATGAGACTGCCATTTCACTTGATTTTTTTTTTTCCTGTGTGCAATGTTCGTTGTTATAATAGATTCTATACAATTACTATGTCCATACAAGTATATCTGGGACTACTCCTTATTGCAACTTACTGTGTTGGATAGCCAATTTTTTTTAAGTCACAGTGCATTCATGAATCTAGTGGTCAATATGCAGTTGTTTCATTTTTCCAATAGCAGGGGATTTATTTAGCAGCTCAAGTTAACAATATCCATGAATTTCTTAGGCAACGTTTCAGTAATTTTCTAAATGTAAAAAAAAAACCCAAAAAGCTACACTTTGGACAGTATTTTAAAGTGTGTTGATTTGGAACTCCTGATTAATTAAGGAAAGAGAAAAAAAAAAAAAATTAGATGTGAAATAATGAGATCTTAGTGACTTGTGAGGAGCAATTACCAGTAGCTAACTTAAGAGTTTCACATTGTTATTGTCAGCTATGCATCTTTACACAACAGTGAATTATGCTTACATTGTGTACTACTTTGGGCCCTGTAATGACTTCTGAGCTTATTGTTTCACATTACATGAGCAGCTAAATGCCCAAGTTCATTTGAGAAAGTTGGATAAAGAAGAACAGAGGTTGATGACACATTAGGTTTCCTTGTACAAAATACACAAAGGATCTGTCCTCATTCTTGCCTCAGTCATCTTCAGGTTTCTGTGGAAAAGCTTAGGTGGTGATCTGCCATACCTCTGAGAATGTTCTAAATAGGTAAAGGATGTACTGTGATTTCTATAAGACTTGGATCAGTCTGACTCTAAGATGTTTCTGTGCAAATTTTTTGAGAGGGGTAATTTATAGGAGCACCTGTGGGAAGGGCAACTGGTTTCTATCTTAAATTGTGATGTGGTCATACTGTTTTAAACATTGAAAGGTCTATTAGAAGCACAGAAAAGACAAAAATCATAACACCCACCCCCTATTGCAGTGGTGAGCTATTACAGGGCAGATGAATTAGTCTTGCATAGTTATTTGTGGAAAAGGCAGATTCCTGACTTTATGCCAATAATTAATAAAGCTTATCTGGTGTTCCTATAAGATGCCATATTGAGGCACATATTCCATATGCACTACCCATGAGAATTATGTCTTTCATTTGAACTTCATATGAGAGCTGCAGAAGTGAATCTGGTGTGTTTCAGACCCTTAGCTGTTTTCCCAGTGATCTTTTTCACACTCTTTTGGTGTTTGTTTTTTTTTTTTAATTGCCATGCTTTTACAGTGTGCCAGGTGGTACACAGAAGTATTGTCAGTATCTCTTTTTGTTACTGTTGTACAGTGCTGCTTCACCTGTAAGTGGTAAACTATTATCTGTGTTTATACAGTAATTGTTTTCATGTTTATGTTTAGATGATAGAATATTTACAACAATGTATCCCCTTTTCAAAATGTTAGTTTTGTTGGGGGGTTTTGTGTTTGGGGTTTTCTTGAATACTTTATCAGAGTCTACTAGCTTAAACTACAGTGTTCTTAATTTGTTAAAAAAAAATCATACATCCAACATAAATGTAAAAATGTTTTAAGGACAAAAACATATGCATAAGATACCGGAGAGCCTAACAAATATGGTAATGCTACTTAATGTCTCTTAGTAATTGTTAAATTAGTGAGAGGATTTTGAAATTGACAGACCTTTGTGGGTTTTCTGCATTGGGATAAGAATTGACAGGCTGTAGTCTATTCACTGTGTTATGCTGCTTGTGTATGTGTGCTGTAGACGTACATCTGGCTTTGAATTAAGAAACTTTCTCTTCTCCTTTCCCTTTCTTGTCTAGTGTTTGAAATATTTTAAGTGAACAGTCTATATTCTGACCTTATTGCTGGTATTACAGTTTGTTACTATAGGCCATACACAGCATGGGAGGCGTTCCAGTCACTGAAGAGTTAAATGTATTGCTGAAGTTACAGTATGGAGTAATAGCAATGCCAGTATTGGCATCACGATATTCAGAGTTGAATGGACTCACGAACAGTAGAAATGGGCTGTGAATATGATCACTGACACAAAGAAAAGCTAAAAGCTTTTGCAGCAAAAGGTCACTCGTGCACTCCCCCTCCCCTGCCTTTTCTTTACTAGAACTAACAAACTAGCTGTATCTCCTGGTCTTTTTCTGTCCTAGAAGCCTTTCTTTCCCTTCTGTTCTGGTGGCAAGATAAGGTGTTTCAAGAAGTACTTATCTTAAGCTGATCACAGATCTTCTGCCCTGATCTGGGTTGAGTTACTTTGCAATGAAATGCTATAGTTCTGTGCTTTGCAGATGATTTTCCGTTCTGAGAGATAACTGGAAACCTTCACCTTTGAAAGATCTAGTGTTTAAAATCCTGAATTATGCAGTTAGGAACAGGCTATTGTTTTATTGAACAATAAATATTGAACAACAGGATATTGAAAATTAGCTCAATGAATACAGCAATGGTCCTTGAGTGGAAAGCTCATGGTACCTTCTTTCCTTTATGCACTTTCTCTCTTGACTTGGGGGGAAAACTTCTGTGCATCTTGCTTTGCACAGGTATGACTGGATGGCATAAGGAACAAGAGTAATGAGGAAAACACATTTACAACTTAAACATGCTTAATAAACACATCAGTTATAAATTTTCTGTTATAAGACTTCAGAAGTAAGCTCTGGAACCTAAATTATCGATTTCAGATTATTATTTTAGATTGTAAATTTGGAGAATGGAAGCCTTCAGGTCTAAGGCATCACATAGCTCCTAAGAAAGCAGTGGGGCTAGGACTGCCCTTTACTACCACTGACAGAATAAATATATTGGCCTATAGACAGGAGTTTTGTGGTATTACTGTTTAATGTTATTGTTTGCACCTTGTGGACATCAGAAGATCAGACAAGGAACTGAAAACCTGGAATTAGCTGAATTGGGTAAAATAGAAGGTTCATGCAGTTTCACTCCTGTCATTTGAAGTCAATCAATAGTGAAAGTCTATGGGGAGTTCAACAACAGTAGAAGAGCATGGGGAGGCATTTCCAGAACACTCTTATCAGACATAAGTCTGTATAACAAAGTAATATAAATTTCCTGGTGTGAGGTTTGTATGTGCACTATGGACCTGCAAATTTGTGCCAGGCTTTGAAGCTTGAAGACAAGGCATAAAATGTTTTCTGAACCCTTGGGAAGCTCCTGAAGCTTGCATTGTTCTTTTGGGTTACAGGTTGAGAACAGTGATCCCTCACCCTTTGGCACTAGGAGAAGACTGCAGAGCAAATCGTCCTCTGTGGGCAGTTCTGGTGTCAGTTTTGCACTTCAGTGAGAAGTGTCACTGGTGAACATGATTGACATAGGAATGTTTTCTGGGAACATCTTGACCAAGAGTTGGGAAGTGCTGCATGCAATCTTGATGTTGTGTCTCTTCACGTAAAAACAACAACAACAAAGGTGCTTCTTGCACTCCATTTACTGTTGTTCTTTCTCTTTTAGGCAACTTCATGGCAAAGGTTCTTTAATTTATTTTTTTTTAATTAATTTCTGTTTTTTCTTTTCAGAATGCTGAAGTTGAAAGTTGATACTTCTCAATTCCTATGTATTTTGTTTTAGTCTTTTTTTTCTTTTTTTTTTTTTTCTTCTTTTCTTCTCCTTAATGGCATTATGATTATTCGTTGGGAATCACCTCCTGATGATGAATCTATCCAACTTCACATCTAGCTTTCTGTAAACATTTTACTGTGTCAACAGCCCTCGGCTGCTGATACACTACTTATGTTCAAAGGAATAAATGGGGGTGATCTGAAGTCTGTCCTTTCATCGTATTATCTCTTTCTAACTCTACAACTGCTAGCAGCTATTCCAGTTTGTGATTGTGAGACAAACTGTTATTGCAACCTTTGTCATTTCAGTTTTTTACACTTTTTTCTTTGTAACAGTTTTTGCCATTTCAATTTTTGGCACATTTCTGTGTGTGTCTGCTTGTCTTCATTAGATGCATGTGCTGTAACTCACTGAAGACTCATATTGGCAGGCACCTGCCATGGGCAACTAATTTGTAAGAACATACTAGTTTAAAACAAAGGAAAGCAAGGGAAAAAAAAAAAAAAAAGGCCCACCTTCAGTCCTGGGGTTGGGAAAAAGAAGCCAACAAAAACTGACTGCAGTCTGTGCTGTGGTTTGTGCTCATGCAGTACTAAGTTGCTACAGTTCATCAACCAAACTGAAGTTGGAGAGCACTCCTCTGTCTTCTTTCACTGGGGGTCATCAGTTGAAAGACTGGTTTTGTTGCCTGTTAAAGAAGAATAATTGTGTCAGTGACCTTCAAGTGTGTTTGGAGGAGGTATACAAGGGATGTAGGATGTATGGTAAAGGTAACAAAAAGAGAACTTGCAGGAGTAAATGACTACAGTACAATGCAAAATGTCCTAATTTTTCTTTAAATTTGAGAAAAACTTAAGCAAGAATTATCAGATAAAAAATTTTGCTTGAGCTTAATGAATTTCTCAAATAAAAAGCCAAACACAAAACCTTAATTTGTATTTTGAGATTGAGCAGCTATTACTGTTAGTCAAGAGAAATTAATTGTATTTTTCAGTTCTGAAAGATCTTTCTCTCTTCAGGAAACCTAAGCCACAAATAAACACTTTCAAACACCTACTGCTTTTGATAATGTCATAGTGGCAGTATAATCCAGAAGCAGATTTGTTAGGACATATAAAACCTCTACTTTTCAAATTTCTAATTAGAGGCAACTACCTGGAAAATCTAGATGAAAAGAAGACGTGCAAGAAGAACACTTCAGAGAACATCGAGATAATTTTGGCAGTATTATTCAGTTCAGTATGTTGCATCATTTTTTAGCTTCTGGATTGGTGACATACATATGCAGCTATGTTTTGAGTTTAAAAGCTTTGTCTGGAACTTCTAGAGTGGACACTTTTCTTTAATGTTCAAATGGAAGGTATCAGAACAGTTCAGCTTCTCATATTTGCTCATTACAAAGCTCTGTGCTTCCAGCACTAAACATTGTACCCTATGCATAAGCCTTTTTGCCAGTATTTTTATTGAAGTATTGACAGGTGGGTCAGAGGCAGTCAGAGGACTTGTATGTCTTGGAACCCTTTTAATGTTTTTTCCTTGATCCATGAAGTGCAGCTACTGCTTCTGCCATTTTCTGTGGCCCTTGCTGGTCCTCTTTGAGCAAGCAGCTACCTTCATTTGCCTCCTTCAGCAACCATCAGGCTTTGTCTTAGACCGCTGCCTAGCTCCAGTAATTACAGTAAATTATTTAAAGTTCTGGATTCAGGAAATAAGATCTTCAGTCATTGAGCAGTAGTTGAGATGGACCAAATGACTAACACAAATGGGTTTGTATTTAATTTTTATTCCAGTGGTTTTACTTTGAAGCCATGTATGATGGTGTTCAGTTATGAATAATGAATCTGTATCCTCAAGTATTTTTCTTGCATAGAAGACATATTACATCGGAATTTGGGAGGAACTGCATTTCAGTCAGCCCCCTCCGGAGATATCTGAGAGTGACTAAAAGCTAAGTACCATACAGTGAAACATCTATCAATGGGTCACCAGTATAAATGTTCTTGGTCAGTTTGGGAAGGAATCTCAACTTCAAGCAAGAATTGGAAAATAGGCCAAGCAAGAGTCACTGAACAGTATGGGTGTTAGTCATAGGTTCACTGTGGCAATGCTTGTTTGGGGGAAAATGCAGCCAAAGGAGACAGGAGAAGCCTAGATGAGTCCTGCAACTCCTGGAACTTGGGAGGTAATGCAACTGAATCATGAAAGTTCATGTTTCCTGTGTAAGAGAAAAATAAGACAGTCTGAAAATATATGTAAGCTGTACATGTTCTCTTACATTTTTAAATTTTTCTCTTAAGGTTGTTTGCTTTCTTATTTTTAGCTAAAAAATGCTTCAAGTTAAGATTACTAAATGCTGGTAGTGAGCTGTTATAAACTGATGGGCTGTTTCCCGGTTCCAACCTGAGCATAGTAGTTGAACTTTGAAAGAGATGTGGATGATTTAAAATGGGGAACAGATGAAAACATCCCTATGGTTTTGATGTGCTGTTGACTTCTGAATGTACAAGATTTATTTTGCTGGATCACTTAATTTTGAAAGCTTTCTGTTGTGTCTCCAAAGTTAATTATACTACAGAAAGATACTCAGTGGGTACGTGTGGGTGCCAAGAGAAATTCCTGAAAAAATAAAAAAGCACCTGCTGAAACCTTGTATGTTTGTACGGGTTTTTTGGCTTTTTTTGTTTATGGTACTGCTTGGGCTCTCCCACCTTCTCTGTGTCTGATTGTGAAATCCTGTGGTGCCCTCTGGTGGGTAAATCGTAAGTAAATACGTTGGCCTGTTTGCAGTAGGGGTCACGAAACCCACTCAGAAAACCAGCAACAGCAAAAGTTCTGTGAAGAGAAGGGGCGGGGGGAGGGGGAGAGGATGAGAATTTTGGTAGGCATATAAGTGTGCAATATTACTGAATGATTTCTATGTAGGGAGCAGTCTGAGTTCATCTTGCATTTTAATGTCCTTCTTAAATTCTCTGTTGGCTGCTTGGAAATCGATTTTACGTTGCTTCCTAAAGACTTGAGGGTTTTCTATCTTGATAACATGTACCTATCATTATTTCACTTCTCAGTTAATATGTATTGCTCCGTAGAAATAACATCAGCCGTTTTCTATTCCCGGACTTTTAATGCACAGTTCAAATTGAGATGCTAAGTATGTGTTTAAAAAACCGCAACAAAACAAAAGCTGAGAAGACAGTAGTTTGGATACCAGAATAGTTTCATAAATAAAACTAAGAAACCCTCATAGGATTAAAATCTGAGCAAAGACTACTGTGCTCTAGGAGAGTTTTATAGAAGCTATAGAGCATGTGATAAGATGATCTGAATTAGTAACTCTTCCTCCCACCTTCTTTAACACTACTAGAAACTGCTGCAAGTGTCAATGTATTTGTCTTTTCTATCATTCTGTTTTCTATGAAGGATACTAGTTATGATGTCTTACTGAAATGACTGCAGCGTTCTACTGTGCTTTAAGATTAGTGTGCGGTAGTATAATTCTTAGGACATCTTCTACATAAATATTTGATTTTATTTACATGGGGTTTTTTTTCTAGAATGGGCAGAAGG
Organism: Ibycter americanus; assembly: GCA_035590275.1. Classification (NCBI taxonomy): domain Eukaryota; kingdom Metazoa; phylum Chordata; class Aves; order Falconiformes; family Falconidae; genus Ibycter; species Ibycter americanus. The sequence continues at coordinate 17,840,440 of JAVJGI010000037.1, forward strand.
GAAGGTGATGACTCTAGACAATCATTGGCAATTGGTAGAAATTACTGAGAGCAAAATTCAGAATTAGTCTTGAGTCTACTTGTGTGCCCAGATAAGCTTAAAAGATTACACAGTAACCAGCAATATGTCAAAATCAAAGTTGCTAAGATTAGAGGAGTCTGTTCTTTAGAGAGATCAAGATGGATTTTTTGTATGTGTTTTTATTTGTTTTTAATTGGTGATGACCAGAGAAATGTACTAAGTTGTAGAAACAAAAGATTTTGTAACTTAAAGCAGGTGATACACGTTTCTAGTCTGTCTGAAGTCCAGAAATGTGTTCTTACTGTTATAGGAATGCTATTTTTGTATTCAGAAGGTAGTTCCGAGAATGTCTGTATGGAGCAATTCAGTATAATGTGAGAGGCATTATAGGCTATAAGTTATGTGATAGCCTAATTTAAAAAAATGTAATGGCTTTAATGATCTGTTTGTAGAAATACATGATACACTTAAGATAGCCTTTATATTGTATATTATAATAAACTTCTTTGCTTTTACCACGTTTACTTCTACTAAATCACTGGTGTTGGTGTTTGTATTTGTGTGTCAAAAGTTTTATGCATAAAACAATTTCAGGACAGAACTTGTCGCTGTAAATGGCGCTTTGGGCTGTAATGTTTGTAGGGAGTAGAGTGGGACAATGTCTTTGTTGGTAAATAAGTAATTTTGCTTGGTATCACCATGGAAGCCCATTTTCTAGCACTGCACTTCAAAAAAAAAAAAAAAAAAAAAAAAAGACTTTTTTTTTTTGGTTTTATTAAGCAGCTGGGGAGAAGGTAACATTCCACTGTAGAAGAAATATGATTAAAAAAGGGGCTGGCATTTGGCATCCTTACAAGGGTGAAATGAAGGTTCTGACTTAATGTGCCCTTACCATATATGCTACTAGTGCAGGTAAGTAATCTGGCAGAATTGCTTTTAGACAAGGCAGTGCTCCACAGATGGTTTGGTGTTCTAGCCTCCGTTTCAAGGTTGTGATCATAACTGCTTCACAATTTGCCTTTAATAATACTATGTATAACTAAAGATATTTTTTCACTGCTAAAAGACTATAGAATGAAGGGCTAGGATGTCAAAGGTTTATGACTTCTGTTCAATACCCCATATCCTCCCGCCTCGCCATTACTGGAGGCTCAGATAATGATTTTAGGTAGTTGCTTGTACTCAAAGCTAAGTATGAGAAACAGTCAAGTAATTAGTCTCTTACTTAAATAGGAGCCTGAGTAACCTAAGCAAAGGAACTTCAATTACAAGTGATTATTTAATTAACATACTGTATTTTAAGCATCTAGTTGCATCTAAATTAAGCACTTGAGACACTAATTTAAAATGCTGTTGTTAGGCCACTGGTCTGATTAGTTTACAGCTGTAGTATAGCAGAAAACTAGGGTTTTCAGTTTTATTTTTATGAACGTACTTTGATAGGTGTGGACTAAGCAGAACAGATGATGAATCATTATGTTATGAATAGTTTAAACAAATTTTAAAACAAAGAAATTCCAGGTGGTAATGGGAAATAAATTAATAGCCTGCTTCCATACTTTGACTCTCCTTTGAGATGTGGCTGTATCTCATTTCCATTAATATTTAAATAAATAAATGAAAAAAAAATCATATTCAGTTCTGGCAGCTCTGAAATGGATGGTATATTCAGTGGCTTCAAAAAAAAAAGCTGAATTTTTGAGATTTTTCAGGTCCTTTAAAGAGACAATAACAGCCGTGAGTGCTATGTGTGTAAAGAATGTAAAGAAACAACAGGCCAAGTGCTGGTAACTTCGAACTTCTAAGAGGTTAGTTCTTTGTTTAGGGCGATTGATGCAGTTTATGAAATGCTGCTGTTAATGTTTGCAGTTAACTGTTATGATGGAGCCAGCTGTGATGGAGACAGTGAGTCACTTAAGATTTGATATAATCTGAGAATGTGCCTGTTGATTATAAGAGTTCATTTGCTGATAATGTATTAGGATAGTTTTTGTCATGTACTGCAGTTTGACTTCTTCTGTAATGTAACTTTAGACTGATCCTCAATTTTCCGCCCATCATTTTCCTTCCCCATGTAATTCTTGGAAGCCTTTGTGTTCTAGATGTATAATGTCTTATATACTTGAGGGTGAGATTGAAGAGAGAGGGTGAGATTAGCTCTTCCTTTCACTTAAGGCTATATTATCAGGAGCATAAATGGGTGTGTGTGTGTGTGTGTGTGTGTGTTACCTATCTACCCACAGAAATTCTTTAAAAAAAAAAGAAAAATATTTATAATGACCGGTAAGGGAACAAGAGAAGTGTGGCTGAACTCAGGCTGTTGAGTCACTGTTCATGCACATCTCTCAGGATTACTGCTAAACACAAATCAGAAAAGCCTCATGTCTCTGTGTCTGTGATGTTCAGGTATGTATTTTTCTTTTAAACATTATGTGGTGTCTCTTTTAAAGAAACATCATGGTGGGATTACACCAGTGCCACCAAACAGCTGTTAGAACATCTGTGGTTGTAAGGTCTTGGTAAAAAGATCCCAGACAGTTGTTTTTATTAGGACAGTGTCGTATTGTTTTGTAATATTTATGACTAAGAGAACTTACAATGCAGTTTAAAAGGGGCAATATGACATTCATTTACCTCCTTTCCTTCAAAAACCGAGTACAAAGTGTCATTATTTATATCTAGAAGATAGCAACTTTTTCCACATGAAATAACCTAGTTACAAAGCAGAATAACACAAAATTTTCTGCTGGGAGTGAGCTTAGGTTGTGCATAAGAAGCCTTCAAACTCTAGGTGATTTATTCAGGAGAAAGATAATTTGATTCAGAAATACTACTACACAGTCTCAAACTCCCCCTGCTGCTTTTTTTCTGTTCTTTTTTTTTTTAAGTTGACTTCCACACATCAGATTATCACTGTTGTCTCAGGGAAGAGAGCTTATCTAGAGACTGTCAGAACATAGCATTTTAAAAGATGAAGTCTGAGTGAAGATTCCATGTTACAAAGCACAAACTGCTAACCACAAAGGAATGAGGACTCCAGTGAGGCACCTTAGCAGCCTGCCTGGACCAAACATGACTTTGTTTTCTTAAACAGTTGAGCCCCATGTGTAACTGCATACAGCCCCTTCATCAGGATGCTATAATGAAACAATATAGCCTGCGATGATGGTGCAGTCTGTGTGCAGGTAGAAATTTCTGTTGCATTAAATGAAGGTGTATGCTGCTCTGGTCTGTGGTCCTATACCTAACATCAGGATGATTTGCTTTAGTATTCTGAGCCTCTGTCTGGTATTTGATTTGGGATTTTCATGCTATAAGTGACTTTTCTTAATGACGAATTAAGTTTTCTGTGAATATATTATGATATGGCTTAGAACGACTGGAAGGAGCCCAGACACTAATTTAGAAGCCTTTTCATTTTCCAGCATGTATTTTAATAGTAAAATGTACCATTAAATGACTGACATAGCACAAAATAGTGAACTATTTCAGCAGTTTACTTAAATTTGAAAATAATTATTGTTAGAGAATAAAGATTATTTATCAGTGTTAGTCTCATTCCACATGATCTTCAATAGAATTTTTGGTAGTGGAAAGAAATCTAGATCATGCATTTGCTCCAGTTTTAAAAATTTATAATCTGTGGACAGGACATAAACAAGAAAATGATAATTTTTATTTTCTGAATAGTTCGATGAGGTGAATATATCCCTACTTGGATATTTTTCATTTTTATTTTGTCAGTTTGCCTGAAAGAGAGCACATACTGCCCGTTAGGATCACTGTACAGAGAATTTAAAACTCCAGAGGGTCCTGTTGAATTCGACTTTATGTTGGCATAAGTGTCTCAATTGTGTCAGTAATTTACATTTAAGAAGACTTGAAGTCCTTGCCCCCTTTTCCCCTTCTGTCCTTGAATTGATAAATCTGCTTAGCCAGTGTAGAAAACTCAGCAAAGCTAATGCTTTTTGATTTCATGTCATCATTTGCTTTTTTCCGCTGATCAGATCAAAAAAGCAGTCTCAGTCATAAACTACTTGATATATGGGAACAGTTTTAGTATTTTGTTGGGGGAGGTGGGGGGGTGGAATTCTTTAGTTTGTGGAACTAGTGGTTGTGTCTAAATCTTGAAGCAGCTGTGGACAACAAATTAATTATACAAGTCTCTGAATTTGGACTTGTCCATGGAGGAATAACAGTTAAAAGTTGAGTAGAAAAACACTTGAATTTGTAAGGAGCAATGCACTTTTTCTGGAGACAACACATAACTGGTAAATTAGAGAATAGAATATGCTAAAATAAAATTCTATGATTTATTTATCTGATATTTTCAGAGTTGTAATTTTCATGTCATTAGTAGATAAGAAAATTACACAAAGATGGAGTTATTTTTTTAATGTCATATTTTGAAATAGCTGATTTAAGACTTTGAGAGGGGGGGAAAATATTGTTTTTTTGAAATAAACCTTCTCCCATGGTTTTAAATTTCCTGCATGACATGTTACATCTTACATTTTGTCAAATTACACCTGTCAAATCATACTACATAATGTGACAGTACATGAAACTTCAAGCAATGTGACGTGATGTATCAAATATAACGCTTCATGTAGAAAGTGATAAACAAGTGGTTGGATTTTACCAGGAGTGTTGATGTACTCTTCTTTACCCATAGCAAGGCATATTAATAATGCTTTCTTTGAAGTTATGTGTGTGGTATGTATGTTGATGCTGTGGGAAAACTCTGTATGGTTACTTGATGAATTTAATAAGGATTTTGAGAAGCTTTATGCAAGTTCACAGAAAGCATTTCTGCTGATGTTCTCTTTGTGTTGTCTTCTTTCTTCTGGACTTCTGACCTGTCCAGATGAAATTGCAGTGACGTGGCTATGTAATCTGTGTTATATGACAGGTTTTTCGGGTATGGGCCTTTGAAACCAAATCATTAACATCTTTCATACAAGCAAAAGTATCAAGTCTGTAAACCTATCAGTAGGCTCTGAATCTCAAGTGAAATGCTGTAGAGGGAGGTACAGCATGGTTTCTTGCTGATCCCTGTTACTCTTCCATACCTTGCTGTCCATGGTAGAGAATACAACATCCAGGCAGTATGTCTGGTACATACCTGGGGTCCTCGATTGATGGAAGGTAGATCGATAGTATTGTGTGTGTCCTCAGAAACACCTAGCTTCATGTAATAGATCTTGACCAAGTTTCTTACGTATTCATTGAAACTCAACTTTAGGGTTTTTTCAGTGATTTCCTGTAAAACAGAAAATGTTTATTTTTTTAAATGTTAGCTGATTTTAAATTACTTGTTCTAATGCTGTCCAACATATAGTCAGATAACATATGGTCAGATATGTTACTATACTAAAAAGGAAAAATACTTAATGCTAGAATTTTGCTGCAAATTGATTGTTTTAATGGAGTCATTATGTAAATTTCCAGGGAAGTCAGTATTAAGGTCAGGGTTTTTTTCTCTTCAGCAAGTATGTAAAATTGATACTAGGTCTGTAATTAAAATGCCGGATGGAACAATAAAACCTCATAGAAAGAGAAGTAGTCAATAATGAAATGCTGCAGAGCTCTGAAAAAAGGCTAGTAATCATAAAATGTGGGTACTGCTGCAGAAATAAACAAGACCTTCATATGGAGGAAAAATAAAAAAGGGATGTAATTCCTTCAAAAAAATCAGAGTAGAAGTGTTTGAGTTACTGCTTGAAAAGTATTTATTTTATATTGGAAATATTTACTGTGATATATTATATTAAATTTACTATTAAAAATACAGGATATGCATTTTTATATTTAGGCAGATGTGAATACGTGGGTTTTTTTCCCGTTACAGGATTATTATAATATTTCTGAGGCACCTTGAAGTGGGGCTTTTGGAGATAAACCATCTCCTATGGTTTTAAATCTCCTTCATGACATGTAACATCTTACATTTTGTCAAATTACGCCTCCCGTAAGACCAAATGGCAATATGGAAACTGGAATGCATTCACATACCAGAACACTTTAATCACAAATACATGCAATTTTACAAATTACATGACTTCTCCGTTCTGTGGGAGACACAATGGAGTCCCACCTGCTATCTCAGTACACTTCTGGATGCACTTACATTTCTTGATGATCAGTAGGTTGTGTCATTTGGCTTTATCTCTTTGAGCATAGAAATTTTGTCAGAAGAGAAGTACTAAGCTAAGGCCAAGCTTTCGACATTAGTGCAGTAGAAATACAGATTGCAGGTGAATAGCTTTAGGGTTTTTTCTACTTCTGAGTGACCACTTAAAAGATAAAATGTGGGTGGTTTGCTCTGTTTGTATGGCTTTTCAATTGCCTGTTGGGAAAGAAAATGAATATGGAGGAGAAGTTAAACATGTCTTAGTGTGTTCTGCCTTTGAAGCCATTGAAATATTCATTCATTGAAGAAGATTACAACATGAACTCGATTGCTACATTTTACTTCCACTGTAATTTTTCTCAATTTAGAGGCTGCTTACTCTATTAAAAGAGAAGACTTGAACTAATGGTGATTGGTGATCAGCCCTACTGAGTTTTTTTTACTGATTTAAATCAAATTTAGTTGTGCCATTGAGGATATTATTTAATATCTATCAGTTCATTTATCCAATTTGGTCACAGGAAAGGATTTAGAATGCACGTTTTCAATAACACAGAGACAACTGAGGACAAAACAGGTGAATTGCAAATAAGGAATGCGTATATACTCAGTTCAAATGTGCCTAGGAAATATTCTGGGTGCTGGTACCCAACTCTCTGTGCTGGCAGACTGTTAGGAAGGTCCCTGATACAATTTTGGCATGTTCCAACTGGTGAACTATGAGAACAAGTTGCAGCCGTGGTTTGGCAGCCAAATGTTCCAGAGAGTGCCTGTAAATGAGGCTATGTGGTGTTCTCTGCTCACGTCCCAGTACGTTTTTGCAACATCAGCTGTATGCTAAGTCACTGGAAATTGTTTAATCTCTTTTTCCATCCCTGGTGTATTTAGGATTTTAAGCATTAGAACATCTTTAATTACCATTATTGAAGGTCTTTCATCTTTGAAAATTGGAAATATATTTCACCAGAGACTATGCCATGGTAATTGGCATGTTGTTGCAATGTCTGCACAATGTTGTTCCTATTTCAGTCTGTTACATAAAAGATTGTTTGCTGATTTTCCCAGAAGTATAAAATTAATTCAATCCAGGCTTTATCAAGTAATCTTTGTGGAAGTGAAATTGTAATTTTTCAAACTGTGAATTATTGAAGTCTGCTTTACTCAGAAAGATAGATTTTGAGATACAAACCAGTGTTATTTCCTTTTATTTATGTTAATCAGAACAATATAGTCATCACCTATTAGTTTTCTAATATGATGAGAAAGTATATAATTCCAAGTGTCAGAGTGCTAATAAGTTTTTATAAAATACATGTGACATTTTTTCAGTAAATAATTAGTTGGTGCTTTCACCCAACCTTACTATATTCAGCCAGTATTTTGGCATAAGATTGTGAAAAAAATAATAAAATAAATACAAGCAAGACAGTCCTGAAAAGACTGCCTCAGAGCTCCTTTGTGCTTCTCAGTGACGTTTTGTGAGGTATGATGGGTGAGCAATTAAAAGCACATGTGCGGGCTGATAACTAGTCTTCTGCATTGAGAATCATGCATTCTGAGGATAGTTAACAATAAGCACAGGTTGCCTAGAGGGATTGTGGACTTCATGTCTTTGGAGGATTTTGGTAAAAAAACCAGGACAAATACCTGCTTTGGCCCGGGAGGTTGGACTACAGAGCTCCTGAGGTCCTGTTTAGTCTGAGTTAACTTTTAATTGAATTTATTTTTTTATAGGGATTTTTTTTTTTTTTTACTGTGTGACTACAACACAAAATTTAAAACATTGTGTGCTTGCAAAGGTTAATAACCAGTTAAGTTTTGTTACGAGGAAGATTTTTCCTAATTTAATGTACTTGAGAAGCTGTGGTTTGCAGGCTGAGATTACCTTAAAAAAAAATACCCAATTAAATCTTTTGTTTCAACAAAAAAAGTCTGTCAAACTGAATCACAAAAATTTGTCAGAATCCAGTGTAGATAGTATTATAGACTAAAATATCTCTGGGAAAAATAAGGCATTATTATAGTAATTATTATCTGTAATTTATTCAACTCTGCATAGATCTGTAAGAGCAGAGACATGCAGATCTTGTAATGTGAGCAATAATACCACTTCACGGGAAGTTCAGAAAGATAACTGACATAAAAAACTGAGCTGCACTGATGTGTTGGAGATGATAACTTTGAGACACACAGACACACACAGACACACACACACACACACACACTTCTGTAACAGTATCAGACAACCACACACAGTTTGTGAACCATTAGTCATAACTTCAATGCACACCAAATTGCTCCAAGTACCCTGAAGGCTTGATGCTCTTTCTGGGGTATTCTGATAGATGTCATTTCCAGCACCTTATAGCGCTTGGATACTCCCATAAATTCTTTACCTGTTCTTCCCTCCCAATTTAGAGAGGACCCTTGGTGCACAGTGCACGGGCAGTAGTATTAGATGTTTCTTGCCTTTATGTTGCACACTAAGGATGCTCATGTTACGTGGCAGAACTGGGAAGTATCATACACAGGGTACTGTAGATCTTCCCTTCTGAATCTTTTTGAGTTCTTATTCTACTCTGCTGGTACTTCATTTGTTTTAAAGAAAACATTCTAATACTCTTGAATATTTAGACTATTAATGTCTCTTACGAAAATATTAGAAAGTTCCTCAGGTAGTAATGTCTTGGGCCCCTGGGACCAATTTTGTGAATGCAATGAGAAGTCACCTTGTGTGTAGTTTAAAAGAAACAAAGTACTGTGACAACACAAAACAGTAGGTATGAAAATGTTTTTCTTAATTTTAGCAAGTCACATTTTTTCATCCTTGATGATTCAATAAATTTTTTCAGGTGACATTGGGGGTGGGGGCTGTGACCCAACCATGGAACAGTGTTTACTTTCTAGTCTCCATTACAGAGATGTAGTTTGCAGATAATGACAGCTAAATCTGAGGAACTTAACTCTTTTCCCTGTGTGCTGGTATCCTCCCCTCAGAGGATTGCTAAACTGCTACCAATTGTCATTTATTATTAGTTTTTGGAGCTCTCAAGGCCAGCTTTATACACTTGAAGCAAGCAGGAGGTTTTATAGACTGTGTAATTGAAGTACTCTGTGGTCTTTTTCTGAAGCATAGTTGGAAACAATAAAACTGTTGTACATAAACAAAATGCAGAAGTTTTTTTCCGGTCATTGCTGTGTAGGAAAACACAAAAAACAAACACAGAAGTAAAAGCAAAATAGGAGCATAGCATGTTATTTAAGAATTGTAAATACAAACTTCTTATGTACAATATAGTTTTTATGTAATGAATTGAGGCAAAAGTGGTGAACTCTTGAGTTGATGATAATGACTGGAAACATTTAAAGACATTGAAAGTATGTTTTAATGTATCCTTTCCCATTATTGCAGTATCTGTGTGGATGATACTTCCTTGCCTGTTTTCCAGTCACGATTATCTAATGGGGACTGGTTTGTATTGTTGCATCATATTTGCTTCCTTGGTATTGGATCTAGAACAAATCGGTGGCTGTCTCTGTTACTCAGAACTCAGACCTTTGCAAATTACTTACTCTGTGCTGCAGTTAGTAAGTTGGTATTCTTCGAAATGTTTGAAACAAAAGGTTTGCTGTAAGCAGAGGTTCTTGCCTTTCACTATTAAGAGGGAATGCTCACTTTTGTCTTTGGAGATATCCTGGGCTTGATCAGTACAATTAGTTTCAGGTTCTGCTCTGATGCTACTTGAAAGCAGATACTTAGACCACATAGGCATGGAATTTTCCCCAGCAAAGCTTGACAGCTCTTGTTAGAACTTCCAGAATGAGTCTTCTTTTTATTTCCACATAAGTTGTTGAAAATGGCAGTGCACTATGCAGTGATTCTGAGAACCTCAAACTGACCAGCTGGCCTGTGCAATTTCTAGAGTGGGACTGTCTAGGAGCAAAGCAACCCTCACCCCAAAAGGAGTGGGGACAAGACAGTTTTTAACTTATACACCAAAAAAAAAAATGCACTCATTCAACTATTAACACATGTGCTTTACTGTGTTTTCATTCATTATGAAATTTATTTCATTCATTTATTTTCATTCATTATGAGCCTGGGTTTTTTATGTGTTTGAAGACATAAATGCAAAGACACAAATATGAAGCAGTGCCATATTAGCAATCAAACTAGAAGCCTTTTTATATTGAATTGAATCCTGTGAAGTAACAAGTATTAAAATGTTGCACGTGATTCATACCTATTCATATGGATCTCCCTGGACTGGTCCAGTATTTTGAGAAATTTTCATGTGTTAAAGAAAATGTTTGGTATGTAATCTGTAATACAAACTTAGTTTAATTTTTTAAAAATTTTTTTAGGTAATGAAAATCTAGAATGACAAAGCAGCAAAAAATTCATTTGCTTGAAAAAGCTACTGTTTTAGACATACCCTTCAGAGGAAAGAGTTTACTGACAAACATAAGCTATATGCTATTCCTACAGGGTTCCTTAAGGGAAAAAGAACACAACCCAACACCTAGTAGTGTCATGGACTTAATTTAAATGGGCTATTGTAGGATTCTTCCAAAACGGATAATATTATCTCTACGTTTTAGTGAGTGTGTAACACTGAACTTCTGTTCTAGGAGCTCTGTGTTTTAACAATGCAAACTAAGTCTGGGTGCTTTTCTTCCAGGCAGATGCAGATGGCATCATTCTACAAATGGTAAATTCATGGCAAGTGAGTTCCTATGAGTTTTCAGAAAATCACAATTATCTACTGGTAGAGAGAGAGAATTGATTTTGTTATAAGTTGCTGTTTCTGCATCCTTTCCTATGTCTTTTCATCCCCTTTTCCAAGGCTTCTGCTAAATTTATTTTCCTTTCTGTTCAATAGGTTAATAGAGAATCGAGAGAACGTACTTTTCCTCTCCATGTTCCTCTCTGCTGCTATTACACTCTCTTAAACTAAGTGCTGTTTTCTTTTTCTTCCTAAGGAAGAGTGTGTGTGTGTATGTACCTACAAAATATGAGACTACTACAAGTTCATTTATTCCTTATAACTTAAAAGACCGTAGTATTTCTTTTTTCAGGTTATGGTTGATAAATCAACTGTTTTATTACTTTGTGAAATCATCAAACATGTTAGGATCAGCAGTACATGGCCAGTGTGGCTGTGGGTAAGGCCATGCTGGAGCAGGTCTGTGATCGTGGCCCATGGATAAGGCCATGTTGGAATAGGTGCACCTCAAAGTGACTGTGGCTGTGGATAAGTTTACGCCACAGCCAGTAACCTCTGGAGAGACTGATTCATAGCTGAGGCTCCACTTGGAGCAGATACAACCCTAAGGGACTTCAGTCTGTGGATAAGTCCAAGCCAGAGCAGGGGCAAGGGGAAGTGTTCCTTGCAATGTTAAATCCTGCGAATTGATCTGAAGGGGCCAGAGGTGAAGATTGTAGTGGGTATACCTTTAAATTATTGTAACCTATGATCTGAATTGCACGTTATAGGAATTACTACCGCAGGAACCATCTGAACCACTGGAGGACAAGCCTTACAAGCAGCAGTGACCTGACCTGAGCTGGCTTTGGTGCCCAGTAACCCCATAAAACACACAACTTCTCCTCTCCTGAGTGACCTCCATAACAGATGGAGCCCAAAGTTATGGACTAAATGAACTCAATGGATATTTTGTGGACATTTTTACAGCAGTGGTCCATAGACCAGGGGAATGATACCTGCGTATTATATCAAAGGATGGGAAGGGTGGTGGTGGTTAATGAGGTTTTATTGGAAAGTGTGGCTCAAAGCTTCATGCAGCCTGGCCTTGAACACTTCTAGGGATGGGGCATCCACTATAAACTACTTATAAATGACTTACTAAGAATTCTAGATGACTTTGGTGTTGACCATCAGTCATTTTAATTACCAAATCTCTGAATACACTGGAATCAATTTGTTTATTTAGAAATTAATGTAGGTACCTAGTCAGGGTATACTGTTAGTTTTGAAATTCTTAAAATGGTGGTATTAGCAGATGCTAAAGACAAAAATAATTGGAGCAGCTGGAGTAGAAATGGGATATTGTTAAATATGCTCCTGGTTTGTCATCATCTCTTTTACAAACATTTTCTTTGAAGTGAGATGACGATGAAATTGATCAAATGGATTTGTCTTGATCATTTGTATCTGCTGAACAATTACACAGTTAACTTCTATGACAAAAACTGGTAATCCAGGACATAATTAATGAAGTTTCTATTTACTGATTTCAAATTGTTCATTCACTGATGTAATTAATAATTGAATTTACTTCCTAGAGGCTTCAGTGTTGTCACTAAAGACACTGATTCTTTGCTTTCAGAACTGACAAACAACGCAAAGGCTGTCAAGGCTGCCCGCTGTCTCATTCCTCTGGGGGAGCAGAACCTCTCCCTATAGGTTTATTTGATGTCCAGTGTTTTCAGTCTTTTGTCTTTTCTGAGACAACAAATAGCAGTAATGGTAACAAGGGTTCGTATGAGAAAAAAAGTATTTGGCTAGGCAGAATCATCCACGGTTCTAAGCCAAAGATGAAGATCTTTTCAATTTAAAAGCAATCAAACAAAAAACCCAAAAAAGGCAAAAAAACCCCAAAAAATCAGATTTAATTTGGGTTGAGACTTGTGACTTAAGGTGAAAAAATTCTCCATTATTAGCTTGACTGGTTTATTCACATCTCATGGGATACTTTTATGTAGAAGTACAAGAAAAAAAACAACTGCCTTGTCTCTGAGATCACTCTTCCTGTTGATTACCTCTCTTCTAGTTCCATTTGTTTCAAAATTCATAAGATGCAAATTAAAGAGTGGCAGAATATTTTGCTTGTAGGTGTGGTTTGCAGTAAGACTTGTGATCACTTGTGAACTTGCTATATTTGAGGCTGTTGTGTGGATTACTTCAATCCTGAGGCTGGCTTGGAGTTGTCAGTACATATATATCTGTGCTGCATAGAGCTGCCATCACCTCTGCTAAAAATTGCATTTTTAATTCCACACCCATACACACACCCCTCCCCCATGTGTTTTGCAATTGAGAATCAAAGTTATCCCAGCTGTATTTCCTGAACTACTTGCTATCATGGAAATTAGAGAGACAGGAGAGAATTGTTTCATGCCACCCAAGGACTCCTGATTGTACCTTTTGTGCATTTTGTTGTCTGCTTTGTGGTGTTTGAGCAGTTGGAACTGACTGTTGATCCTCAGTTCCTGCATGGGGAGTTTTTAAGATAAATACCTTAGAAATCATGACTGGAAAAGCAGAAGTCTCTAGGTGTTGGACTGAAGTATGTTTTATGCAAGCATCTCTGCTAAATATATAGTCTATCTACAACTGGTTGGTTTTTTTGGCGGAGAGTAGTATAACCTGGTGTTCATTGCTGTCATTTTTTTCCTGCATACTGACTAGTGAGTTAGTAATGCAGTTGTTATCAGTGCAGTTTCTATGACATTTCTGTCAGCACTTTCTTTCACCCAGGTCTACTCTTCTTCTCTAGCTAAGAAAGATCTTCTTATGAATCTTTCTTGAATACTTTGTAATTTGTTACTAATAATACTGGCTTGAAGTGCTTCATCTCGTCCTGGAAAGGTATGACAGCTGTTAAATTTCCCAGAATTGTGTCTCGTAACTAACAGATTTCTTAATTTAGAATGTTAAGGTTTTCCTTAGTGATAGAATGACAAATTCTGAGTGTGATGGGTAAATAAAGGAGATAGTAAGATAATGCCATATTAATTCAGTAATTTCAATTAGACTAATGTCAGGCAGTTGAATAATTTCTATAATATGCTGGTTTTGCTCAAGAAAGAGAGAAGGGAGTATTCTTCCATTTCCAGTCTCAGTCTCTCTTCAGAATATCTATCCATATGATTGGCATCTGAGTATGTGAATGTTGGGCAGTTGCTGTATTCTGCAATCCAGTGAGAAGAAGCTAGATAGTGCAAGTATCTCCCTTTCCTGAATCGTTAAAACCAGCATAGAAATCAAATTGCAGAGTTATCCTTTCGTATGTTTCTCATCCTTGCTTCAGGTCAGTCACTGATGAACTTCCTTCTTTCTGTGTGTGAGTGAATTTATGTTGATGGGGGTTTTTACCAAGTGACTTCTTCCCTCCTGAAACTCTCACTTCATGCCCCGTGTAGTTCTTCTAATGGAAATAAATTAATAAAAATTGCAGACTGACTCAATGGAAGGCAGGCCTACAGGAAAGAGCAGGTTTATAATGAGAAGGAAGTTCGTATTATGACAGACATATACAGCAATCAACCAAATGATGATGGGAAGGAGGAGTTCCCATTTAAATAGAATAGCACATCAGCTGGATTAGTTTATTTTCCTAAAATATTCTGTTTCTGCATATTTCAATGTCTAAATGTTGTGATTTTCCTGCCTTTGTCTAGGCTGATATATTTGATGATACTGGTCATCAAATTTTCAGAGTAAATGTACCTTTTCTTCTTTGAAAACTGAAGTGCTCAGGAGATTGTTATCAAAAAGCTTGATCTGAGAATTATTGAGTCCCCAGGCTATGCCAGCCATCGCTACAGTTGAGTTCGGCAACGCCTACATTATATAGCCATACCTAAATAAATTTCATCCATTGTTCCATAGCATTACAGCAAAAGCCAAGATTTTCTGTTGCTGCTGTGTCAGGCTAGAACAAAATTGTATTACTGGCATTAAAATATCTTTTAATAGAATAACTAGTTAAAGTCATGGTGGGTTCCCATACTGTTCTCTGCTACTGTTGCCCCTGTTTCCTAGAAGCCTGCTTGGTTTGATGGAGGGATGGATCCCCACCTTAATCCCTACTGCAAGAATAGTCTGTATGCTAGCAGGTCAGAGACTACCGGAGAGTGCATCAACAGCTGTGGTGAAAAAAGGGCAGACGCAGAATGCAAGAGTTTTGAGATGAATATTTTAAATTTTGAATGTTAGAAACCTTTCCAGAATTTTCAGTCTCAGGAGAGAAATCATGCAGTAACTCCATAGTATGGAATAGGACAGGGAATTTGCATGTTTAATTTGCTTTCAGGATTCAGGTACACTTGAAGAAAGCAGAGGTATTGCATTGTCGTTGTCCTACAACTGTTGTTTAGATTGTGAACATGAAATTTTCTATCAGCTTCATGTTTATTTAAAATATTTGCAGTACTGAATCAACTCACATTGTGTAAACATCTTAGATTCTGGTCATACCAGAGTAAAATCAAGGAAAGATTTTCATATGCTGCATTGAAGATTTATTTAGTATCTAGTAAATAAGGTAATGGCAACTTCAAAAATACCAAGTTTTCTCATTTCCAGACGAGTTCAATACTAAGAAACTTATTGAAGTGGGTGGTGCTGGTATGGGGGAGTGAGACAGAAGCTAGGGGAAGAAGGTATATTGATTAGTTACAACAACCAAATGTGTAATATATAATGGTAAACTTGCTTGCATTTAGAATAACTACTTTTGGTGGGGTTTTTTGTTGGTTTTTTTTTTTTTTTTAAATAATTTCTTTTAAGGGAAGCATCAAACTGTAAGTCTACAAAGAATAAAAAGTGATATTACTGCCCCCAGACGGTGAGTATGCAATACGCAGTCTTGAGATACCTGTTCTAATCATACCACATCATCTTGAAGCAAGAGATTTAAAACAAACTATTGCTGAGTTTTACAGGCAGCAGCAGTGTACAGTAAAGGAGATTTCCTTAAGATTGGCTCATTCTATCTGCTTTTGCAGTGCCAAAGCTGGAGTATTTTTTAACTTGACTTCATTGCAAACAGTGTTGAGAAATAATCATGAGATTTACCTGCTTAGACAGTCTTATTTGCTCATATTTCACCTAATGGTAATGAAAAACGAGTGCTATTTTCCTTGCTTGTCAAAACCAAGTTATTTAACCCTGATGAATGGAGAGTATGATAATGTAGGTAATATTTTTTTACAGCTGGTTATAGAGTTGTAGAAACTCTAATTTACTGTGCAACTCCAGGACACAGGTATGGTAAAGGGACACCTTTTATTTAATAGAAGAGCTACTTGCGCAGAGTTCGACATCTACAAGTAAATCCTGAAGCTATTAATGTTAGCATGACTTTTGAAACTGAGGTGTGGATTGACCCTGATTGTAAACAGTACGATGAGTCCTCTCTCATTATAGAACTGAACTCTTACTTCATAGGAATCTAGCTGTAAATGAGCAGTGCCTACCATGCTGTGAGTAGTCTGTCTGAACTTGATGACTGTTCTCAGATGGTTAACTTTAAAGTATATTCATGACTACCTGCATGAACTGGCTTTGAACTAAAAATGTGTTTATGTATTGATTTGCCAAATGGTACTGTCACATAACACGAAGATGCAAACTATGTAAGTGAGCTGGTGTAGACATAATCTAAGGCTTCTGTAGTCTTTCATCAGTAATTCTACCTTCAACCTTCTTATTTTTTCCTGATCAGCAAGAAAAACGTGCTCATTGAACATCTACTGAAAATATCCCTATGATTTTGCACAGTGTACAAATAAATGTAATGAAATCTGTTATGATTGGCATTACTACGAAGGATGGAGGATCATGAAAGTTTTGATGTTTGGGAATTAGGTATATTAGTAGTCCTGAATGCAAAGCTTACTTTATGTCTGTTTCTAGGTGGCTTTATTTTACTATCAGCCAGGGTTAAATTCTCTACCAATGCAAACTAAACACTTGTTCATCTAGAATTATGACCTTCTCAGGTAATTTTAATAAAGACCATTTCGAGTGAGAACAAAATTATACTGTTTAGAGAGCAGTAAAACTTGTCTATTTGCAAGTTTCCTACTTAATGAATTCCTGAGGAACCTGAAGAAGAAAGGCATAAGAGAAGCGTACCTCTAGTGCAGATCTTTGAAAGACTAACAGATACAAAAGGGATTAAATACAAAAAAGAGATAAAAACTGCAAAGGAATTAGGAAAAAGTCTGAAGCAATAATACTGATTTGGGAATAAAAATGATACAAAATTACAAGAGAAGAGGATGAAGGGTTTGGGGAATGAGATAAATTTAACAATAAAAACAATGAGAGCTGACAGGGAAAGGAGGGGAAGGCTGAAAGGAAAAATAAAAACTGGAAATAAAGATGTACTAAACAAAGGAGGAAAAGGAAGTCCAAGATCCATTAACAAATAAAAGCACCACTACTTAAAAAGATGTGTTAGTGTGGAGGTGATGTTGTTTTCACAGGCAATTAGTTTTGTGTCTTGGGTAGTATTTAAGTTTTTTATGTCTATTAAATAGAAGTAGCCTTGAGGAAAGTATCTATACTTCTATGCTTTTGGAAATCAAGATGTTGACAGCCTAGTAGCACCAAAGTGATAACTAAACCTTAGTGCATGTCCTTCAGTCTTGCTGCATATGGGATGAATCAAACTTAACAGATAAACTTGGCAGAGGTTACTTCTTTATGGCTTCACTGGGCAAAAAAGTCTCAGGAAAAGTGAGATGAGGCTGTTGACTTCAGCTGTTTTTCGTGATGTTAGTATTCGGTTCTTTCTAGGTAAATATTTCTCAGTTGACAAGTATATTGATAAATACCTCACTGGATGTAAATGTTATGTTTGTTGTCTGTCCTTTTCTTCTACTGATAGTAGTAGTAGTGTGAATATTGTCCTGAAGTGGTCAAGCAGTTGGACTGGATGATATTGTAGGTCCCTTCCAGCTGAACTGTCCTATTCTATTGAACATGTGTGCCTGGAGTGGATGAGTCACTGTCAGCACCTCTAAAGTATCCTCCTGGGTTTTTTTGGTTGGTTGTTTCTGAACCTTTTCTGTCTTTTGTCACCTTTTCATTCTGTCTTAAATCTGATTTGTGAATCTTGCTGTACCTGTTTAAATTGAGCGGATTATTTTTATAATGGCAGAACGCTACTTATTCCTTCCTTGGTTTACCTGGAAAAAGTGTATATAGGGGAACTTATACTTTTCTAATTAATGTTGGAGGGTTTAATGAGGATTACTTACCTCTCTCTACATGCCTTGTAGATTTTAATTACAACTGCATTGCATTGCCATTTTGGTAATATCAACAGGTATCAAGACGGATGACGTGTTTCTGTGTTTTACCAATATGGTATAAAGCCATTGCTCTTTTGAGCTGCTGTGTGAGTAACCGTGCATGTAACCATGCATGTCAGATTTCAGCCATTCAGTAGGTAGTGGTATTGACCTTATTTTTAATATAAGGCATGTATCTGCCAAATGGAAGAACACCCACCTTGTGTAAAAGTGGGTTTGGACTGAACAAATTGATGTTCTCTCAAGCATTGGTCTTGCATTTTTTAAAAAGAAAAAATGTATATAATTGCTAAAGAATAATAAAACCCACAAACCAAAACAAAAGAAACTCCACACAGAATAAAACCAACCAAAAAAGGAAATCTGAGTAGCTTAGCGTTCCAGGCAATCGAGTATTTTCTTAGATGCTTTAATTGCGGCTGTGGCATAAATTTGTTTGCACTTGTGCTAAGCTTTTCTCAGAGTTGCTTGCTAGACTGAGTTTCTCAGCACAGAGTAATGTCACAGCTGTGGCTTATAATGGTAAAACATTTTTAATATGCTATTAGGTTGATTTTTTTTAAAAAAATATGACTCTTCAGAACTAAATCCATTAAAATTGTCTCTTATTGTCAAAATATAGTGTCTTTGAGTTTATAAAGGTGGTAAGAATCTTTTGTACTGGCTGTTGTGCTGCACAGGCACAGAATTCTGACCTTTAAGTGTTTCTAGAGTATATTTGCATTATACTGATCACAACTTCAGGAGAGTAAAAGCTATATCATAGGATCATTTAGCTTGGAAAAGACCTTTGAGATCATCAAGTCCATCCGTTAACCCAGTACTGCCAAGTTCATCACTAAACCATGTCCCTTAGCACCACATCTACACTATAAAAGCTACTTAAAACTTCACATATGCAACTGCTTGGGGAAGTCACATGGGAGGCCATGCTTTCATTAATGTGGCTTTTTAAAAGAAAAGAGCAGCCTTACAAGGGGCACTAAGAATCTAGCGTCACTAAAAAAAGTGTTAATAGATTGGTATTTTCCACACCCATTCAAAACATTGTCAAAATTGGAATGCACTTTAGAAATAAATGTTGGGAGAAGAAACTAGAAAGAGTGAGATTTTTTTTTTCGAAGTGTAGCACTAAAATGAGCTATTACCAGAAGAAGATGAAAAAGATGTATAGGTAACTGCAGTTCAGCTTGCACATGAAAATGGCAACAATCAGAGTAATGTGGGATTTTGCTTGGTGTTCATAAAGATGCTAACTGAAATAAATGACTCAATTTGTATGCATGAAGAAGCTGTTACTGGGTGGAAATGGCTCTTGATTACAATAGACCTGAATGCAGGAACCAAACAATTGGCCTCTTGTAAGTAGTGGATAGTATTGGCATGCAATACCACCATCATCAAAAGTGGGGCAAAGTTTCTGATGATGTGCAAGCTTTTAAAAGACACTTGAACAGCTAAGAGAACCTTCCGTTTGAAGTTGCCAGTTCTATTTGCAGTTAATACAAAACTTGTGTCAGCTTACATACCGCTCACAACAGCTGGTGAAGCATTTATTACTCACTTATATGAATAGGTAGAGAGAGTCCAACGTCCTAGCTTTTAGTGAGTGTTTTCTGTAAACAAGCATTTCAGACATTTTGAAATGCTTTTTTTCATCACACTGCTATTGCTTTGTGTTTGCTGTATTTTTTTTTTTTTCTGTATAGTTTCTGTGAATGTGTGCTTTTTTCCCCATTTACTCTTTATTCTGCTTGTGGTGTTTACCTTCTTCCTTAACTGTCTTTTGCCCCATCTCTCCTTTATTGAAGTCATGATTACAGTGGCTTAAATCTTGGGTGGAGCAGTAGACACACATATCAAAAGGCACTCATAATTCCACCACACCACACCCACCCCCTGATGGTTTAATTTTTACCTTGTCCTCTTACGTATTGTTTACACTTACTCTCTTCTGTGTCTAACTGCAAAAGCTCTCAGTAAGTACCCTAACCTCTACTGATGCTCCTTTGGAGATGGTTACTTCTCCAGAGAGTGTACAGGTAACTTGCATATCCCAAGTCTTCCATCTCTTTCTGGCAGATTATTTGAATCTTTTTTGAAAAGGCTTTTTTGGCTTATACAGTCTTTCTTTAATTGGTTGTCACATTTTTTTTTGTCATTGTCAGTTTTACACACATGTGAGTGTATGTACAAGATCACTATTTCATTAGGTTTTGTGTGTCATGGTAGAAATAGTGGGGAACTGTATTGTTGAATAAGTCTCAGAGAAGCAGACATAGCAGAACCTTCCTGGCCTGGTGCAGGAAAGCTGCCTGCAGCAGTTGCTCTGACAGATTAAAGCAACCAGTTACTTAAGCATCGGAAGGGAGCGTGCTTACGAGCTGCTAGCTCATTGTGTAGGGTATGGTCAAAGTGATGTAGCAGGCCCAAAGAAGTAGAAGCCTGTAACTTAAACTTGTTTTTTGTGACTGAATTGTTAAGAGGGGAAGGCTTAATATCATTATTATTTTGTACGTTTTGTGAAAGAAAAAAACCCCATGAAATACATTTTCAGCAACCAAAACACCTTGGAGGAAGAAAGTAAGAACATATGAAAGCAAGAGAGAGATGGTTAGAATCATGGGAAATCATTTCTTGGGTGTTCTGTAAGAGCTGTATCACTGATGTCACAGTGGCTTGGTACTGCAGTATTTTTCTGTTGTCTCTTCACACAATTACTTAGGAAGTCAGTTCAGAGAAAATTATTTCTAATTACAGAGATGTAAAATTTTAGAGTGGGGCATGGGGATTTAGCCATGTGACACCCATTAATGTTAATGGAACTCATGCAGCTAAATCACTCTTCACTTTTATGAAAAAGGTGTCCTAGAGATTGTACATAAAGGCATAGTTGTCTGTCACACAGCTGGACTATAAATCATTGCTACTATGTGTACAAGTAACATAGCAGGAGAGATGAACAATTTAGTATAGTGACTTTTTTTCTGAGTTTGGTGGAAGGCCACTTTTTATGTACTTGAAGGCTGTAATTTTTTTAATGCTTTTTGGTAATTAGCAATTTGAGGATATTAATAATTTGGAGTAGTCATACTGTGGTTCCTGCGACAGCAAATGATGCACTCACTCAGCATGTCTCTGGTGGTTGTGATTCTAAGATAAGCTGTTAAGGTTAAACAGTATTCCGCTTGATAACAGTCTTTCAGTTCCTTGCCTAGCCTGATTCCCCTATTGACATTACCTGGTTTTAATGGCTTTTCTTCCTCTAGTGCTATGGAAAATATGAGAATTTGAAGCCCAGCAGCTGTTATAAGATAGAATAGGGTAGATCTTGGTCTCACATACTCTATATCACAGCAGTTAGAGATGTCTTAATTTGTGAGTGCCTAGTGCCAATATTATCTATGAAACTCCGCAAGTTTCTCCATGAGTTGCTAGTGTTTGTCAGCTTGGTGTGTTTCCAGTTGGTTAAATCATCAGGCTTTAGAAAGGTTTGCTAAGTAAATTACTGTTACGTTAAGCCTTGTCTAGAGAGCAAAGAGTCTAATTCCAAGAGAAAATATGATCGGAAGATCAGTCATCTGCCTCTAAGGTACTTATGTTACGCATAGGTATGCAATGAAATAATTGGAACATGAGTCTGTATTATGTGGGTTCTGTCATGTTCTATGTCAAAGAATACATGTTGTGTCTCGTGAATGTGCTACTTTGTCCTCCAACCTGCCAGTCAATTTACTTCAGAAATTCCAAGATGCCCCTGTTTTGGATGTCCAAAGCTTCCTTAGAGCTAAGACATGAGTATATATGCTGTCTAGGGTGAAGCATAAATCCATGTAGCTTCAACAGGAATTGGGTCAGGCTTTCTGCAACTGTTATTTGGAGACCTCTGATCACAGTATCAACTGCTGCTCTTTCTTGATAGATAATTTCCAAACCAAACTTTTGTTGAAGAAGTTCTTTTTCTTCTATTGTTTGGGGGAGACAAAAAAACCAAAACCAAACCAAACACTAAATCCACCAAAAAGTAACTAAAAATTGAGCAGCAACACAACCAGGTCTGGTTGAAGAATTCTGTCAACTTAATTTCTGGTTGACACATAAAGTCTTTACATTTTGTTTTTGTAGTGGAATATCTCAGGGAGTGGTATTATAGGTAAAACTCTATTTAAAGAAAACCTAACAGCCAAACATAAAAAGCCCAACCCCCAAAAAACCAAACCACCAGAAGAACCTA
Organism: Ibycter americanus; assembly: GCA_035590275.1. Taxonomy (NCBI): domain Eukaryota; kingdom Metazoa; phylum Chordata; class Aves; order Falconiformes; family Falconidae; genus Ibycter; species Ibycter americanus. Next base: position 17,862,898 of record JAVJGI010000037.1, read on the forward strand.
GTGACGACCCTAACACAGTTTATCTTTTATAGCTTTTAGGATTTGTTTGGTGCTATAAGCTTAAAACTGTTAGTTAAGCAGGAAGACTTCTGGCTGGTTTTCTGGTGTGCTTTGCTGTTACCGTGAGTTGGAAAGATAGTCCTGTTAATCACATCCTCTGGTATGTGTAAATACAGTGATTTACATGGTATGATTTAATATACATGAAAACAAGACTTACAGAGCTTCATAAGAGTTCATTTAACAGTAATAATGTTGATAGCATATTAGATCTGCTGAGCTCAGGATGTTTGAACTCGGCAAGGATTTGTCATCTGGTGATTCTGTGACCCCTAAGCCTCTACCAGTTTATACAGTATGCTGTAATCCCTACTCCTGCTCTGGGCCACGGTAAGCTCCTGAATGGCAGTAGAACAATATTCGTGTCCAACCTGAAATCTTTGGCTTCCAGGTATTTCCTGTATTCAGTGTACTGCAACCTATCAGCTTGGGAATATGTCCCTCTGACATACAGGATTATTCTGGCTAGTGCTTTGTTGAGAAGTGTTTTCCATATCCAAACTGTAATATTTCTTTAATTTTATTATAAATACAATCTTAAAAACTTATTTAAAACCAGCGTCAAAATAGGTTTTATGTTGAAAGTACTATTGTTGCTTCCCCTATTTAGCAAGTTAAAAAGAGTCAGTTGGTCACTGATAGATGTTTATTACTCCATTTCCAGTCTTCCATTGTGATTTCTTAGTTGTTGTTGGTGGTATTATTGTTTAAATAAATGGTTTGTATCTTGTTTTTGCACTAAAACCCTTGTGGAAGTGAATTATGTAGCAAATGGGGAAAGGGGAATTAAATAGGGATGTAGAATTTCTGGCTGTGCTCAACCAGCATCCATCACTAACTCTTACTGCAGATCACAAAACCGGTGAGGAAGTTCGCTTCATGTGTGACATCCAGCAAACTTAAACTATTGAGCACTTTAGTATAAAAAAAGAGATATTAAAAATACAAATTTCAGTATAATAAAACCTCTTTCCTTGGGAGGTAATTCATTGCAAAAAGCAGATGAGGTAGTTCTTTAACATCTCATTAGAATTCTCCCTATTCATGCTAAGTCTGAATATCTAAAATAATTACTTGAAATGCCTTTTGCTTTTTATTCCTTTTTATTTTATTGTTACTTTATTACTGTCACTGTATTGCTGTTATTAATTTTAACTTTTTTATTATTTAAAATTACATTTACAGAAGAGAATTTTTCTGATTTTAAGGAACTAAGATTTTCTTTTACTCTCTGAATATAGGAAGCTGGAGATAGAAAACTAGAGAGGATGAAGTAGGTGATTAAAACAATAAATAAATTCTACAGGTTTTGTAACTTGGATTGAGGCCAAGATTCCAGTGGTTGTATTCATCCTTGACTGAGCAAGCTGCAAGAGGGAGAGCACATGCTGAGAACAGTGGCATATACAGCAGAAGCAGTAATGCAGAAGCATAGCTAATTAGAATTCCTTTAGGCTTTATCAACAGGTCTGCAAAATACAATAATTAAGATTTGACTGTGAAAACATGTCACTTTGATGTTTTTGAGACGAGACAAACTAGCTTGAAATTACCCAGTTGAAAATTATCACTTAAAATCTTTTTTTATAGTTGTATATATAGTGCATCTGCTACTACAGTGATTTTTGCAATTACTGCAATCAAAGCTAGCACTAATTTAATTTCTCAATAAACTGTACAATACATACATTTCTGCAGGCTGATACTAAAATGAAGCTAAGTTTGTAGAAAAAATACTTCATCTTGGTGCAGCAAAAATGTATTTACCTGAGAGGTATGTTTTGAGTTAGGAAAATGGCTGTATGCAGTAGATTTGCATAAAGACTGCTTGATATTTATGTCTGGTAAATGTTCTGGGAAGATGTAGTTAATTGAGTCAGCTGTTTAAAAATTAAGTTGGTAGTGTGGGCAAAGTCTTAATAACAGCTGAATATTTAGTTTGGAAGGAGGAAATAGATGGTTAGGCTTGACATTCCACCTGTAAATTATCCTGTTGAAAAGAAAGATGGAAAAAATTACACCAGTTGACAGGTTGGTGTGTCAGTGCCTTTATTAAAATCTTCCTTGTAGGTAAGGATGGGGGTCTGCTTTAAACCTGCAAAGCATTTTTTAAAAGTTCTGCCATGCTATCGTTTTAAATGTTTGCAGTGGAATAATGTAGCTAGATGCCTTCTTGTTGGACGATTATGTGGCTGGCTAAACTATGGTGATAGAAAAGTCAATAGAACACTCAAGCATTGTTACAGGAGTGTTGTCACCGAAACTGGCTAGTGGTAGTGATCATCTGAGGCTGAAAGAGGGGTCAGATGCAGAGGGAGAAGGTGGTATCTCTTAACAGATTGATTCCCCACCACCCCGGGAGAGGAAAGGTAAAGGGAGAAAATAAGCAAATATTTGGGATTTTTATGAGAGAATCTGTATTGGTTTGCTCATTTTGTTTTTTGCTGGGCTCTCTCCTGTTTTTCTGTGTTAATCAGCAGCTTTAGTGAGAATACAGCTTCTGTAGGCTCGCTGGCTGTTTCCAGCCACCTTTAAAACCTTAGATTTAACTGCAGCAGCAACTGCTTAGGCTGCTGCTGTTGTTGAGTTTCCTTTATGTGGAATACCAGATACAATACTGACCTCAAATAATGTATTCCTGGTTTGAGTTTTGTTTTAGCCAAATTAATACATGACAATACTGGGAACTCTATAAGAAACTGTTTCCTTGTCTTCACCTTTTTTTTGGTAGTTAAGGGTAAAAGGGAAGGGCAAGTGTCACTTGGCAGCACTTTCCAAAGTAGTGATACAGTGGTGGTAATACTTAGAAATATTACATATTTTTGAGTGTTCATATTGGTTCTCCCATTTTTTTTTTTTTTTTTTTTTAAAAAGAAGCTTAATTTCTTTTTGACAAGAATAAGAAAAATAAAAAAGTGTTTTAAAAGATTGCCTTATCTACAGGCTGTTACAGAAATATATGCATGCAGTTGGGTTTATGGATGTGAATGCAGGCATGTAGAAAATGAAGTAACTTTGAAGGCATATTCCTTGCAGCACAGCATGTTTTCATCTGATATATGTAAGAACCCTCTGGATTTTTTTTATTACTTCTGGTAGTTCTTGCTGTACTTCAGATGAAGCAGGCCTAATTAGAAAAGATATTAAGAAAAGCCTTCTCTCAGGGAATCATTTCTTCCTCAGCTGCTATATCGGGCTTTCAGGAGGCGCTGGGATGCTGTGCCC
>JAVJGI010000037.1:17866219-17876424 GCA_035590275.1 Ibycter americanus
CCCCCGGGTGCGGCACCGCGGCGCTGAGCTCCAGTGCTGCGGCGCCATCTGCTGGCCAGAGGCCGGAGCCGCAGGGACGCGCCGGTAGATCTCACGGCAGCCGGCAGTGCGTTCCTTTTATATAAAACGTTATTAAAAAAGTAAACAGGGTGTTTCATAGCGCGGGTGCAGGCTGTCTCTCCAGTGCCGCTTAACTACAGAATCAGGAGATGAGTTAATGAACACATAATCTCTAGACCTTTTTAAATACTTGAATTTTTCTCCCTAGAGTAAAATTTAGAGTCATAGAATCATTTTCGTTGGAGAAGATCTCTGAGATCATAAAGTCCAACCATTACCCCAGCACTGTCAAGTCCACCACTAAACCATGTCCCTGAGTACCACATCTATGCGTTTTTTAAACACCTCCAGGGATGGTGATTCTACCACATTCTTGGGCAGCCTGTCCCAATGCTTGATCACCCTTTCAGGGAAGAAATTTTTCCTAATATCCAGTCTAACCCTCCCCTGGTGTAACTCGAGGGTGTTTCCACTTGTCCTGTCACTTGATATCTAGGAGAAGAGACTGACCTCGCCTGCCTGCATCCCCTTGTCAGGCAGTTGTAGGGAGCAGATAAGGTCCCCCTGAGCCTTCTCCAGGCTAAACAACCCCAGTTCCCTCAGTTGCTCCTCGTAAGACTTAATGGCAACATTTAACTGTACCTTAGAGTGGTTTTATATTTAGTCATAAATTACAGCAGAATTGACTTTGTGTTGCACTTCTCCTTGATGTTATCTTCCCTAATAATATAAAGTTCAGCCAAAATTTTAGGAAAACTGTCTTGAAATAAAGGTAACTAAATCCTAAATCTCAACATGACTTTCCATTAAGTTGCTTGAGGTATATCTAGCAGCCTATCTTTAAATGAATTCTCTTCTTCCACATACACTGGAAGCAGCAGATGTTCAGAATAGCTTCTGTATGGACTTCTGTGAAAGGCAGCCATAAAAATATTACGGAGAATAATCACTAGTGCTGTGGTCCTATCACTGAAGAAAAAAATTCATAGAAATAAATGACCTGTTTTTGTCAGTATATCTTTTCTTTCTGTTACTCAATAAGAAATTAGTGTATGGGGGTGGGGGAGCTTCTACTTCATGATCCGTTTTTTCTTTTTTTTCCCCTTCTCCTTAATAAATTGCAAATCCTGATACTTTGTTTTTAACATTCATCTTTGTTCTCCTAATTTTATGAATATGTAATTTACAAAGAAAGTTTAAGTTAATAGCTGCATGTCATGCTCCAGGAAAATATGACTGATTGTTTTTACTTGTAAACAGCAGAATGTCATTTAACTTCCTTTGTACAAGTACACATAGAGAAAGATGAGGTAGACTTCTTGGAATTGATGGTTCTTTATTATTTCCTGCTGCATTCTTTTCCCTACGTAATTACGTAAAATCAAGACTAACACCATGGAATATATGTGGGGTGTGTGTGTGTGAGGGAACTATTATATCACATAGCAACTGTCAGATGCTGAAGCAGAGGTCACCATGTTCTTGAATTATTTTATGGTACCTCTAGAAAAGGATGAATAAAAATCATTTTGTTTCACAGGAGCTTACTATTTCACAGGATCACAGATTGTTCAAGCTGGAAGGAGCCTTGGTGTCTAGTCTAATCCCTGCCTCAATGCAGTGTCACTGCAGAATTCAAACTGGGTGATAGCTTTGGGCTTAGTCCAGTTGGGCCTTGAAAAACTGCAGGGGTGGAGATCTCACCAACCTCTGTGAGCAACCTGTTCCAGTGCTTAACTATCCTCAGAGTGAAATGAGGAACTTTTTTTCTTCTATTCAGTCTGAGTCTTTTCCGTTTGCATTTTAGGAAGAAGGAAGGTTTGGAGCTAGAATATTGTTTGGGGTTTTTTTACTAATCTATGGGGTGGCTGTAACAGGATTTCTACACACAGTCATTTAACTTCTTTGGCACCTTAAAGAAGCAGATGTGACACTTGAAAATAAGTGTTTGTCTTTCCTGAGGGCACAAATAGTGTATTAACTGATGCTTGGGAATCAGTGTAGATGAGCTGCACATATACTTTCTAAGAATGAAATGTACTTGTTCTTTGAAGTTATTTGGATATACTTTTACACTGTGGTGAAAAAAACCCTGGTTTAGTGATTGCACTTTTTGTTTTCTTTTAATGGGAGACATAATATGGACATAGACATCCTTAGTTACTTTTTTTAATTATACCTTTAATGAGGATTTTGTATACTGTGATGTCAGTGGTAATGTATTTCAGTTGTTTAGGGTATAGTTTTAGTTTTACCTTTGAGCTAGTTCATGTGGTAATGAATACCTATATAATTTCAAAAATCATTATTCTTTATCCTTCATTTGTACATGTGTGTATATGTCCTGTGGATGACGCATTGGTCTAGTTAACTGACTGCTATTTGTTAGTAGGAATGACTACACTTGCACTTAAGTCTATTGGTTATCATTGCTTCAAATCTATGAACTTCTGAAATTGTTGAAAACACTGTTTACTGCATATGCAAATGAATGTCAAACATTTACTATTGCTGAGAAACAGTTCTGTCTGAGTTTCAGATTCATGAGAGAGAAATAAGATAGCTTTTTCCAAAGAAGAAAAGGTAGTCTCATTTCAGAGTTCTTGAAATACCATAGAAGTTGCTTGTAGAGAATGCTTTTGGACTGTCGGTAAAATTTAAAAATGTATTCCTCTGCACACTTCTTACTGGCTTCCTGAAACCAAATAATTTTTTCTTTCCAAGATTTGCTTTGAAGTTTCTGCTTTTCTTGCACGGAAACTGAATTTGCCTTAACTGTGACACTTGGAGGGTAGACTAGCTTTTAAGGAACTCATGGCAGGATTGGTCATCTTCATATTCAAGGAGGAGGAATAAACTGAAAATTACTACCTCAAGCTGTGGTACAGCTATACATGGGAGCTATCTTGTGTTAGACAGTTGTGAAGGATGTAGAAAAATACACTGTGATTAACTGTTCTGAAAGTTGCTAGCTACATCATCATGGTTATTAAAGCTTTGGAGCAATGGAAGCTTCTAAATACATGCTTTTCTAGAAATCTTGGTGTTACCAAAAAGATGTCCATAATTTGGTAAGAAATGCAGTAATGCTGAAAGATTTTTATTTTTTCTGTTCTGTTGGAATAGTTTGGTATATTGAAATGCCAGAAACATTTCTGTAATTGACCTCTAACCCAGAGCTTTTTAAGGGAGCTGTAATCAGACTCCTGCCCCATTTTTCCCCAAAGTATGTATTTGTAGCTGGTGGTGCTGTGGGGGTTTCTTGGTTTGTTGTGTAGTAAATTTCTTGTAGGATACAAAGTGCAGGCAAGAGCAATGTATTCTTGCTGTTCTGTATTGTGGGGACGCTGTGGCTTACATATGGGAAACAAAAGGAGCAGGTTTGGAATGCTGAGGTAAGAGCTATAACATGCCCATGCTCTTCAAACATACACCTGGTCCTCTCTGCTTCAGCGAAGAAAGGTACGATGGTTTTTAGTAGAAGCTGAAGCTAGACTGATGGTGAGATAGAGGAACACACTTTCAACGGTAAAGGTCACTTAACTGCTGGATCCAGCTTATTGAAGGTTGTGAGGAATTCCCCATTTACAGCAATCTTAAAATCAGTGGGTGACTGTCTAAGAGGTGTAATCTTACTTAGATCAAGAAGTTGATTTTTAGCCTGTCTTTTAAGTAAATTCCTATGGGGTGATCATATTTCCTGGTTTTATTACTCAATAGACCTAAGATGTTATTTAACACCAAATTTTACTTGAATTACAGCTTTACTACTGTCAGAATAGTCATATTGGAAAGAAGAAAGATGGATGTATGTGTGCCTAGCATGGCACAGAAAACCAGGATTTTTCTCTTGAACAAGTCTCTCTATTTCAAGGACTTATCTAACATAACTTTTGAAGAAAGGCTTTTCGTGAAGGACTTTCCCTGGATCAAACTGTTGTTGATATTGTTTGACTGACAAAATCAGGAGTGACTCTAATTATTAGCTCACTTTTCTAGTAAAAGTTATGTGTTTTATTTTTAATGAGAAAAGGAGGTTTGTTGCATCTCTTATTACAATGTTAGAGGTTCCAAGTGCAGGGAGTGTTGTATGTAGAGCTTAGAAGTAAGCCTGGTAGTGCTGCATTTGCAAATAGAATATATTTTTCTTTGAGATCTAAGCATTCATTTGTTGTAGTTATTTTTGACATATTTGGTGTCCAGACATGTTTTATTCTTTCAGATAATAGTTTCTTTTCCATATAGATATAAATTTTAAAGGAAGCCTACCCTGTCATTGTCATAAGGAGAAGTTTCTTATGGAATATCAGCCATGGCTAGAAGGAATGGTTTATGTATAGACTAAAACCCTGTAAGGAGTACATTTTCTATACACAACTTGTACCAGAAACTGAGTGAATTTTGCTGCTAGCTTTCCAAGTCAAAACTGGCAGTAACACTCACTTTCATTGTGCTGTGAGCAAGTACAGTATATTTTCTGTTTGGATACCATAGGAAAACAAAATTTTTGAAACAATGTGTTTGTAGAATATTAAACCTGCTGTCATGTCAAAATACCAGCTGGAAAATTGTCTATAGTTATACATGTACAATGAAATCAGGCCTGTGTGTCTTGTGTATGATGTGAACTTAGGTCTGTCAAGTTAATTTTGAAGCATTATATTCTTGTGACACTTCACTGAGATTAATTGAACTTTGGCCAATTTTATCCAGCATGGTTAACATAACTAATATTTTGTATATTCAGAGAACTATGGCAGAATTAGCTCCTGCATCCTCAAGCCACAGATGGCAAAACACAGGGGAGCTGCATTAACCATGTTTAACAAGCGTGGCTTGGCAAAAGACTTTACTCTTGGTAGGCTTCCTCTGCGTCACAAGTAATATTCTGCTGAATTATTTTTATGTCTAATTCTCTTTACAAAAATGTGTCTGTTACCAGTGCTGCCAGAAAGAAAACAGATATATTCTTGAATTTTTGTGGTTATTCCTAGCACTTTTCTTGTCTTTTCAATTGTGTTAAGTTCCAAGTAATGTATTTTAAACTTAAACTTGTGTGCAATAAATTCTGCAAACAAACAAAACCAAACCAAAATAACAAAAATAAGGGGGGGAGGGGGGCGGCGGCAGCAAGGGGGAGGGGAGAAAAGAAAAATGAGGACCAGTACATATATAGAAAGAGATCTATATCTGTTATAGCTTTCATAGATGTAACCAGGCTTTTTTGATCCTGAAGTTCTTTGAACTGTACCTTTTTGAAGACTGTAAGTAAAAAATGTATGAAAGCATATACTTGAGGTATGTTTGGCAGGTAAAAATAGCATTTACAAAAGGTGTATTTTACTTGAAGTTGTAAGAAATCATATTTTGCGCTGAGGAAAGAGAATCAACTGTTACAAGGTATTGCACAACTTTGATGTTAGTCTTCCATTCTCAGTACCCCACTACTTCTTGGTGCTTTCTCTTACCTCTAACAAGCTTCAGCCTTTACTGGAAAAGAAAGTTCTGAGAATGTTTATTTAGCTTTGAAATCCTTTCTGTTTGCTTAACATAGCAAACATCAGACCCTGCATGTGTCCTTAAGTATTAATAGATGAGTGAGTTGTTTTTTTGAAGTAAGCTTACAGTAAAATTTCAAGCACAAAAAGCTTTATAAATCACTTCAGAGTTCTCACTGGCAGATATGCAGACTTCTTGGCTCATTCCACTCCTATAATACTAGAATAAGAATAATTTAGGGAATTTCTGATAAAGTGCTCTTTCCTTAAGGTATCATTCTCATGTATTCCCAAATTCAAAGAATACAGCACTGTTTAATGTTTGTTACAAAAATAGCTTTAATCAAGCCACTGAGATTTTTCCATTCCTTATGCTGCTGGTAAAGTTGTGTTTCACTGATATCTTTAAGTATAACAAAGATTTCTGTCAATGTTTTTCCATAACTCTGCAGGGGGTCCTCAATCTGTTGCATTTGATCTAGACAGGATGTTGCCAATCTTGCAATACTGTGATGTTAAAGATAAAGCTACTATACCAATTACATATGTAGAGAATTCCCTTGATGGCTGAATAGTATATATATTAAAAAAAAATATCCTGAAAACTCCCAAACTGAAAACTTGTTATATTTTAGAAAAATACAGATGAAGTCCTGTCATTATTGGCTCCATTTGAAAATTGGATTGGGCAAAGGAAGTATTGAGAGCCATCAGATGACATTATAAGCACCACAGTGTTTCCAACAACAATAAGTAATTAGTAGTGTCTGGCTAATGTAGTAAACTTAGAACAGTAGCTCTTGGACAGTGTGCCAGAGGTTAAGAGTTAAATATATTAGCACAGTGCTCAGTGAGAAATAACTCCCCCAAATTAGTGTTTCCTGAAAACAAACATAACATGCAGAAATCAGGGATGGGTGGGGTGGTTGGTGGCGGTGTTATTTTTTTCAGGCTCTAAATTCCCATAGTATGATGCATTCTGGATACCTAGGTGATACTGTTAGGGAAGACTAACAAAACAAAAAGCAAAATAACTTCTTTAGATAGTGTACTTTATGATTTATGCTTGACATTCAGTGTAAGAGAAGTCAAGTTCTTATTAAATATTTTGAGTTACTGTTAAGTAAATAGCATATTTCTAACTAATGTGTGGCATGAAGAAATATCAGAGGCAAAAAATATTGTGTATAATGACAGTTCTCATACAGAATATATTATACATATCTCCCACAAAGACAGCTTTTCAGCTGCAGTCAAAACAGTTCCACAACAGAAAAAACAAACAACCCCCCCACACACACACCACCACCACTACCAAATTAATCTCATTCATCATGTGGTGGTTTCATGGAAACAGGTTATCAAGGTCTACTTAAAATACAGCAATCTCTTCGATAAGATTTTTTTTTTTTTTTCTTCCTTCAGAACTTTCAATGAAACTAGGAAATGTCAGCTACCCTGTGGTTTCAGAATGAAGTAGTGATTTCAAATACTTGACTACTCAAAGACATGCTGTTTTTATCAGATTTTTTCATGAACTCGGATCTACCTCCAGTGGTTGTTTAGAAGGCAAGTCCAAACTCTCTGAAGTACTTGTGAAAATTTTGCCAGAGGTTCCTGTTATAATCTTAATATAGGTTGTTGTTATGATAAAGATACCAAACAGCTAGAAGTTTCCAAAAACCAACCCAAAATGTCTTTGTCCCTTGTATGTAGCTAAAGGTGATACTCTTGTTTACTTATAACAATATTTCTAACCCAGAAAGTGTTAATCCATTTAATCCCCTCCTAACATGTTACATTGCTGCTATGTTGTCAAAGTACCGGACAGATTTGACAGTATCTGTTTTTCATGTTTGGTTTCTATGCTTTCAGTCTTGTTCATGTGTCTTTAAATGCCTACTAAAACCTTACTATAGGATGAAACACTTATATATAATATGTACCCAAATGAAGCTGTAGCTACTGCAAGCTTAATTTCTTTCAGCACTGATAACATAAAAATAATATAAAACTCAGTTCATGTTTTGAATGCAATTCTAGAAGGTTCATTTTGTTCCTACTCTGACCCCCCAAGATGAAATTTTAACTATTATACAGGTATTTTCCTCCGAAGACTGAAAATACAGAGCTAATGGTATGTGCTTAAGAAGCCAAGAATTCCATGTATTACACTTCTGAGTTTTGGTTTTTTTTCAAGTTAAGTACCACTTTGCAAGGAAATATACACGTACCTTGGTTGTAATACAGCTTAATTTCATGATGTGTTTAAAATATTTTTTTTTCAATTAATTCTTCAGATACTGATTTGCTTCAGTGCTGAAAACCTGTTAATCTCCTGCTTTCCACTATGAATAGAAATAAAGCTGGCCAGTAACGTGAAGTTATGGTGTTGGTTATTAGTCTCCTTCCTTTTGAGGAACAAGAAAGGTTAAATTAGGTTTAGAACATACTGAATTGTCAATAATTTGTATCTGCTTCTGTGATAAAAATTAAAAATACTCTGCACAATTTTGGGGGGAAATAATGTTAACTTTCATGTTGGAAACATGTTCTTTCTGTTGGCATTATAAAAACACTTATAAAATTAGTGATTAGAATTGATGTACAGAGTTATTGTAGATGTTTTTTTTCCATGACTAAAGTTATGTCTGATTCCCTGGTGAAGACTGGATACTTCAAAATACAGTTTTTCCTTAGGCAGTTTTCTTGAGGTAGAATGTATGATGGTGGATGAGATACTGTAAAACTATAGATCTTTGTTGTTCTTTGCTATTTTGAAACTTACCTGCTGTGTGATCTTGAGGTATTGTTACAAGAGCTAAGTACAGAGTCTGGAAAGTGCGTTGTCTGCATCTGCAACCTAACAAAACAGGGTTTTGTGTGTTGCTGTGGGACGTAATGGCAATCAAAGACAGAAAAATGAGACTTTCAAATGTTCCTGAAACAATGCAGACTGTCATAAAATAAAAGCTGATGTTAAATGATTCAAAATGAAAATATTGAGCACAGCAACATCAAATGAAATAATGCAATTTGAGAGTATCAGAACATTGTTATTATGAAACACTTTCCTCTTGTCATTTTGAGTTTTCTTCTGCTTTTACCTTCTGTTCCATTAAGTATGTTAGTGTTTCAGTAGGAGGAAAATGAAACTTTGATGTGAAATTTCTGACAGCATAAAATGGTGATTTTTATTCTTCCTTAACTTTGTCATGGGTGCTATTTATGAATGTTACTAGCTGAGGTTTTTAGGACTTCTAGAGTCCCTTCTGCAGCCTTAGCTTCAAACCTCACTTATTTGCAGTGATCAGTGGTCCACTGTTCTTCCTGTACATATGTGGGGCTCTTGTCAGGGCAGTGACTTTTGTTTAGTAAAGTCAATTCAGAGTACACGAAGATGTGAAATGACTAGTATAGGGGAAAAGGACATCACTAGCTTGCTTGTGAAAGAAATAAAGCATGGACAAAAATAGTGCTAGTTTGCTCTTTAATGGTGAGCTGAAGTGTACGTTTGCGGTACAAAATTTGATGGCCTGTGCTATACCAGGCACTGAAAGCTGTATCAAGAATAATAAACTGAATGTGCAAAATTTTGGCATGTAGATTGTCTATGGAAGTTTGACTATCAAATTGGTTTTTCTGATGAATTTTTTTCATGAACTATTTAAAAACTGCTGTTGTATAATTAGTCTTAAGTCAGAAATTGTATGACAGCTTTTTTAGCTGATAAATGATTCTCTGCAACATACAGTCACAGCTTATGGAGATTTAATATTAGCAGTGTGTGAGACATCTATCAGTCAAAGTTGTCACTTACAGACTTGAGGTGATTCATTTTTGTTTGGTGGAGAACAGGAGAAGGGAGGAGGGAGGGAGGAAGGGATATAAGGTCAACAGGACAACAGTTGCTGCATCCCTTCACTGTTCTTGTGGTAACTAAACTGTGATGAGACACCCTATCAGCAAATCTAGATGAGTCTTATGGAAGTAAGAAAGGAAGAAAGTAGGAAAAGGATGACGAGGGAAAATGTGGGCCCACTGCTGAATGAGGTGAGTGCCCTGGTGACGAAGGACACGGAGAAGATGGAGTTACTGAATGCCTTCCTTGCTTCAGCCTTTATTGCTAAGACTACCCCTCAGGAATCCCAGACCCTGGAGGCAAGAGAGAAAGTCTGGAGAAAGGAATATTTTCCTTTTGTTGAGGAGGAACAAATTAGAGATCATTTAGGCCACACTTGTCACCCACAAATCCATGGGCCCGGATAGGATGCACCCCTGAGTGCTGACAGAGCTAGCAGATGTTATTGCTAAGCCATCAATGTTGAAAGGTCATGGAGGGCAAGAGAGGTGCCTGAGGGCTGTAGGAAAGCCAGTGTCACTCCAGTCTTCCAAAAGGGCAAGAAGGAGGACCCAGGAAACTACAGGCTGGTCAGCCTCGCCTCCATCCCCGGAAAGGTGATGCAACAGCTCATCCTGGAGGTCATCTCTGAGCATGTGGAGGAAAAGAAGGTTATCAGGAGTAGACAACATGGATTCACCAAGGGGAAATCATGCCAACCAACCTGATAGCCTTCTGTGATGGAATGACTGGCTGGGTAGACGAGGGCAGAGCAATGGATGTTGTCTACCTTGACCTCAGCAAGG
>JAVJGI010000037.1:17877381-17944191 GCA_035590275.1 Ibycter americanus
TGCAGTCTCCTTCTCTGGAGACATTCAAACCTACCTGGATGTGACTCTGTGCAACCTGCCCCAGGTGACCCTGCTTTGGTTGGGGGTTGGACTAGATGATCTCCAGAGGTCCCTTCCAGTCCCAACCGTTCTGTCATTCTGTGAAGCCGGGTCATAAAGTTTACTCTGACATAAGAAACCAGGTGGTTGTCTGTAAGGCAATTAAATGTGCCAGCTGAGGATAAAGATGGTAAAGACAAGGTTAATTGCTGTGTAATTTTATCTCATGGTAGACTATTAAAAAATGTATTTAGTAGTTAAACAAAGGTTGGTAAGTTTTCTTTGCTTCAGAGGTAGATTCCTGAAAGACTGGTATAATACACATACAGACAGTTTCTGCAGATGTGTGCAATCATGACATTTGTGAGGAGGCAAGGAAAAAATTGCAGGGAAACTTTTTGGCTGTTCTATTTTCCTTGAAACAATTCTCATGTAAAACCTGAAGAAAGACCAAAAATGACCAGTTTCTTACCTGTCCTTAGTTATTTGCTGTTTCATAGGTGGAAAAAGCCATCTTTGTAGTATTTTATAGTCTTAGGAGAAGTGGAGAAGGTGTGACTCATCAGCAGTGATAGGTAACCACTAGTCCTCCAATAGATGATGTGACAGCTGGTTGTAGCTGCTAACTTGACAGTGGTTTTACATTGATGACATTTGTGAAGAGTATTCATATTAACGATTTCCAGCCCCTCATGCTCTGACTTTTGGGTTCCTTAGAACTGATTAAATGGAAATCGGATTCCTATTTTACAGTGTGTCAGTAAGTTCATCATATTTTTAAAAGTGGATATAGTTTCTAAGAGGCATTCTCTGACTCAGGATTATACTGATTTTCATAGCTGGCAAGTACTGTGTAACAGAAAGGGCAGCAAGACACCATCATTCCCAAGCCATAATATTGGAGAAGAGATGAAAAGGAGTTATGCTGGCTTTAAATAGATAGATTTTTCTTCTGTGAAGTAAGTTGGAGCTTTCCTCGTTGAATGATTTTTCTGCAGTAACTGATCTCATGGCTCCTACTCTGTTCTGGAGTCAGAGCATTAGTGTGACAGGACATAGTGGGAAAATGGGTTGTCCTGTGTCTTTTACGAGATAGGTACCAATTTTATAGACCTATCTTACCAGCTAATTTCCTTCCAAACACCACAGTGTTTCTAGAAATAGTAGTTATCTTGCTGTATTGCAAGATGAAGGGTCTTGATTTTAGACTCACTGGTAATGAGTAAGGAAAATAGCAATGACAAAATGGTTAATGTACTTACATTCATACTTAGAACAAAACGTATTTAAAAACAGAGAAAGCCTGTCAGAATTCAAAAACTGAAAACACAGTAGTTTATAGTAGCCCTGTAGCTGTGGTAATAGCAGACACACTTTATTTTGGCATTTATAAATGCCATAGGTTAAATATCTCAAGTAGATTGTCACCTCAGCTACAAAGGAGAAGTTAAATTAGGTTGATCAAACAGCTGACCTTGTGGCTTAGCAAGTAAACTTGAACGTGTGGGGAGGCATTTTCATTTCATTTTTAGAAGTAAGCCTTGGGGTTTTTTTTCTACATTGTTCTGAATGATGATATTCAATAAATCCAACCTTGGATTTGGTGTATCTAGCCTAAAATCTCCACAATGATTTGAAGTACAGTTGGGAACCAATTAAAAGTTAAATGACAGTTTGCTGCTCAGAGTAGAATGGTTGCCTGTATTATATATATATACAAAAAAAAAAAAAAAAATAATCAAGTTTGAATGAACAACATTAGAAACATTAGGGGTTTTGATCCTGTATGTCTGAACAGTTATGTTTGTTATTTAATTAAACCTTTCAGTGTGTGTTATTATATGATTAATGCTGATGTCATTGATGAATATGAAGATTATAATTTTCCTTTTATCACTTAGCAATTGAGTTTTGTGTGTAATTTACTGCTCCACCTTTTATTGTAAAATAGATCAAGGGAAGTTTTCATTAATTTTGTTCTTTTGGCTGTAGTCGACTTTACAGAGTGAATAGCCATCAGTGGAGGCAGTGCATTAAAAAGAACGATGACAAAGAAAATTTCATTTGCCTAATAGCTTGGTGCAAAATGTGTTTGGAATAGCAAAAAGATCAGTTCTGTATTACAAGTTTAACACTGAAAAATTTGTCGGATATGTAATTACCGTGTGACTGTTAATATATATAATCTTGATTCTGCTGTTTCCTGTCTCTTCACGGTTACTGTTTAATAAACAGGAGTGGCTTGGTCTTGTTTATTAAGCAGATGCTGTGCTGTTTGGATGGCATCGTAACTGAAGAGTAACTTCACCCATTCTTTGCATACACAGAGGTCTTTTAATGACTTAGAGCTAAATAACAAAAACATATGGTACTGCCCAGTGCAGTAGTGATTTCTAAAGCCTTCTTCACCCACTGCCTAGTTTTAATTACCAACTTTGAAGCTTTCTACAGTCATAAATGTCTGCTTTCCCATTTCCTAGCATAATTAACAAACTGTTTAAACTGTGTTTCTAGGTTGATTTGTTTGCTTGCTTTGTTTAAAGATTATTTGCTGTACATTTGAGACCCAAAATGCAATTTCATGGTTTTGGGGTAAGCAGTATCTGGTTAAATAAGTTTGAACATAACATATTTATGTATTTAATTAAGAATTTGTATATTTAGCTGATATTAATGCTAAATCTCCAGCTTCTGGTATTTGAAGTAGTCTCAGCTGCTGGTGGTGGCTTCTCCCACCCCCCAGGCATAAATAAAACTTGGGCAGAAATAAAATTTTGTATATATGCTATTATATTGCCAAAAGTCAGAAAATGAAGGTTAATGGATTGATAGCAAGTTTCATTCAAAGACAGAAGTTTTAAGCTCAAGGCATTAACTTACTGGAGTGATCATCATCTTCCTCTGAGCCCCTTAAGCCAGCTTGCTTTCCTTTGCCTATAAGATGAAAATCGATTGTGCATATTTCTATAGAATTCCAGTGGAGGATTGAGTTTAACATAGTCAGTCTGGCAGGTGCACACAGACTTAAAGTTGAACTGATTAGTTTATACTTTACAAAGTTGTTGATGTTCTTAGTGTTGTGCTATTGCAAGTCAGTGCTGTAGAAAAGAGAAAGCAGCAATCCTCACTATTTGTTCTTGTAATGTAGCCATAGTGTCTTTCTCTTTTATTTATCCCAGAAGGTAGATTAAGCAATAATGTGTTATATTACATGTTCATATTTTTTTCCCCTTGACTGATTCCTAAACAAAAACTAGTAAAGCAGGGAATAATTCAAGCCAGGCTTCTCCCTGTTGCTTTCTCAGGTTTTGTGATTAAGTACATAAACCTTAGGTGAATGAAGCACATTAATCCTATCTGTTATTTTCAATGTTGATTTTGTAGGGAGCTAATGCCTTTTGGATTTGATTTTTCTTTATCAAGTGAACTGTATTGGATCAGGTAGAATTTCATATTGTTTAAGTAATCCTCAGCGACCATTTTTTTTTCTTTTTACCTGAGTAAAACATTGGAAATATTCATGGGTTTTTCTGGTGGCTGAAGTAGTATTATTTTGCTGCTGTTGTGGAGAAATGTATCTAAATAATGTCAAGGTGCAATGCGGGGATAATTTTGCACGGGAGTCAGTGATCTGTCTGCAGATGGAAGACATTTATTTAAGCAGTATTTAAAGTCATCTCCAAAGTACTGTTTGAGGTGTGATCAGGGCTAACTTCGCATAGTTGGTATACTTTGAAAATAATATTTGAGTATGTTTCAGAGACCTGGAAGTGCTTCAGTGGCACATGATAAGATGCAGTGTTTTTTCTTCTTGATAGAGGGAGGGAAATGGTATCTAATGATTACATCCTAGCATCCTTTTCAAGTATTTTGATTCTGTAATGATGATTGGCTCTTCACTTGTGATAGAGGGAATGGTAATGATTAACACATCTCTTTAAGGATTCAGTTTTAAGTGGAGGTGGTACTTACATTTGACATGTAGCCAGGGATTGATCAAGTACCTAGACAGTGGTTGAAGAGTAAGATGATACATTTAGGAGGTGTTTAATTCCTATGTCTTGGTGTATAGTTTCTCAAGGGATGATGCCTTTTGTTAAGATTCCACTTTCCTAAAGTACCACTTCTGTTCTGCTCCTCTAATGTAGATATTCAAGGTAATGAAAAGTTTGTCTCTAATTTTTGGTGAATGTAGAAGCTACTGACTTTTACTTGAAGCTCTGAAGGGGGCGGGGTGTGGATCTCAGACTTACAATGCACAACGTAATTCTGATGGGTTCCTGTTGCCCTATAAGTAAGAGGACAAGGGAATATGAGTCCATATATTATCTTGATTATGAATCAGTGTGCAGATTGAACCAACTGCATGTAGAATATTTCAAGGCACTCCAAAGAAAATATTTAATGTTTGTGAAGTCTCTGAGGAGAAGAGACATCCTGAACTCAAATAAAGGATTTAGTAGGAGACTTTAATTCTGGTGTATGAATGTTTTATGCAGACTGTGTGCACAGTATGCTAGCTGTTCACTGGAGTTGAATAGTCTATAAAAATCAAGGTTCCTTAACTCAGTGTGGTACCAGCAGGAGACCTGAAAAAGAAATAAGAAAGTGAAGCATGAATCCACTGGCAAAGCCTGAATTAATCAATTTTTCTGTAGAAGCAAATCTGTTCCTGTTTCTAAAAGAGAAGCAAGCTGTTTAAAGATTTTAAGATAATGTGATCTCTGGAATGGATAGTAAATTCATAGGAGAATAATCTGTTCATAGAAATTTGATACAAATCTTGGTATCAGGTGAAAGTTGGTCATCTTAGTTGACTGTCTACCTTTGAACTAAAAAAGACTAAACCAGTGTTTATATGCTTCTATGACAGTTCTTATTATTTATTACAATTATGTTGACTAACTGTAGTGCTAGTTATGTGCAGAGTATAAATCTTCCTGGCTGATGTTCAGCACCTTAACTTACCGATTTATTGTTTTTCTAGGTGATGTACATTATCCTGACTGCATATTGCGTATCTCCTGTTTCAGGCTTGTTTGCAGGAGAGAAGCAATTCCAGATGATCTTTCTTTCTTTGCCAACTAACTGTAACATTTAGCTCTCCATCAACCAGGTGCTTACACAAGTGGAAAATTACTTCCTCAAAGCAGTTGAATTGCATTTTTTGTTAGACTATTAATGATCTTGCAATTTGTTAGTGATCTAACTCACAGATTTTAGTAGTTTTGTGGGGTTGTTTAAGAATAGACAATGTAGTCACAAGTGTTGCACAAACATTTTTTAGGTGGCTATTTAAAGAGAAATAATTCTCTTAAAAATTAAGTTTAAAAAACAACATACAATATTTTTATTCAAAGCAAGGCACAGACCCTTTAATTGGATATGTTTAGGTTTAACGTGAGCAGCCCTAATAAAATGTCTTATTAGATACAGTAATTTTTTTTAATATTGTCTAGGCAGTAGCAATAGCATGTATTACAATACCATAGGAATTGATGTGATTTAAGAATGTGGCTGAACAGGGATGAAATGCATGCAGTCAATACATAGCTGTACGTGGGATGAGACTGTGAACCTGGATTAAACAAGTAAGAGCTGTTTACTTTTACTGTTTATTAATCAGCTACTCAGTTTTTATTCCTATATTTTTAATAACACTTCTAATCATATGCAGTGTCATCCCTGATATAAACTTCTGTTGTTCACAATCTTTTCCTTCTAAAATGAAAAGAATATATATTTTTTAAAAGTTTTTTTTTATTTTCTTCTACAAAACATTTTGGGAGCATTACAACACATTACTGGTTTTTGGTTTATAAAGCTCTAAAATACGTATGGCCCTTTATTCATAAAGCTTTAAATGGCTTAGGACTTACTTTTAAGACTACTGGATTACATGGCACCCTGTTGAGGTAGCTGGGAAATTAAACTGTAGTCTTACATGAGTTGGGAGAAAAATAAATATTTGGAAAGAAGTTATTTATAATATTACAGTTTGGCTTGGCCCAGATGAGGAGTGATGGAGGAGGTAGGAAACTAGTACTCCCTTCTGGAGGACTGGTTTTGGGTTAGCAGGCACTGGCTGTTGCGCTCATCGACTCATGTAAGTAGTCATGGCAAAAAGGCCTTTGCCAACCTAAAATATGTTCCTGTAAAATGTAAAATAAATTGTACTGGGAAAGGGATGTGATAGAGGAACCTTTTCTGCATGGGCTAGTCTTGAAGTGTCTTTCTCCTGGTTGACCTACAAGGCTGGAACAGATTCCAGCTTTGATCTGTGAGGAGTGCCATCCTCTGGGGAGGCTGTCCAAGGTTGCCAGCAGAAGCAGAGGCGTTAAAGTGAGGATTTGCACTCCTGTGCATTTGCTGGTGAGCCTGGCTGGGGCTTAATCATACTAGGTTTGGGCATATACAACCAGGACATGGAGCCATAGCTCCCAGTTCAGTGATGGGTGAGACTAACTGTGAAATCTAAATAAAATTGAAGGTGTGGAGGGACAGTGGAAACTTTATTTAAGCTACCATGATTACTGTTGTTAGTATGGCATGGAGATTATTTCCCACCCCTGGCAGAAGAAACCTCAGGTTACACTTTAAACTGTGACCATAGCTACTGATGTTTTTGCAGTGTTGATGAACAGTAACAGAAGCAAGCACAGCAGTCTCTGGAAAAACTCTCTAGGGTACACTGTCTCAGAAGGACTTGTTTTCTAGAGGGTTGTTTTAAACACAGGACTCTTGACAGTCACAGAAGAATGCTTTTGAGTATTTTATTTTGTTAGAATTGTATTTATTGGAAAATCTTCATGAAGCATCTTGATCAATTCTGATCCCTCTTCCCCCGTGCCAATTCTTGGTATTCAGGCTGGATTTTCTGCTGATGTGTTAAATTTTGAGCTAGAGTGCTTCTTACATTTAACAATTAATACAAAAGAGAATTGGCATTTATTGGCCACCTATACTGATTGCTGTAGAACATTGGTGAAAAGGCAGTACAGACAGGGGCACAAAGCGTATGTACAGTCTTGTTACCAGTGTGGTAGGATTACAGTTTGGCTTTGTCTTGTATTTCAAAAACAAGTGGAAGCTAATCAGAACCCCACTTCTCATAGTACTTGCTTTTGCTGTATTCATACTCCTAACAAGCAGCAAGGTTGCAGTGAAAAGCAGAGATGGATAGTGTCATCATCAACAAAACAGACGTTTCCAGAACTGGTCTCAGACATTGTGTGGTAGATACAGAAAAGATTAAATCAGATTGACTAACTGTTCTACTTTCATTGTCTGTGTCCCTCTTGCATTAACCATTACGTTGGGTTATAGATTCTGTATAATGCAAAGTTAGGCTGGCCATGTTACTTCCTTGCAGAGGATTATTCAGTCAGAAGCATCGTATAGAAATACTGCTGAAGGTATTGAGTCCTGTGCAAAACAAGAGGTGAACCAGGTTTAATTTTTTTTTTTTTTTTCATAAGGGACAAAACAAGAGCCAGTGATAGCTGGTGTAAAAATCCATTTGATTTATTTGGATAAATTCTGCAATCTGAGGGAAAGTTGTTGATACTGTTTAGTCAAGAAATCAGTGGTCTGTTATGTTTTGTTTGTTGGTGTTTTTGAAAAGGGTATTTTGGTCATGTGTAAAAGCTTTTGATGAGAATTTAGGTGCTAGATGTCCTATTCTTAACCCTACTCTGTTAGATGGAGTGCTGCTGTTTGTTGGAGACAGAGCATGGGATTATGTGGGTGATTGATCTGACCCAGCAGGGCAGTTCTGTTCCTAGATAATAGGAACAGGATAGAGTCTAGTCCATGTGGGGAGTCCAGTAAAGACAGGCCGGGTGCTGCTTGCCTTCATTCATAGAGCAGAAACTGAAGAAAATTCTGAAAAAAAACCCCTTCAACCCCTAAATTTTATGTGTTTGCTTAGGAAAAAAAATAAATAATCTGTGACTTGTTGTTTTGCTTGAATTCCTTTTTTTTTGTTGTACAAATTTTTAGTTACATGTCTTGAAGTACTGTCACCTAAAGAGTGCTACTAAGTTTCCTTGGGATGATACAATGTCACTTCTGGTTTTATTCCTGGACATATGATGCACATCAGTAAGTCTGTAACTAAAATTCTGTTTAAAACCATGGCAGTGCTGCAGGTGGATGTGGTAAAAACAGGGAATAGCTGTACTAAATTATGTACCTCTTTGCCTCTGTGAAATAGTCAAAAATGATGTACAGGAAGTGTCTTCTGAATGCTACAGGCATAAACATGCAAAAGGGATAAGTAAGCCAGTTAAAAGAAACACAGGGTGATCTTGCAAGGATTACTGGCTTGTTCACTGTGTCTAGTTTGGTACTGGTCCCACTGCACTCTTCTAGATGCCTCTGGGTGCTGCTATTTTCCTTATTATGGTTAATCAATACGAAAGTTACACTGTGAATAGTCTTCATTAGATTTAGAATTTCAGTCTATGTTGCAAAGAAAGCCAGCTGTCTCCCCAAGGAGAAGAAATGAAGAGGAATTACGGTGAAGTTTGGTGTGTAGGATCAGATTGTAAGCATCTGTTGTGATACAAGATAAACAGGATGAATAGCATGGATGCTACAGATTTAGGACCAAAAAACACCAAACCCCCAAAAAACCAACAACCCAAACCCAAGCAAAAAACATGAAAAAGAAAAAACCAACAGCTCAGACTGCTAACTTGATAGCCCAGGTACTCCCTAAATGATTTGGTTTGTCATCTTTTTCATCCCGTGCAATCAAGGAAATGTCCAGTAGAACTTGCAGTATTGCCTGTGTTATTTCTCAGTTTATTGTTCTCTAAATTATGTTGAATAAATTATAGAAAGTACATATATTTTGTCAACATTATAGAAATTATAGAATAAAGTGGTACTGGAGTAAGACAGAAGCATATCCAAAGCAGTCCTATGTTGAATGTAGTTGAAATATGGCTAAATCCCACCTAGGAATTAGAATTTGTACTGCTGAATTTGCTTTGAGAGTAACTGTATCCACCCAGAATACTTTGCTACCTGGAAATAACCACATTTTTTCTCTTTGGTTCCTAATGCTCTATCTAGATTAAGAGTAGCACTTCAATAAACACTGCATAGTAATAATGAATGCTTCTTGATTTCTGCTCGGAAAAGCTTGGGTTTTGTCATCATTATTAACTTAATGCCAATTGTGATTGTAATTACAGCTGCAGTTTCAAAGTACTTCATACTTGCTAAATTCCTTTATTAAAACACTGCTGTTGCTTTGACAGTGTGCACAAATTGTGCTCGGGATTACACAGACATGAGAGCCTAGAAAGAATTTAGAAACGTTTAATCAGAATATTCTTAAAGTCACATAAAATAATTTCATATTTCATTCTTAGCTGTGGCTAACTCACTGTACTGTGAAATGAAGAGTAAAAAGTAACTTTCCAGGTTTACTGTTGGAAAATGCAGTTACACTGTCTTGAGAATGAACTTCATGGTACCATTGTAAGGATGAGTAAAAAGCTGTTGGTTGATGAAGGTAGCATACTCTTAAACTATGTTTTTTTGAAGATCAGCATCACTGCAGCTTGGAACGTGTTTCTGAAAGCGGTTTGTTCAAGTTTTTTTTGTAATGCTTTCCAATGTCAATTATCAGATATTTGCAAGTAAAAGGTCTCTTTCTGAGATGTACTTCCCTTCAAGTCAATACATTTTAAGAGGGATAAGAGGCTTCTGGGTGGCTTTAAAAGACAGGGCACTTAAAAGTGATTTTTTGGGTTCTTGTTTTCATGATAAAATCGATTCAAAACTGAAGACTGTTGTTTGTATGTGATATTGCATCTTAAGCTACAAAACAATAGTTATTTATTACATCAGGGACCATGAAAACATAAGTAAACTGAGAAGATGAACATGTGAGGTTATTCAAAGGAAGAAAAAAAACGTTGATGGGTCTTCTGGTGTCAAGTTTCTGTTCCTGTAGGGAAATCATCTTTCCCCCGGCTTTAGGACACTGCCTTCCAATCTATGTCCTTCACTATCTAGCTTTTATAAACATGCTACTGATGTTTATTATGCTTGCGACATAGCTAATGTGAAAAAGGAAAACACAAGGCAGGAGAATATGCAGCCAATTAACCTTTAGATGGAGCTGTTTCTCCTTGGATGATGTGCAGGTTGCAAGTGGTGTACCTATTAAATAAAGTAAGAATGGACTGATTTGTGCTGTAGTTCAGTAATAGATTTAAAAACAAACAAACAAATGAACCACATGTTTATCACTGCCTGAGAGAGGAAAGTGTATCCTGTTCATACCTGTTCAAATATCTCTTAAAATAACTAAATATCGATAAGGAAAAGAAAATGTATAATAATATTTTGGAAGATATGCAAGTATATTCTGTATAACTCCAGCTGCGGACAGGTTTGCAGTATGAAAAAAAAAAAATTGAAAACTACATGTAAGGTAGTGTTACGCAGTTAGTGACCTGAGCTTCTGGGCATTTAAATATTTCCCTTGGAGATGAGGAAAAGTTGTGGGTTTGTGGGTATATTTGTGGGAGTATCCTCAAAAGGATAATAGTTGTTTGTCTGTTTCCTATCATGATTAACACAGACTACTTTCATTAACTAGGCTTTCACAATTTATCAGTATTAACTCCAGCATACCCAAGGCAATTCTGTTAGTTGGTCCTTGGAAAGTTGTCTAATCTAACTTTGAATTAAGTGTTGCTTCAGAATGATATGTTCTCTGACATGCATAGTTCCAGGTGTCTGCCCTTATGCACGATAAACCTGTTTAAGTGGTCTACAGATTCAGTGGTACCCACCAACAGCTCATCAGCTGCTCCAGAGCATGCAGTTAATCTAGCCTGCAGTTTTTTTGCTGTCAAGAAATTTGGGTTTGGCTACGGGCTATATTAATTGTTCTGGCAGCAGCAGCAGCTTGCTTCTGCCTTTCCTGTACCACTCTTAGGAGGCAGGGGGGCATTCAAGATTTGATGAGCAAGCAGAATCATCCCACAGGGAAGAAGTGTCTGGAGTTGACCTGGTGGCAAATGAATAATATATTTAGCCCAAGGACATCTCCCTTTTTTCTTATACAGCTTGAATTGTTAAGAACAGTACTGACCTGCTTGGTGCATTAGTCCATGTAGGCCAATATCTGATCTCCAGCAGTGGCATCTTAGAGTAATATTGTTTAGGGCAACTGTGTGAGCCTAGTCACTTTTGGTTATCCATTCTCTTCATAGTCCTCCTGCATCCACACTTGATGTATTAGGAATGTTAGATACATCTCTACCTATTCCTTTTACTGTATGTTCTGATAGTGTAGGATTATACAAATAACAACTCTGTATTCAGATGGATGCATCACCTTCATGATTTTGAAAACGTTCATTGTTTATCCTCTTTAACCTTTTCCTTTACAGATGGAAGAGATCTAGCCTTTCAGCCATCCCTTGTAAAAGCAACTGTGTTCTATGCCCTTGTATCAGTTTGGTTGTCCATGTCTCCCATCACTGTATCCTCTTGGGCTAGAGGCCAAAACTGTATTCATGATATGGTGTAGCCTGGTAAATATGGTTTTGGCATTACTAGTAGGCAGCAATATGCCTTGCAGTGACCTGCAAATGCAGGTTCTTGGGACTTTTCTGGGCTCGGTGTGGGTCTGAGCTACTTCTGGCTTATTCTCAACAGTTATCTAGTGGGCAAGTGACTATTGCTTGACCTAGTGTACTTTTGAGATGAGTATTTCTGGTAAAGGCTTGAGATTGGATGCTCACTGCCTAGCAACCAATAGTCCTCTGTGGCAGGTGGGGCTACAGGTGAGAGATTGTGCCACTGCAAAAACACAAACCAACCAACCAAAAAACCCAAAGCAAACAAAAAAAATCTAACTCCAACCATGTGTGGGAAGTGCACTAATATGTGGTCCAGTTTTTTTCATTTTTCATCTTCATTGAGATAGCATTATTCTTCAATGAAGATAGGATAATCTCAAAGCAGTAAGAAACTAACAGTCTTTGGGCTAGGGACAGACTCTCTGGAATGCAGTACAAACATTTAAAATTATTTTTAAATTATTTGCTTAAGTATTTAATCATTAAACAATTTAAAATTTATATTATTTAAACTTTAAAGGTGTTATTAAATTATTTGTTTTCAGCGCACTGAAACTGTGACTGTGAGTCTTACAGGGAACTTTCCTGCTCACTACTGGTTGCTGCACCAACTCTGGCCAGTGTAGGTAAAATAGGGCCTGTTGCCCTTAGGATATAGCAGGAAATAAGCTACACAAGTGAAAAGTTTGTTAAGGTACCCAATGCTCTGACTTTGCAAGCTTGATTAAGGCTCAGAGTTAACATTTATTTATGCTATACTGAAATAAAAGCCGAGCCCAACCAACCAAACTGCAAAACCCAGTAACAAAAAAGCCTAGACTTGCAATTAAGGTCTATGAAAGATGCAGGTGATGAAAGGAAGGGAGCCATGCTTGAACTACTTACACTGATGTTGCATCAGAAGTGGACTTACTGACAAAGCAGCAGCTAGGCTTTCAGTCTTTGCACACATCAGTTTGCATCTGTTGGACAGATAAAATTCAGAAACCTTTCTAAGGGATTCTCACATAAGGCAGTTTCCCTTGAGCTGCTGTCATCACAGGTTGGCTTTTGGAGACTCTGCTTGAAGATTCACACACCACCTTTCTAGATTTCCTTTCTTCACAGAAGACTTGAAATCTTACAGGTGGTTTTCCACTTGTTTTTTGGAGTCTGGACAGGTTTGGTGTTTTATCCTGAAATATGATCTTCTCTGTCCAGGGGAGCACCTGGCTGTTCTTGGTGAAACTAAGGTTTACTTCATTTCTTTAGATGCATAGATACCACTTCGATAGCTTCAGGCAATACCTTGTTCAACATGAGTTAAAATGCTTCACTCGCTTTCTGTAAATTCAGATGAGAATAAGTATTTTATTGAATCTTAGATTTCATCCATATATTTGTATTGAAATTTATTATTAATAATTTGAATAGACTAAATGCATGTAGCTCATTACTGGCTCTTCATTGAGACAAGTCACAAGGGACAGTTAACAAATTTAAGATGATTAATTCCCCACTGCTTTCTACTAAACATGTCAGAATACCTGTATCTTTCAACAGCATGAGTCAGCAGCATGCAGAAGGAAGAAATAAAGCTACTATTATTAAACCCTTTTTGTTTACAGTTTTGTACAGTGACTTTTCTGGATAGCTTTGATGTGGTTCTTCAGTGTGACAGACACTAAGTGTGTTCATTAGCCTTTGTAAGCTTATTTGGGAATTTCAGTTGTGGGCGAACAGCCCGGCTGGGTATATTGTCTTTCTCCGCTGGTGACACCAACTGAAATTTAAAGTGGGAAGTGTTTGTAAGTAGATCAGAGCCAGAATTGAGTAAGCGGGTGCTGTAGCAGCTTCAAGAGTAGAAGGTGTGCTCTAAGTACTGTGTTACAGAGAAGCAACTTGCTTGTTGTGTTAGTATGGCAACTCCCCTGGCCCTGCAGGGAGGGAGCAGAGCAGATTAAGGCAGTACCACATTGCAGAATTTGAGGTGAGCTAGAAGACCATTGGCTGTTTTTACAGGCTTTCAAAGAGAGTGGCTTGATGGGTTTCCTCAGAAATGAGTGTGAATTCTGTAAGGGAGGAATCCAGGAATTGCATTTGCATTAATTTTGTATGTGTTCATAAGCACCAGTCTTCCCTTTATGAAGTTTTTAACAGTAGCGGACATACACAGTTGTTTTGGGAGTTACAGATATGATGCTGACTGTCCGTAGACCTGAAACTGAGAAGTGTTTTTCTGTTTCACAGTAAAAAATGTGAGGTGTAAGAGAGCAAAAGAAAGGTAATGTTATTATGAAATGAGTTTGAATCTTTCAGAAAACACTCTATGGTATCATCTTGAGAATGCTTGAATGCTAAATAACAGCTTTTTAATGACTGGATGATGAAAAGCATATTTGTAGTACTGTTCTTTATGTATTACTGGGTTTTCCATAGTTGAAAAGGATGGTCTGTGGTGCTCACAGAGGTGGACAGAATCCAGAACAGATTAATAGAAAAGATGTGGTGAGGAACAGAAATTAAGAGCAAATTGGAGACATCAGATTCTTTTATTCATTGATACCAATGTAATAAATGTGAATCTTTAGTAGGAATTAAAAATCTTAAGCTGTCTTACCTGTTAGTATCAAACTCTTGAGAAGAAATAATGTTGTTCAAAGCCAACAATACAGATGAGTTGTGCAAATTAATCTAAAACTTCTCAGTGCTGTTTGGAAACTTATGCATGGGACATATTTCTAGGTATGTATGGCAGATATTTCTAGCAACTCAAGATAGCCTGAACCAAAAGACACTGACATATAAATGCTGTCTTCTGCTTAACTGCCAATGCTGCCTATCATTACATACCCTTGCGTCTATGTTACCAAGTCTGTCTTGTTTAGCACCTGCTCCTCTCTTGACTTTCTGAAGACCTCCCACAACCTAACTGAAGTATTCTGTCTGACTTCTGGTAAGATCCCTGCAGGCTGTGATAAAGCTTTATTAGTTTCATTAGACTTTTGTTACAGAATAATCAGAATCACACTAACAAATCCTCTTATTGTTGTATAAATCTTGTATTGTAGCTGCTTGTTTCTTAGTAGTGAGTAGCTGAATGTTCTGCAAGTGGTAAATAAATCTTTGCTGGGCAAAGGCTTGTCAGGCTTCTATTTATTTCCAGACAGTCTTGAAACTCTTCCTCAAGCCTTTACTCATACTTATCTTCCATGAATGAGATAACTGCATAGCTGTTTCACCTGTTGTCTGGCAGCATCCTAGAAGATACCCAGCACCTGTTTAGAACAGGATATAATGGGAAGCAGTGCTGCACTATAAAGCCCAACCTGTAAGTAACTGACAGAACTTTTTCTCTTCTACATTTGTTTTTGTACGTGCTATGAACAGAATATCCAAGAACTTCTTTAACAGAGGTGTCTTACATAGATATTTCAGATTCTCTTTTCTACACAGTGTTGTAGTAAAAGAAATTACGGTGTGACAGGATGACTTCTAACCTTCTAAAATAATTTGTCTTTTGATATGATAGCAATTTAAAACCACTTTAGAGGTATGATCATTTGGAGAAAAGGCAGAGAATCAGGCTCAGACTTGTGATAAAAGGCAATCTAAGCTTCAGTTAGAAGTATTCAGTACTACTTTTGTGATTTTTTTCAATTTATTTTTTTAAATACATGATATCAGCAACAATATCTTCTATATACTGGTGATCTCCATGTCATGCATAAACTTGCATATTGTGTTACCTGCTGTAGAATTCCTCATATTTTGTACTGTGCTTACACAGTCTTGTCCTCTAATCAGCATTCCTGCAGATTTTTTTTCTAATGTTGGATCATTTTCAGCATGCATTTTAAAAATATTTATGATTCTAAAGGTGCTTCCCTGCTAATTTATTACTTTGGATTGATTGTCAAACGTGAATATGAATTTAGATCTATGCTTGTGCTCAAATTTTGATTGCTTATTGCTTAAACGTTGACCTGGAGAACAGGTTATGTTTTCCTTACTATGGTGCATTACTACATCTCTACGTTAATAAAACAAAGACTCTCCAGATTAAAGATTACATGTCAGTAGTTACTTTTGCCTATTCCGAGAAAGAACTCGGCTGCTCAGGAATGCTGGAATTACCTAATCTATGCTGCTTTTATCTAATCTTACAAACAGTTGTGATTTTTTTTCAAAAAAACAACAAACCATGCATTTGAGAGTATGTCTGTATTGCTAATGAGTTAATACAGATTTGCTTGTGGCGCTTAAGGAGCTTTGAGTGGAGTCCTGATCTTCATGTTCAAGGTCATATTTTGGAGGGAAAGTCCTGCCTTGAGGGGATAGGGGTTTTATTTATTTAAATTTATGGTCTGTCACAACAGTTGTTCATAGCTGTTTTCTGTACTCCATCTTAGTGATTGTGTTACAGAAGTAATTTAATGTGCATATGTTGCTCTGTGTGCCTGACACTGCCTTCCCAGTATTCCATTACGAAGCAACTCATACTCTGTTCCAGTTCAGTTTGCCTTTTTGCTTTTTGCCATCAAGGAACACTATTTACTGTATTTTAATACTGCTGTGGTTGAACCTGTTTTTGTCTGTTAAAAAGGATCGATTCGCTGTTGCCTTAAGAGATTTAATTATTAAGATTTTTGGAATGTTTTTCATTAGCAAAGCTTTTTAGCTGAATATCATTGAAACCTATTGCATATACAGTCCAGGGATCAACGGCTTTATTTCAGAAGAAAACCTGATGCATTCAAATATACTTGTTTTACATCTTCTGTGCAGGCGTAAAATGGTTGGGGTCTTTTCATTTGGGCTAAATAAGACACTGCACATTCTAGGTCTCCTGTTCAGATGATACACTTGACAGAAGTTTTGCTATAGTGATCTGTTGTGGTTTAACCCTGGCCAGCAACTCAGCCCCACACAACCACTTGCTCCCTCCCCCCGCGGCAGGATAGGGGGGAGAACTGGAGCAGTACAAGTGAGAAAACTCATGGGTTTTCTCATGATAAAGACAGTTTAATAGATAAAGCAAAAGCTGTGCACACAAGCAAAGCAAAGCAAGGAATTCATTCACCACATCCCATGGGCGGGCAGGAGTTCAGCCATCCGCAGGAGAGCAGGGCTCCATCAGGTGTAACGGTTACTTGAGAAGATAAATGCTATCACTTTAAAGGTCCCCCCTTCCTCCTCCTCCTCCCAGCTTTATATGCTGAGCATGATGTCATGTGGTGTGGGACATCCCTTGGGTCAGTGAGGTCACTGTCCTCACGCTGCTCCCTCCCAGCTCCTTGTGCACCTCCTCACCGGCAGAGCATGGGGAACTGGAAAGTCCTTGACTTAAGAGTAAGCACTACTTAGCAACAACTGAAAACATCAGTGTGTTATCAACATTATTCTCATATGCAACACTGTACCAGCTACTGATAAGAAAATTGACTGTATCCCAGCTGAAACCAGGACATAATCTTTTGGGAATTGTAGCTTATTTCTCTTAAATATCTTTCCTGGAGTGGTGTACTACTATGTTTATAAATCCTCCTTCTTTGAATACATTCATAGTTTAATAGTCCCATGATTCAGATACTGACCTACTCAAATATTTCTTCTATGGGAAATAAAAGCTTTAACGGACTGACTGTAGTGTCTACAGTTTTTGATACGTTTTTGAAGTCTCAGTTTGCATTGAAAGCCATATACTCTATTTCATGATGGTATCTATACCTTAAAACTGGAGAGTAGGGTGGGGATGCAGAGTAATTTGATATTATAAGCAGACTTTTGCTCAGAATCTTCAGAAGGAAACTAATTTACATCAAAAATAAAAATGAAGACAGACAAATGTATAGAATAGTGTAAGGTGATTACTTTTTTAACGTGAATGGATAGATACTTGTCTTCATTTCTAGCTTTAGCATTTGTGGTTTTTTTATATTTACATATCTTCTATCCACATCCTTTTTTCAGTCCAATCAAAAATTTTTAGTAGCGTAAATATTTAGGAAGTTCAAAAGCTAGGCAAATAAATCTGCTCTGCTGTATTACTTTGGAATTTAGTTTAAATTGTTTTCTGCTTTATTGAAGAAAATAGGTGAAGTAATAAGGGGGAGGGAGGAACTGTACTTTGCCCAGAGGCCTCTGAAATGCTCACGGGATACTTCTGAAGTGTCCTTCAGCATGTGAGTGTTTTGGTCATGTAAAACTGACTGGTAAGGAAGGAGCATGAAACAGCTCCCAGAACTGACATACTAGGTATTTGGTAGTAAACAGATTAATCCTACTGGCTTTTTAAACACCAGAAAGTTACAGAGCCATGTCTCTCCAGGCACAGAAGAGAGCCTGCTACTCTTGCCATTTTGCTGTGGTGGTTTCAGTCTAAAATCTGTGTTACTCATAGAAACACATTTGCAATTCCACATACCCTTCTACTTACATCAAATAAATTCAGGATTTATGGCTTAATTTTCTGCAGGGTGCAGCAAGAGAAAGTAAAATGCTTTTGAGAAAAGGAATGAAGATAAAATAGGGAGGTTTCAGCCTGAAGAGAATCCTCTCTTCCTTTCAGGCCTGCAGTTTGGTTTCTTAGAAAGAAAAAGCACATCTAAAATGTGTCATTTGTCAGTGATTCCATCATTTCTTATTGCTCAACACTTCTGAAAACCTGGATAAAAAGAATCTAAAAAAGAAATTAAATGCCTGAGTGTTAAAACTGATATCTCATTGACCAGCCAGTTATATTAACCAGCCATTTCCTCTAATGAATATATGCATAGTCTGTGAAATAGAAATTATATTAATTGCTGGGAAGTAAAAAAATTGGTCTGTTTACGCAAAACACGTTGTTGATGGGCATTGATCATCAACAAAAATAAACATTTGTGCCAACTCATTTGGACAAGAAAAACTGTGATAAGTGCTCTTAAAGTCTGAGCTAATCTTGAGATCAATTACTAACTTCGCTACTATTATAGTAAAAGAAATTTATTTGGCTTGGTTTGGTTTTGGTTTGGTTTGTGCTCTGTGTTGGGATTTTTGTTGCTTCTTTTTAAAGCTTCAGAACCTATAGCTGGCTTTTAATATGTAACAGCATTTCAGTATCTCATGAAATCCAGTTTTAAAGCCTGCAATATTAATAATGCCTGCCTTTACACTTTTCTTTTTTTCTAACATTATATAAGAAAGCCTTGGTTTTCTGAACTTCTGAAAGGTTACCTGTTTTGTTATTTAATGAAGAAACAACTGCTGTGTAACAACTTAAAATAATTTTAGTAAGGTAATATTCAAGTTCAAACGTGGAAAAGGAGTGTGTTATTTTAGTAGATGGACAAAAAGTAAATGTTGTAAATATTCTTACTAAATTTTCCTAGGGCTTATGTGTGTAGATGAGGAGTGCTTCTCCTTTTTGAGCCACACTGTTGAAGGACTTAGAATTTTCTTAGTAACCCGTTCTAGATAATATGGAGAGCACAAAGTCTGTAATAGAAAATGTTAAAACTTATTAACTATATAGGAGTCCAATATTCCATATTTGGTATACTGAAATATCTTGAAATTATAGTTATCTAATTTTAAAAGACTGAGATATCTAAACAGAAATAGACATCTGTAAGTCCGAAAGACTTAGACTGAAATATCTTGAGATACCATTATATAAGGGATTTCTTAGATACCATTATATGAGGGATTTATTCATATTCTCACTGTTATCCTGTATATTCTAAGGCTCTTTCACAGCATCTGGTTTTGTTTGTATTTGTAAATCTCGTTGTTCACTTTACCTTTTCCTCTGATTCTGAATATTTCTTTTTTAGTTATTTTTCCCTCCAGACTGTATCTTAAAGCTCTCTCCTTGCTGTTTTAGAACACCAGAACGTCTTAAAAATGTCAACATCTCTTTTTCGGATAGAGAAAGAACATTCATACGGAAAGAAGGGATCACAATAATTCAGCAATTGGTGCATTCCCTTTAGCATTACGAAGTGTTTTGAGAACGTTCTGGTTCATGTGATGTAGTGACAATTTCATGGGTTTGGAGGCTCTCTATGAGAATTGGAATTGCCCTACGCTTGGTTCCTGAAACAGCAGTTGAACACCTTCCCACTTTGCTCCCTGCAGCCTCTGCATCACCGCGCCTGAAGCTGCCAGCCTGCCTTGTTGTACATGACAGCCTCACATCTGCTTGCCAGCCTTTTGCCTGAATGCTCCCAGGTGGCTGGGATACCACAGGGTTGCCAGTGTGTGAAACTGTGCCAACCGCTGTGAATGCATAGGCCTAAAATTACAAATGTTTTCCAAAGAATTTCAAAAGCAGTCTGGCACAACAATAACATTTGTCAGACCTTGTGTCAATGGAGACTTAAACATTATGTAATACGCCAGAACTTTGATTTACAGCAGATATCTCAGTTTCTGTTTATATGCATATATATGTATATATATTTAAAGACACATTTATATATAATCTATATATACACACACCCCTATCCCCATATATAGTCTCTCAGCTTGAAGTTTATTCTTGGCTATAGACGCCTTACCTGAGAGTGGCACAGACCAGTGATATTGCTTTCTCTTTTGAGTACGTCAACAACCTTTTCCACAACTATAGAGTAAAAAAAATGTGCTTTGAACCTACACCTAGGGGCTTGAGAAAATTAAAAACCAATGTAAAAATAGTCTTCTATTGGCAGTACAGGACACACAGTATTGCTGACTACTAGAAATTGTATAAAAGTGCTGTCTGTAAGTGTTAATTTCCAAGTATGTGTTCATGGCCTGTGGCAGCAGAAAAAAGGAAAGTGAAGTACAAGGATAGAAAATACTGTTGTATTTTGAAACAGATATTGAGAAACTTTCATAGTCATTTTTTCCCGCCTTTCTCATGGAAGAAGCAGAACTACAGTAAATAGATGATAAGTGTCTTCATGAGTATCTGTGTAGAGTGAAGCATTGTACAGAAATACTCGCTGTGGTGAAGGGAAGTAGCTGAGGGTCCTGGACCCGCTAATGCAATTCTGTGGCAATATGAGCTGGATGGAAAAATGCTGCTAAGTTGGTTGTGAGGAGGATCTTTTGTCAGGCCACCTAACTTCTCTCCAGGAAAACAAGTCAGCTTTGTTCCTGGTTAGGGGTATATAGCCCTGTCCTTCTGACAGAGCTTTGGTATGACACAGTACATTCTGATTTCTAGCCATGGGCCATTGAATGTATAATTCAAAATAATGTCCCACTGAGGAGTGTTGGTCACAGATTGCAGTGCCCTGGTGCTGTGGTTCACCTGCAAAGAGTCCAAACAAGCTATCTGCCTGTGTTACAGTGTTCGTGTCCCTTAGCAGTTACCAAGAAGAGAAAAGAAATCCCTGTCATGACAAAAACTTGTTATGGTTTGAGTACTTTTAAAGGGAAGCTCATGATCACTTAAGAGAGGGTACTGCATCAGCTGAGGCAGGTTTTTAGATGATGACATTAGTATACCTTTTATATTAAGTACTAACATCAGCTAACCTGTCTTGATGACTTAATTATTGGGTAATAAAGATTTTTTTTTTAATTTTTAAGTTATAACAATTAGAAAAAATATTTTTTACTGTGTTGCATTGCTTCACACAGAACAACTATTCTTTCATGTTTTACCATTTGTTGCTGCAGTGATCCATCTTACTGTTAAAGTATACACTGGTAGAAAGACAATTTTTGCAGGCTCTGAGTATTAATAATTTGTTCTTTTTTGTCATAAGAATAAATCTTATTTCATTGAGTTTCGTGAACAGCTAAGTATAGCACAGGAGATAGAGAATTTGGGGGCAGGTAACGATATAGTGCTTTTCCCTGAAAAAGATTATTTCTGTAGAAGATGATGTACCTATTTTAATGGATTTGTGTAAACTTTTCCTAACTATTTGACATTCTTGAAGTTTCTGAAATTTTCTTGCTTTTATGAAGGGATGCATGCATAGCGTGAGAAATGTAATTTTCAGAAAAAACACAAGATAATAACAGAAGTGTAGAGTGTTCCTTCTTGTAAACAGATAATTTTGTTTATTTTGGGATGAAATGTTTCTTTGACCAGCAGTATTTGTTTTAAATTCCATTGAAAAGTTTTTAGGAAAAAATGATTAATTCTCCGTCATGTTTCATCAGTCTTTACTGTAGTTCACACTTGAACAGTGACTCATCCCTTTAGAAACTCATGCTTTAATATAAAGTTTAATTCTTCTGAAATTCTTGTTTAAATCGAGATTCAGGTAGAGGAAATCTTTTCTAACAATAGAGAGAAATATTTATTATATTTAGGGATGTTGCCTCACCATATTCTCGCTGTGTTTCCTGCATAATCTTTCATGACTCCCCTGTAGGAGACCCATGCATTAGGATTAGGTGGTTTGCCAAGTGCTTGAAAAGTTTGCTCATTATGGTTTAGTAATTACTTTCTTTTTAATACGATGAAACAATTTGTGATGCTGTTAGGAGAAGAAAATCTGGATTTAGAAGAGGAGAGGGATCTCTGTCTTTCCATCCTCCTTACTTAGTAAGTTACTTGTCTTGCTGTCTTTAGGGGGATTCTGTTGGGTTTTTTCCCCTATTTTCTTTCTTTCTTTTTTTTCTTTCCTTCTGGGGTTCAACATCAGATGCATTAAGAACCCAGGCACTTCTCTGAATGTCTGCCAAATCGACTAAATTATTGTGGTGCTCACAAGAGAAGATATTACGGCAGCTTTTGGAAAATCAGCTGGAGAAGAGTCTGTTGCTGCAATTTTTTCCTGTGGGATGCCAGGACGATGGAGTGTTCCGTGCTACCACATAGAGCTATAAGCAGTTAGTAGTCTAATAATTACAGTGCAGAATACTGAATACACAAAGACATGTCATTTTACAAAGTCAAATTAAAGCATGTACAGCTGGGAAGATTTCATTACATCCTCTGTATTTTGAACTTATATTAAAAAAGGGTCATAGAATGATGTACTTGTCTATAAATTTTCATATACTGCTAAAGACATATGAAAAACAGTAATGTTTTGGGGTGGAGTTTGTTTGGGGTTTTTTTTTTTTTTTTTTTTTTTTGTTTTGTTTTGTTTTTGTTTTTTTAAACTGGCAGAGCAGACTGAAAGTGTTTGAGGAAATAAATGGTCCTGGGTTTGATCAAACCTTTCCACATAATGCATGAGAAATTGCTTACTTTATTGTTTCTGTCTGAACCTTTTCTAATCCCGTCTTTGCTTTGTGCTGATTCCTGTGACAGACCATTAGTAGCATCTTCTCGAAGCAGAGAATCACTTGTCTGATTACATTTAAGGCTTGCCTATGCTTACAGATGTCAGGAAGCTGTGTGGCTGGCTCTATGACATAAACCTTTTTTTCTTCTGGTATCCCAAGATTTCTTGTGTGTTGCATCCAGAAAAGAACCTTCTGGAAATGGATATTTTTGGTGATTCACTGGACTGCTTATGTTTCATTAGTGGTGGGAACAATTCATGTGGCTTTGTTGTTCCAGCATGCTGCTCAGCTTCTGCAATTGGCCGTTTTGGGTGGAGACTCTGGCAACTTGTTGCTTTCCACTGTTTCATATATTTTTATCACTGTAATGAATGCCAGCTGATGCCAGTTTAACATGGTTGCTGTTAAACGTGTTAGTGGTGGGCTTTACTGTAACTTAAGTGGTATTGGACTTAATGATATGATAAGATTCTCTTGCTATTTGAGTTGATGGCCACAGTTTCTCTGTTTGGTGTCCATACAGGCCCACTGCTCTGCTGACTGGATGTCAGGAGTCAGAGCTGCACTAGCTGACAGTCACAAACTGTTTTGAACCTCAGAATCATTTGCTTAGGGTAATAATCTTTTATGTGTAGAGGACATGTAGAAAACCTGTGTAGCTTTGGATTCTAGGTGCTGGTTGGCACAGTGGCCAGCAGTACTCTGGTCTTGTGTACCTTTGCCTTCTATTGTGCTGCCTGAATAAGGGAAGCTCGTTGAGATGGTTCTGAGATGTGATTTTGGCTAGAGAGTTGAGTAGCTCCTTGGTATAAGCAAAAGAGAGACTGTAAAGGACAAAGCAAGCCAGGAATGGCTTTTTAATATAGATGGACAAATGGCAATTTTTTGAACTGTTTTATGACTTTTTTGAGGTGGGTACATATTTAGATTTTCTGTGTGTATAAATTATTTGCGTGTATGTTAGCCTATGTTTACTTAATCTGCAGGCACATAATTAAAAAAATGCAAAAGCTAGGTAAGGGAAAAGATCAGAAATAGGTAAAAGCTGTATTCACCCTAGAATAGGGTAACAGGATAAAATAAAAAGGTGTTCTTGTTTACCTCCAGTAAATAATTGTGATAACAGTAATACTGTGCTAGTGCAGGTTAAAAGCAGTGATACATGAGTCTTGCAAAGTGTCTTCACTTTTTATTTTGCTAAACTGTTCTAGTGGGATATTTTTTTTTATTTTTTTTTTTTTGCTGCTTTGCTTAGTAGTATGCCAATACTGAATGTACAACAGGAATCTGCATCAGTGTGACTTACACTGCTGTCTAACCCTAGGAATTGCAATTCTATTGAAGAGACCTCTAATGCAGCCTCTTCTACCTTTTTTCTCATGTGCCAGCACAAATATATATGGCCTCAACAATGAATTTGATCAAGTTAACTTGTTATTGTTCTTAAACTCAGATCACTTGCTGTTTCAGTTCATCATGTGTGAATGCTTGCATTGATGCAAGAAAGGAGGTGGCTCTGGGTTATGAATAAGCAACTGAATGATGGAATTGCTTGTTTTAAAGTAGCAGAATGATTAAAATAGTTGTTGATATTCCACTGGTTTTAAACTGAGTCAAAGATCATAAGCTTTTTCTGCGGCTGAAAATGGTATTTTGGAAGGAACATACCAGAACTTTTGATGCTGCCTCCAAGCACAGTTAGGTCTAGTTGCATGTCTTTCACGTTTTGATATCTCTGTGCCTGGGAACTGTTAGGGATTTAAGTTGCACAAGCCTACTATTTCTGCTTTGAATTTTGGCTTGAAATTTTATTTGTGGAATGGCATCTTAGTATTGAAAAGTCAAAATGGGTCTTTGTCACAGCTCATGCCTCTTTTCGACTCCAATTATTAGACATCCAATAATTAGATGTATTGGTATATTTTGTATCTAGTCAGACAGATATTGTGTAAAGGGATATCCATTTTCCAGATTTGTTTACTTTTTAAAAGATGATAAATCTCATGAGCCTTTCCTGCCTCTTATTGCAGATCAAACTTTGAAGTTTTTTGGTGGGTATTTTTTGGGAGGGGAGAAGAGAACATGGTTTGTAGAGCCATGTTTTGCTTGAAGGCAGGTATATCTACATTAAGAAATTAAAACCAAAACCAAACCCAAACAAACAAGACAGAAACAAAACCAAAACCAAGTAGATCAGAAGAACAAGGAACAGTTCAAAGATCAAACTTAAAATGAAATATATGCTTGGGTTCATTTGGAAAGAGAGGTATTTTCTTCAACCACATGGTAGGATTTAGATCTTGGCATAACCTTTAGTTGCTATTACTTAAATTATATAGTAGGAAGTGTGCTTAAAGGCTTCAGGATAGCTTAGCTGCTCAGCTTAAGACTTCTTTCACACCTGTGTATTTCCTTCCTTTCATGCTAAAATATATAGTACAGACTCTTGGGTACAATATTTCCCTTAGCAAAAGTACTTTGTGTGCAATGTAAAAAATGAATAATGGTTGAAACATTTTTTCCAGTTTTCCCTTACATCATAGCCCAAATTCTGCAATTCTGCATAGCCTTCTGTTTTGCCTTCTTGATCAAAACACAAGTGTCCTGTATTTGTCTGTTTTAGGACCGAAAATACATGCCTTTTTTTGTTCTGTTTTGTTTTGTTTTGTTTTTCACCCCCTCAGTTGCTCGTTTGGCTGTCTGCTTTTCCCTAAGGGTGAAGGTTGTTACCTAGAATATTTTTGTGTACAATAGCCTAATTTGTCACTAAAACTCTTCCTCTCCCAAATGAAGGTATATTAGCAAAATACATACAATATGAACATGAGTCTGTCATAAAATTGCAGGGGTTTTATGTATTTTCTCAGAATTAGTAATTTTGTTGGTTTAGCCAGCCGTATTTACTCAGTGTTTCTTGTACAGATTTTCTCCTGTGTGTATACATATACACACACACACACACACACACACATGCACACACTTTCTCTCTGGCTTTCTTGTAACTGTTCCAGTGTTGGAGATCAATTGATCTTGAATACAGAGCAGCCTACAAACCTTTCTCTAATCACCTTACAATGCTTTTACTGCTTTTCACTTGCTTTATAGACATCCATGTTAAAGTATTTTGAGAAATCATGGTATGATTTTAATATTTTTTATCAAAATAATCACAAAATAATTTGACCATATTTGTAAGATGTATTTGATTCAGATTTTATGTCTGTGACTCATGAGGTTATAGCTTCTGAACAACAAAACTGTTTCTCAAAGAGAAGACAAAGAACAAGTTCTTTTGAAGAATCAATGTTTGGAGTTCTCTTGAGGCTTATGCTTTGAAGCGTGCATTTAATTTACTACTTGTCTAGTGGTTAAGTTCCATTCTGGCTCTTCTGAGTTAAGTGAGCTCATTCTTCTGACTCAGCAAGCACCTGCTCATGTAGAGGCAGAGGCTATTGTTAGTTTAATGAGATATTTTTTGTGGGTTTTTTTTTCCTACCTTTGTTCCTTTCTCCACATATCTTTCATTTCATGCTAGGAAAAATGCTTTTTTTTTCTTGAACCCTTCAGCATCTTCAGAAATGTATCATTATGACCTTTTCATACATCTTTGAGAGTAGACACTGAACATATAATATGCAGCATCAAGTCAAGGATGCTGTACTACATCTCAGGATGAATGGCACATTCTATTGCACAGATAATGGGGAGGAGTTTTAAGCTGTTTTAAAAAATAGCTGTAGTTTGGATCAACTGCAAACAGATGAGATCCTCTAAGAGTTAAGATCTGGGAGGTCAAGGTTCTGCCTCTCTTAAAAATTGAACTCCATGACTTGATGCTGTTCCCAGGCTGATGACCCTCTCTTAATAGGTAATGAATTTGCTTCTCTGAATGACTCCAGAAGTGCATTCCAAAAATATCTAAAACAAGACTGTTTCTCTGTTTACCTCCTTCTGCCTTAACTTTCTCTTGAACACTTACTACTTCTATTTTTTTAGGATTGTACAGAAGTCATGGCATGACGTTGTTGGAAATCTTTGTAGATCTCTAAAGTTAGTGACATCAAAGATGCACACTCAAAAATGCCCTTCCAGAAGTAAATAATAGTATTGACAGTCAATTTTTTGTGACTTAATACCTCCTCTTACCTAGCAAAAAAAAAAAAAAAATTGGTTTGTGAAGGTTAAGAGAGTTGTTTAATCTCAGGTGCGTAAGACTGTTGTCCACAGCATACTTGATATAAAACAGGATTAATTCTAGTTTGAAACAGTTTTCAAAATGTGAAACAGCTGGTCAGTATTCACATTTTGGGTTATAAAGCCCACTATCTTATAAGAAAAAACAAGATAAAGTTAACATGTAAAAGGAGGTAGCTGTGAGGGGATTTTTCTGCTCAGTTAAGAAAACTAAAGCATTTTGCAAGGCAATATTCCAAAATTTTCTGACTTGGGAAAATGCTGAGAAGCAGCAATTAAAAAGTTGGCATTATCAGATGCTTAATTTCTAATAAGCTTCCTTTTCTGTTTTGGATTACTTGGAGGATGTTATTCTGTGTCTGGGAAGATTGGAGAGGGGGTGGGGTGGGGAGGGAGCAGTTCTAAGTTTTGCCCATAATTAGTTTTTAAAATATGGAAATATTTGTAACAACTTCTACACATGTATTATGCATGCAGATGTGAAGATTTAAGGTTGTTTAAAACTTCAGATAATCCCTATTCAGAAAAAATTACAGTTTGGATTGGTGGAATTCATCCTGGGTTTATGACTTGGAATAGGGTGAACTACATTCCTATTTAATCAAACATTTCAGAACAAAGTATTTGTACTACATTAAATTCCTGGAAACGCATTTCTTTTTTCTTTGAGAAGGTAGATGCCATTACATTTTATTACTGTTCTAATTTCTATGTATTTCATCTTCTGCTTAATACCAATTGAGTCTTAAGTCTCTTTTACCATGCTTCTGTCATCTGTGGTTTATGACAGAAACTGAATGTAGCTCTTGTCTAATCAAACTGGACCAGATTATTATGATGGGGACCTTTTAACAAAGTTGCAATTTTAGGGATGATCAAGTAGCATAATAGAAATATTCATGTATCCATGAAGCCTAAAGTAATTATTTCAACCTTTAATGTAAAGTTACTAAATCACCATGAATAGTCAGGTTGTGTGTATATCCAATACTTAGGAATTTTTTTTTGCTTGCTTGCTTTATGACACTGGGCATTACTAAACTCATGTTTTCTAGGAAGATGTTTCAAATATTTCCAAATGACAGAGTCAGAGAGCTTAATCAGATACTAAGAGTGAAAGTGAAATGAGTCAACTCCTTTAGAAGCTATGTCAATTCAATTTAATTTCATTAGAAAACACTACAGAGATTTATAATCCTAAAGTATCAGTAATTTATAATGCTTGCACTTGAAATTTTAATTATATCCTTGTTGAACCAAACACTGTGTTAATTATCAGACAGCAAAGGCTAGCATTTCATCACTAAAATTAGCTTTATGTTTGCACTGTGTCTTTCTACCTCAATTCCATGGCATAGACGTCAGGGAGTATTTGTACCCGATAAACAAATGTATGTTGAACTCAATTTTTTTTGAACCTGGTAAATAACATGCCTTAGTATATACACGCATAATGGGTAGCAACTGAAATAATCTCTCTATAGCCGTGCCTATATAAGCCTTAACAACAGAGATGAGCCAAACTGTAATTCAGAGCTATTTTAGGAACTTGAAAGGTTCCACACAAATTTTCATACTGGCACACACAAATGTAACCCATTGGATTTACTCCAAATTTTATTTGAATGTTAACAGTTACAGACTTCAGGGTGTCTTAGTTTGTACTGTTAACCTTTAATTTCTTCTCTTACCAAATAGTTTGTTGAATAAGTTGTAGATAGATTTGAGACTAATTTTGAGGTATTAACTGTTTGTGGCTCTGTTTCTCTATGGTCGTATATGCTGCATGAATGCTGAATGACAAAAAACTTCATCAACCTTTTATCTTTGTCTTGCAAACTTTAAGAAAAATATCTCTCTGACAGGAATTTTATTTATTTTTTACACTCTGAGAATTGTCACTCAAAACAGATATTGCTGCATGGTCCTATATAATTTTATACATAAATAATACCAAATGCCATAAGGATGTCTTTTTTTGCTCTTGCCAGTAATAACAAATAGGAAAAATATGCAGTTCTAAGCCATCTTGTTAATAATCAGTTTCGTTCTTTATTATTTTAGATGTGCATAATTTTTGTATAATACTAGAAACTTGATTTCCACTCCCCACCCCCCTTGAATTTGAATGTTAAGTGCTACATACAGAACATGTGTTCTGTTTGGAAAGTACATCTTTCTTAAACTTGTAAATGAACTAGTAGTAGTTTTGGGGTTTTTTAACTCTTCTGGCACACCTGATGGTCTAGGTTCTTACCAGAAGGAAACATCTGGTTTCTGAAGCATTTTTAAAAGGTGTGTGTGTGTGTGTACATATATATATATAAACAAACAAACAAGCAAAGCTTGTTTATATGATAACCTTGCTACACATTCATGTACATCTGGCCTATAAGAAAATAATGGAATGCATGCATGCCTTTTGGATACCGTCATACTTATTTCTTTGTTTTTCTAACAAAAGCTGAAAAAGCAAACACTGTTAATACAATGATCGTTCTGTAGCACTGAACTTGGGCCAAAACTCCTTAATGTTCAGGCTGTGCACTGTAG
Organism: Ibycter americanus; assembly: GCA_035590275.1. NCBI lineage: Eukaryota > Metazoa > Chordata > Aves > Falconiformes > Falconidae > Ibycter > Ibycter americanus. The sequence continues at coordinate 17,906,982 of JAVJGI010000037.1, forward strand.
GATCCCCAGGCAGTACATATTCGATCCAGACTATATATCAATGCGTGATACAACTTCTGTTCAGTTAGCTGGAACATATGATTAGGATTCATGATGGCTTACCACTTTTGTGTTGGATGGAGAAGAGTAGATAAATGGGCATTGAATTAGAGTAGAGCAGACAAACTGTGATACAAAAGCTGAAGTAATAAAGCTAGTCTTCACAAATTTTGAAAAAATTTGAAATGCTCTTAGGCTGGTGCTTGCAGTCATTTAGTTAGCATAATCTGTCCCTAAATCTTTATTTACTGTGCCTTTATGCTATGGCGTGGATTATTTTCAGGTGTATATATTCAGTGTGGCCTTTACAGTACCTGAGATGGATAGTCGATACAAACAGGCATTTTCTCATGACTTTAAGTCACATCTTTGCAGCAAAGGCAGATGTATTATACAGTGTGTGTCTCTTTCTAGCTCCCTTCATTCTTCACCTCTGTGATATCCATCGCTGTTTGTTCCACTTCGTCTGAGTTTCACCTCATTGCCCTTGAGCTTCTCCCCTCCTTCGTTGCAATTTTTTCCTGCTAGAGTTCTAAGGGATTGTCTTGCTGTTATGCCTGTGTTTTGTTCTTCTTTCATGACCTCTGTTTCTTCTTCTGCTGAAGCTAATGTTTCCCTTTGCTACTCACCGATGGGGTTGGTGCCCCTATCTCCCTGTTTCTCCTCTGACTCTATTCTTTCCCTGCTGCTGAGCACAAAAAAATTTGGAGTGGAAAGGTAGATTAGCAAGTAAACTGATCGATGATAATTGTATAACCTTCCTCCCAACATAGAACTCACGAACTCTTGAGTTTTGCTCCAGTGTGTCAGCCAAAAGTGAATTCTGTAGGAAGATTTAAAAAAGAATGTAGTAAAAAGAGCAAAGAAAGTAACCACCACAGGGAGCTTCTACCATTGTATCTATTTCAACAGAACATTAGGTCTTGGAAGCTGTACTTCTAAAGCTTTCCTTGGAAAATACCCTTCTTTTATTCTCTCAAGAACTTTATGCCCTCAGGATAGAAACCAACACTGCTTAACACACTCCATGCAACAATCCCATCCCAGGGAGACGTGTTATACTTTGCTGAATTCTTCACGTATGTGTAGCAATACCTATTTGCTGGACCGATCTTACTGATTGGTTGGTAAATGAAATTGAGATTTATGCAGCTGCTGCATTTACTAAAATGGAACTTTATTGTGTTCAAGAAGCTTGTTTTGTAGGCAGTGGCAGTAAAATGACATTTTTAGATCTTAAAAATAACGTACAGAACAAGCACAGCGATTAAATAAACTATTTTGTTAGGTAACAGTATGATGCCTTGGGAGTAGCATGACATCTTTTGTGTGAGGGGACGTGTTTTCAGAGTGAGGTTTATGTGAACTCCCTGCTCCTGTAATTTCCAAGTGGATCAGTGGTGCTGCTGGTGTATTCATGTGCTGGGAAGCTGGCTTGTCTCTAGCTTGGGTTTTTTTGTGGGGAGTTTCTAGGTATGGCCAGAAGTGTTCCAGAGCAGACAGACAATCAGTTATTTCGGTTGATAAGATATGATTAGAGCCAGTCTAACAGTGAGACCATAAATCAGGATTTTAAGGACCAGTGCTGAGGAGCACTAAGCTCTGTAGAATGGTCTGTCATTTCTAATGAGAAAGTGTGACAAGGTCTCACAGTGAAAAGCTCTGTGATTACAGTAGTACCACTGTTGTCTCAGCCCCTCCTATTGGAGGGAGTACAAAATTAAGTAGCTGTCTAGCAAAAACATGGTAGAATCGGTCTGGCTTTCCTTTACATTCTGGCAGAGAGAGACAGAGTTTGACCTTAACATTTCTATTTAGTAAGGGCATAGAAATTGAATTGGGATAACCTTTGTGAAAAAAAAAAACATTCCAAACACTGTTTGGATCGAGGGTTAGAAGACAAAGTACAGGAACCTTAAAAAAAAAAATAAATTTCGGAAAAAAAAAATATTCAAATCTCAGCCAGCAGTATTAGCCTGTAAGATTTAAGTATCAAACTTTTAGACTGCGCTACTTGATTCCTCAGTGTAAATTTTCTGAAGGTTTTCTTGCAGTGTTCTCTCACCAGCTGACACATACTAAAGTAGTGATTAGAATCTATTTTCCATGTTGCACTGCTGGCCACTGACAGATGTGGAAGATGCACTTTTTGGGTATCTGGCACCTTAAGAGTGCAATTGTTAGAGGTAGCGAAGGATCAAGAGGGTAAACATCTGTATCTTTGGGACTTGAGGGCTGTGTCCAGCTGAAAGATGTCTGTCTGTCTCAGGAGCTGAGCAGGTTGTGTTAGACATGTGGCTTTTTTTTTATTAGCTATTTTACTTTTTTTAACTGGATTAATGAGAAACAAAGGACAGACTTTATCAGTCCCAGAAAGACTATCTAGTTCATTAGCATCTCTCACATCTCTTTATAGAGTGGATAAAAGCAACCATTGGATAGAACACTATTGGAAGACTATAATTGTCATCTATCCTTGGCTCTCTTAAAAGAAATGTAATAAGGGAAAAAGATTTATGCACATTCCCACTGTGAATTTGTATTTTCACTTGTCTCCTGCCATGCATATAGATAGCTAATGTTTCTGAGATTTCCTTGTCTTCTAGATACATAAAAGATAACTGATACCTATTCGAGAAATCTGTAAACGAGTTTGTGTTCATACATTATTTTTGAATACAGGAAGAGTAGTTTATACCGGTACGTGTGATTTAACAACTTTTAGTTAAGCAGTGTTGCACAGGTAAGTCCTTTCATGCCTAGATGTCCCAATGTTTATTACATGGGGAAAACACTTGCTTAGTGGGATAAAGGACATATGTTAGCTATCACATCTTTGCTACCATATAAATATCAGTTGGATTTTATCGTGGGTTGGGGTGTTTTTTTTGTTGTTTTTGGTTTTGTTTGTTTGTTTTTTTAAAACACCTTCTTTAAGGATACTTAAACCTAGGTATTTTACTTGACCTCACCGAAATTCCAGTCACATGAACATAGGCTCTTCACAAGCTTATTAATTCCTGTGTCAAAATTGGTAGGGAAAGTTCTCAAGGGGACTACTCCTGCAGTTTGGGTTTGCACAAAACAACACTTCTTGATCTGAGCAGCCTTTGGTAATATTTATTTATCTTGTTTGGACTGGAACTAATCCTTAATGGAAGATTCAGGTTGAATCCAAAATTAAGACACTTTTATAAAATCCTTATGCTGAAGCCGCACGTGGCTTTATTAAATACATTTCATTTTTCACATAGTAAAAGCACTGCAGATGAACTGGGTTCTAGCAAAAGCACAATTAATGAGGATGGTTATAGAGAATTAAAAATCAAGGCAAAAGATAAGAAGCTCCTTTGTTTCAAAACCACTGCATCTTTTGCTGCCGATGGACAAGTGTGTGTGTGTTTTGGACTGGAATGCATTTGGAATGAAATTAATCAACAAAAACCTATCTTCATAATGTGCAATATCTGACACTTCAGATAAAGATGTTCTAAAAAAACCTTGCAGTAGTAAGCATAAATGATATTTTCCCACTAGATATTAATTATAATATAAATACTGAATCTCATTAATATGGAAGTGGTCTTTTTCAAAGGTTTCAGTACTGTATTTCTTTTTTTTGCAGAGCGTGTATGTGAAATTGTGCGGCATTTCCTTTGCATTTTTAAATTACTGTAGTGAATGACATAAAAATACGTATCGACAGTTTGATTTAACTGCAAAAAGGAATATTAGGCAACCAGAACATTAAAAACCTTTGTATCCTGGTTCTTTTTATTTGTAATATTAAATTGTAAGAATGACAAGGTTATGAAGATAATGCGGTGTTACTCTAGCCTCCACAGTATTCTTTCCTACAGTCATACTTGAAGACACTAGAGATGGTTTGATTCTCTATTTCAAGAAACTTGGATTTCTGGTAAGCTGTGCTTCTGATAAGCTAGTCTTCAACAATGCATTTTTCATATCCTGAAGCTTTGTCATTCAGTGCATGTGTTCAATAACTTTGAGTCTAGGAATTTCTCTGGTCTTTATGACATAATATTCTTTCAACAAGTTTGGTCAGGAATGGACTTCAAAGATTATGAAGTTTTGGCACCAAGAATAAAGCTTATATTTTTTTAAATGGAGGAAGGCAGAGCTAATCTTTTCTGACATATATGCCGTTTGTTAAGCAGAAGTAGATCATCTGTATCTCCATCTTCCTTGAGTCTCTGTTAGTTTGTTCTTTTCTTTTATTGTTAAATCATCCCTTTAAGATATATTTTACACATCTGGTCATTTCCAATGCTGTGTTCTACTTCACATCTTGCTTCATGATCTGCATTGTATTAATTGTGTTTTAATCACTGATGCAGTAAGTTGGGTAAATTTTTTTAAATTATTATTATTCTTTTTGCTCGAAAAATGACAGAGAACATAGTGTTTATATCTGTAGTTCTTTCAGAAACATATTACCATAATTTTCTAAAGTAGGAGAGTTATTGTGAGCTAGATTTAGACAGCTGGGTAGTAATGTTCATATGGTGCAGAGTAATCCCAATCAGAATTCATGTTGGGTTTAGTTTTTTAAATTCCTTGTCTGGAAATTCCAAGCAGAGTGATGAGGGAGGTAGGGTTATAGGAGGTAAGAATGAAGGACGTGCATAGAAAAATAAAAATTAGGACACCCCCTCCCCAATAATAGTGAAGCTAGTATATAAACATAGAGTATTTCATCAATTGCAACTATTAAAATAGTACAATACATCAGTACTCAATCAATACTGAATGCTAAAAATTCCTTAGAAATGAATGTTTTAATCAAATCTGCCTGCTATAAGACATACACAGTCTTTCCTAGAAATTTTTCTTTTTATGGATGAAAGAACTACTTATTTCAGGAATATCTTTCTCCTCATGTGGTGGGCAGTTGCTATGGTATGTAGTTGCTGGAGAAGGAAAGAAAACTGCAAATTTATTGCTATAATCAGGCCAGAATACCCCTTGACTTTTTTCAGATGATGTTCTAGGTGAAATCCTTTGCTAATGTTCTTTTCCTGATACTGCTTTTTCTATATGACATAATGCATAGTCTTTAGGAGTAGCAAGAGAAAAGAAAAAGCAGGACGAGGTGAACTGGAGAGAGACATTTTTATGTTTTTGCATGACTGCAGCTTTGTTCGAGTATTAAAGCCTAAGGCCGTGCTTTTGAAGTGCGTAGTACTTCTGAATGTCCATTTAGATATAACATAGCACCTGATTCTTCAGGCATATTCTGCACATACTAATGTGTGACTCTTTTAATGTGTTTCAAATCAGATATCTGCAATCAGTAATAATTTCTGAAAACTGATTAATCCTTCTGTGATGAATACATGCTGTCCTTCTTTAGCAAGTCTGTTCCTGCTAATACTTGAGAATCTACATCGTAAAGAAACAAATCCAAATGTTGAAAATGAAAGTATTATTCTTTATCCCACTTTCTTATTCATTCTTTTCCTTGCTTTATCTTGGTAAAAAATGGGGGATGATTGGAACACCCAGAGGGATGAAATAATGATCTCAATAGGAAGTTTGCGAGCTTGGAGACACCGCTGTTATATAAATGTGTGTCGTGGGCCTGTATAAATCTCTATGCCAGTAGAAACTAAGCACTGCAGTAGGCTTTGCCTGGTACTAGTTCAATTTACAGATGTGGAGTAACCACAGTAGAAAGACAAAATGATGAAATAATGTGATTTTTAAGCAAATGTTTATTCATGAAGTTCCCATTTTTCTGCTGGTCCTGTCTGGCTGACTGGTCTCTCAGCAGGTTGTGTAACGAACACCACATGGTGGAGTGGCAGGCACAAAACAGCAGTGGTGAGGCATCTGTTACACAGTCACAAAAAAAATTTAAAACACAGCTCGGCTGGAAAAAAATATATTTTGTAGACTAAAGACTTAATTATTATTTCACCAGTTCTAATATAACAGGGAATAAACCTGCTTACTGATGACAATAAATTATGTCTGATTGATGCTACAGGAGGTTTCTTGCTTATGAAAGGATTTAAGGAAAGTGTTGTCCATAAAAGAATTGAACTGGTCTAGTATTCTGTCCTACAGGAATAATGTGGGACACAAGATATATGCAGTACAATGAGAACAGAATAGTTTCCCATGCTAGTGCTCCTTGAAAACATGCTGGGTTTGTATCTCTTTCACTACTTACATGTTGCCTGCATAACTATTTTTAAGATTAATTTGGGCATTCTGAAGTATTGACTTGTGTGACTCAGGAAAACTATTCTTAGGTTTGGATAAAATTAGAAGGTAATTAAGGACATTAGAGAGAGTGAAGGTATATCTAATGGTTTGTCAGCTTTCATAGTGGGTGTTTTGTTGTTTCTCCTACATAATCTTGAGGTCTTTATATTTGTTTGAACTGGACTATGGTATTTATAAGCAGAAAGAAAGATTATTTGTGATACCTTATTGGGATAAGTATTGACATGACTTTTTTTAGTATTCTAGAGATGCGAGATGCATATCTGTATGCTGGGTGATATAAAGATAACATTACAATGCTACTATTAAATTCATGTAAATGCACTTGAAACTACATAAATTCAGTAAAGCATGGTACCATGAGTTTATCTGGAGTCACAAATATCAGAGGGTGAATTTGTAACTTAACTTGGTAAAAGACAAAAAGAATTTTAAGAATAATTTTTGGCACTGTTCCTCAAGAAAGACTGGTTTAAATCTCTTTGTACAGTGTATTTTATAGCTGTATTAACCATATTTATTTCATTTGGAAACACATCCTTTCACATATTATTTACCTTTCCTGGTGGACAAACATTTTAAGGCAGTGGATTTACAGGTGAGCACTTTGGGAGATAGAGGTGTTGTAAAGGCAGAGTTTATCCTTTGCAGTGAAGCCAGCATTCTCTTTCACGTTCTTCATGGAGAAATGAAATCTTTGATATTTTGGTCTCCATTATTGTATCTTCTGAATAAGATAATCGTAATCTTATTTTCTGTAAGAAATTACAGGTAAACCACTTAGCACAGTAGCAACACAATAATTTGGTTGGATCCTGCAGAAAATGTGTGTGTTCAGATGGCTGAAATCAACCCGCTACACCAGCCAGAGTGAACTGAGTGCCAGCCTCTGCTGATCTGGGTTGTTAAGGGTTTGGTTGCTGGGAGCAACTGTATTGGGCCAACATGTGTGTCACCAGCATCCTGCTTTTCCCTTACTGTGTTTATGTATTGAAAATAACTGAGCACGTTGCAAACAACCCTGTGCATCTTGTTCTACACTTGGACAGGTGTTCTGTTTAAATGGTACCTCGTCAGGTTCTTCCACGCAAACCAATTGCCCGCCTGTGTTAATGCACATACTTAATTCTTTCTCTTTTGCTCTGTAGTAAAATCTGTTTAGTCTTATTAGTGCTTCTGTATATTTTGGTGTGTTCTCAATCCTATGACAATTATGAATGACCAGATGGCATTGCACACATTTTTAGCTTGAATGATAACACTTAAAAAGTCATAGTAGCATGGGTAGCCAGGCAGCATAGCTACCTCCTTAGCAGGAAAGACAGTAATTTTGGCTTGTAATGAAGCTGAAGTCAAACTGTAATTGTAAAGCATATTAGTATCTGAAGGAATTTCAAAGCCCTTGTGTGATGTTTACCTATGTAAAACTTTCGGTAGTTTTCTACAGTTTTGCCCATTAAAAACAGTTAATTGGCTTTTCTGTGCTGCTTACTCATTCTGAAAGACTTAAAATGTTTTAATGATGTCCCTTAAAAAACCCCGTAACAACAGAAGCAACAAAAAAAACAAGGAAAAAACCCTGCCCCACCTTTTAACTCTACTCCAGGCTACACAAGCTGTAAAAAAATAAAAAACCCAACAACAAAATAATTAAGTCTTCTGTAATTCTGGATTTGAACACAGATATTCAGAATGGCCCTGCGAACATGTTCATTTTGTGAATATTCAGTCTTTCATAACAGTATAAATTTAGGAGATAATGTCAGTGGAACAGAAAATTATCCCAGGTTAATAAGTGCCTCCTGCTGCTTAAATGTCAGGGCAGAGATGAAGATTTTATTCATAATAAAAAGCGAGGATATTTCATATCCGTTGAGTAGTGAGAAACAGTGGTCATTTCTGACAATTACTCTTACCATTTGTCTAGCCACTTTGCAACAAACTGATAACCTGAACTCATTTAAATCCTATCATAATACAATAAGGGACTAAAACAATTTGTCCCTATCATTTTGTAATTGAAGGTTAAATGTGAAATGATGTGTCAGAGAGCTATTTCAAAAAGAGTTCAGTACACTTGATGTCTTCACTTAAATAGTAGCCACTTATTGGGATCAGCCTGCAATAAAGCAGTTTATGTACTTTGGGGAAAAAAGGGGGGGTAGGAAGAGCAACAGTGACAGAAAAGGCCCCCACCTGGAGTCAGTGGTATTACAATGTCAAACAGAGCTCTTAATCAGCACATACTAAGCATCCAGAAAAATCATAAAGGTGAGGGGAAGAAGGAATGATCACATCAAGAGAATTTGTATCTAAAAATGAATGCTTGCTCATTGTTTCACTTGCAGAACCCCCCGCCCCCCCAGAAACAAACTAAAATCCAATGTGACTATCATGCTGAAGGATAGGCTTTGTAGTTTGAGTTAAGTCCTGAGAAAAAAAAAAAAATCGGATTTTAACTTTGCATAATTGCACCAGGTCACCTAATGGGTACCTGGCTTGTCTGTTCTTCACTCTTCCACCAAAAGAGAATGCAATGAAATACTGTATAAAAAGAAATAGGTAAACCACCATTTTCTAGAGAAAAGTTTGGTAAAAATAGCATCATAAGTATTTTGCCTTTAGGGCATCTCAGCTGTCCTTACTGAACTGGGACATCTCTTCACACAGCCTGAAAGACATACATAGGATGTGGTTAGTTCAATAAGCGAACATTCTGCAAAAACTGCAGACACTCAGAGTAGTTTCCAGGGGTCAGACACGAGCACAACACAGTGGTACTTCTGTGTGTACTTGGCCATGCAGTTTCATTAGAAGCACAAATACAATAAATTCTCAGAGTTTCAGAAATTTGGCTAGACTCCTGTTTAATTTGGAAGAAAAGTTTTGCTACTACTTTGCCACCTTAATAATTTCCTGCATTTTGTTAATTAGCACTTTATTCATCTCCAATAGTAATGTGACCTTCCCTGACCACTAAAGGCTACAATATGTGATTTTGAGAGGTACCCAGATGCTCCTGTATTACAGAGCCAAGATGACTGTGGTCCTAGAAGAATACTGAACATGACGCTAGCTGAGATACTTGACTTGTTCCATAAGTCAAGTTATTTTCAGTACTTTCAAGAAAAATGCAACTGTAAAAACACTCGGTGATTTGCAAATAACTTACAGTAGGTGCAGAGAAGAAGTAACTATGCTTTTGTATCCATTTAGTTTCAGGGCTTTGTAAAAGAACTAGCTCTTTTTCTTGCAGTATAGCTCTCTTGTACTCTGACTCTTGGATATTAGTTAACACATTCACCATACTAAAAGGACTGTGTGAACAATATAGTGGTATGCGTTTTGTTTCCACAAAAATATGTATTAGATGAGGAAAAATTTAAAGGGAAGAATCTGTCTTGTTTACTGAGCATTACTTGGCTTCCATTCTCTGTTCTTCCATTTCCCAGACCAGGAAATAGTATTTTTGTATCTGGACTTTTCTTTTGGGAACTTACTTGCTTTTTGAACCTTTGCAGTCTTAAAATATCCCCAACATGCTAACAGTAGATGGGTGGGAAAATGGTTGTGTGAAGGAAAAACTGGTCTTTTTATATTTCTGTTTCCCTTCTGCAAACTGTGTTATGCCCTGTGACAATAAGATTTTATGTTCGTACTTCCTAATTCTTTGTATTTGTTTTATGATTCAGAAATGCTAATGGGAATGTTGAGCATACCTAGCTCATAGTGATTTATCAGTATGCTATGTTAGTTGCATACTGTTAGACTTCTCACAGTGACAGTGATGCATGTTTTAAGCCGATCAGTGATGCTTACCATGTTAAACAGGCGTATCTTGGAGAAGTTATACAGTCACACCAAATTCTAATGTAATTAAGCAGATCATATGTCATATTTTGAAATGACTTTAAAGGGCAAACTGAATGACAATGTTTTGTTTATGACCTTTTAAACTTGTCTACCACAAATTAAGTTTTGTCTACCGAAAATAAATTTATAAAGAAGATGAAGTGTCTTATGGCAAGAAAATCCATTAGGAAGTCTTGAGTGTGTCTCGATAAATGTAGCTTTGTAAGCTTCACAGCCATTTGGTACTATATCTAGTGAATTCATTTGTATTTGTATGTGTTGAGAAGTGGAGGATGAATAAAAGGCATTTCATTTGATCTCCTTGTGGGGAAAAAAAAAAAAAAAAGGATTCTGTGATTTCAGCCACCTCAGAAAATAAAACTTGTGTATGCAAACTTTAATTAAAAAGCAATAAGCCATTTTCAATTCACGTTGCAGTCTCCGTTTAGAAGTAGTTAGAAAACACTATTTTGCAAAGTAAGTTATAAAGTCATAGATATTTGATTTTATTAAAAATAAGGCACTCATTTTCTGGGATTGTGTTGTAATATCAGTGCTAATGGAAATCTCTCCTGTTTCAGTTCACTGCAATTACAATAGACAATACCATCATGTAATCCTTTCAGTAAATTTTCAGATTCCATCACAAAGTCATCAGCTTCACAAGGAAATTCTTCTAAAACTTCATTTCTAGGTTGAAAATGCCTTTTAAAATTCTAACTTAGAGTAGTTCAAGGACCATCAAAACACTGAATCTTATTGCAAACATTGCTCTTATGCTGTACTCAAAAGTACAGAGTAAATAGTAAGCAAAAAGGAGCAGAAGGTGTCTTGGCAGGGGCAGAAACATGAGTTCAATTACAGAAAAAAACAGAGCACATAATAGAGATTAGTAGGATTAAAAGATTAAAGTAAAAAAGAAATGGGCAACGTTCCTTACAAAGCTAACTACCTTGAGATAGCCTCGATTTAATTTCCAGTTCCAACTGCTCTGTGAAAGGTTCAGAAAAAGATGAGATGGATGTTCTCTGTTGCCTTCAAGTTGTAGGCAACCTGAACAATTAATACAATATAGATTTTATTTGTCAAATGACAATACTGAAAACTGAGGCAGTTTGGGTGGTTCCCCGGGTAAGCCAGCTTGTCATGCAAACAAACATGAAATTGTTGTAGTACAAGTTCTAATGTGGAGCACCAACAGTGTACTTGCATCCTTACATTTTCTATGGAGTAAACACTGCAGACATATTTAACCAAAAGTTCATTTGAAGTGAAAGATGGCTTTCAAAATTAGGGGATCAGGGACTTCATTTCAGTACAAAATTACAGGCTGAATAGTAAACATATCTTTAAAAAACAGAAATTTATGTGAGACTATCATTAAAAGTATAAATATTAGGACTGGTACTGTTTTTATGTGAAGTTATTGTGTGAAAGCTAACTTCTTGGGTAAAGAGAGACTAAAGAAACAGAACTTCAAGAAATAAAAGGAGATTTAGTGCTAAGATATTTCGAGCAAGTACTTAAAATCCAAGTCATTGAGAACCTGATTTATCTAAAGAGAAGCTGACCATTTCATTGGCCTCACTGCAACTCAGTCTTTCACCATTCCTATAACTAAAGATAAAAATTAAAAAGTGACCTGAAATATTAGCTGAAGTTTCGTGTGTATGTTTTCTTTTTTTAGTCTCTCCTTCAATAACTCTAGACGTGAAATAGGAAATGGCAACTGTGTTGCTCTGTTGTCTTACTTGAACACAATGTATGCTTTTTTGTAAGAACTGTATTTCCTGTGACTTGTGAAATAGAGCATTCAGTATGAATCAAGTGACCATTACAAATGATCCTCCTTTATCCTCATTATGTAGATATAAAGTTAAAACCAGTATTTTCTGCATAATTCAAGTGGGCTTTGACTTAAAGGACATAGAAGTTAAGTTTTCAAAAAGGACACAAAATATGTAACTACCTTAGTCTTTTTATATCATCTTTTTGAAGTCATTAGTAGATAAATTGCTTGTTATGCCTGGGAGTGACAGGTATTAGCCCAGACTGCCATGCAGGTTGAGTAGCTACCCTAGTAAGACATAGCACTGTAATAGCTACACTAGAAGTGCCATTGCAAAATGGTGTTTCAGAGCGAAGTGTTTCAGTTGGAGTGGAGAGGGACCTGTTTTCATACTGATAGTATTTCTGCTTACTGATTATACTTACTGATTATATCTTTTCCCTGCATTTTGCAAAGTTTTAGCATGAATAAATTTTACTGCACTACAAATGCGTGTTAGAGCTGAGTACATGTGTTCTTGCCTCAGCAACACTGGTATTCTGTGTATGTATTTGATCTTTAAAGTGGTCTGTCAGCTTTGAAATACATACTCAATACAGTGTTCAAAGAAAAAAAACAACCCAGCCTTACTGAACAGGCTTGTTAATTATTGATATTATTTTAATTCACAATCATTAACCTTTTACTATTGAGTATGTATTGTGCTGTACCAGCATAAGAAATCATTGTTAAGTATCCCTAAGAATATTCTGAACTAAGTATTAACTTTGGCATTTCTCAGCAGGGCGGCGGCTCAAGACATAGTTTTCTTAGCAAAGCCTGGCTTTACCCCATATCTTGAACCCTCTTAGAATGGGATACCTGTTACTAAGGACTGAACAGAACTGTTGATGAAAGAACTGGAAGAAATACTGAACTAACCATGCAACTAATAAAACCTTTTTTGAATAATAACACTTTGAGTCGTAAAAAAACCAGGTGCATAGCAAAAGAATCATCTGGCCTTACAACAAGAGCTGCTTTCTTTTATCGTAACAGAACTATCCCAATACTGCATTTGTGGTCTCGAATTTTTGCTACCCAGTATTGGCAGTGTTGTATATTTTACTTCTTGAGAGAGAAGTGGAAACTAATGTAGTTGGCTGCTGTATGTTTTGTGTTCTTCTGTATAAAACCACATGCTATGAGCTGCGCGAAGTGAACCTCTGCTCTCACAGAGTGATGCATGCAAGGAGCTGCAGAACTGCTGCTTGCTCATTACCCTGAAAAACAGTAGAATTGCTCTGTGAAGTTGGTCTCTTAAAGCAGCAGAGAATCACTGCACAGAATATCTTTAAGTCTTTCTTGTACTGGTCTGTAATGCCAAAGGCAACTGTACAATTGGTTATTTAGGCATGTTTCACTACTGTGAAATGTGTAAGATTTTCTTTTTCATGGTATCGTGTTCATATTTTCATGAATTGCATCGGTTTAGTGCATGCAAGAGTTTGCACTGTGCAAAGTGGGCTTTTCTGTGATTCAAGTAGTTGTAACAATATTTAAATTATGTGTAAGGTACCATATTTCAGCTGCTGATATGATCATTTATGACTAACCTATTACAATTTGTTAGCACAGAACTGACCTTTTTCTTGTAAGCAAAGGGCACATTTTACAGTTTCCTGCACATGTCTTATCTACTTAGAAGGTTTTACAGAAAAGTAAGATGTAGTGACATTTAGTTTTATTCTAGTTCACTGCCATTAACCTCCTCCTACTGACTTTTACATAGTTGTGTATAGTGCTTTATCAAGAGAGCGCAAATTAAGCTTCTCTGTGTTTCAAGCTGAAGCCTGTTACCGTGCTTCATCTTACGGAACTGCGATACTTGAATGCTTAATGATACACTGTATGTGTTCCTGCCTATGACACGCATTTACACAACTGCTTACGAAACACAGCTTCATCAAGTAAATGATCACATTTCTTCATTGCTCTGAACCATCATTCTTTTAAAGAGCTGTTGACTCCCCATGAGGAGTCTTTGCTGACTGGCCCGCATCTGTGCGCTTGCTTGTGCACGGAGAGCTAGATAGGAAACCAGTTTACATGGTTAGGTTCTTTTGAGGAAACCAATTTACATGGTTACGTTCTTTTGAATATGCATATTTCACTTGGTTTACTTTTCCATTTATGCCATGCCATGGTATTTAGTATGCTCAGTGCTTTGCCTTGCACCCCGTGGATCAATTCAGCTATGAAGTTAACAAAGTATGGAAGGTTTCTGTGAGCACATACTCAACCATGAATTTTCTATACTTTTTTTTCCCAGCGTGTTTAATGGATTTGGACATAAAATCTAAGGCATTTCACAGGCTGTTTGATATGTGTGGGAAAGCACAGTTCAAAATGAGGTTTTTCCTTTCAGTTAATTTAATGTTTGGAGTCTGTCAGATTTACTGAAAGATGGGTAGTTATACTGTGTGAGTAACAAAGGAATCATATCATCCCTCCTCCACCCCTATGGTTAGCCTGCCTTGAATGTGTTCATTAAACTGATAAATGATTTCCAGCAGGGAACCTTAGAAATGCTCCAGACTAAGAGAAAATAAAGTCAAAACCACATAAGAAGCTGTCTAAAGCAGATTGGGAGTCACCTCAAGTTTTAATTATTGCTTTGAACTCGTATGCTTTTCTGGTGCTACTGCAGTCTCCAGTATTTGACAATGTTGATAGATTTTGAAATAACAGCAACAGCAGGTACAAGTTCAATCCAAATATGTATTATTCACTGCCAAATATGTATTAGGCCTTACTTATTAGCACTCACTAACGTATTGCTGGATAAGAATGTTTCAGATTTCAGTTTTACTCAAAGAGCTTTTTGCTAAACAATTAATATGCAATGTACAACACCATTCCCTGTGATGGGCGAGAGCTTGCAGAGGACTGTCATTTCTTTTGAATACTTTTTTGTCCTTTCAAGACATCTGTCTTGAAGTATTTTGAACTTGTCTTTGCACTACAAAGCTAAAATAACATGAATTTATATTTGAGTTCAGGCAATTAATTAAGCCCATCTCTTTTGCCATGTGATGTGGAACTGATCCTTAGGCCGAATTGTGTGTTTTGATTTATTCACAAAGAGGTTTATCCTTGTACTGTGTTTTGGTTTGGTTTTTTTTTTTTTTATTTTTAGGTGTCTTATGCTATGTGGGTAACTATCAATGTCCACAGCATGTTTCTTTTTACCCATATGAGAATTTTTAAATGAGCACACTTTAGTGGTTGGTTTAGAGCATAAATTCATACTACTATTACTTCAAAAGACCAGATCAGCAAGTAAGGGAGTAAACCGAAGAACACTAAAGATATAAAAGCTGTGAATCTGTATGGCAACAACTGTGGATTTTGTCTCCAAAGAAATAGAATTTAGTAGTGAGTAAGTGGTGCAAATGCAACAATAAATAAAGAAGGCAGGCAAAGGTTTATTTATGTATATTTCTCATTTAAGGATTTTGTGACAGTAAGAGAATGAGGAGCTTGATTTCTGAAGATTCGTCTTCAGGCAGAAGTTCCTTATTTATGTACATAAGAGGAAAGAGATGGATTTTTATGGCAGCATTTACTTGCTCTCTCTTGATTAGGGGCAATGACAAGATCCTTCCATAAATTTTGCATGAGAAATTTTGCTTTTTACAGTGCTTTTGTAAAAATGAGATTGCAGCAGATATCACCTTGAGAAGTAGCTAAAATAATTTTGCACAACTTAGTGAGACCTGGCAGCTAATGTGTAGTTTAGTATCTAATGCATTAGAAAAATTACTTATTAAAAATTTCTGTGGCTAAATCTGAAAAGGAGCAGGCAATTTTATGGTCACGTATTAGTAACACCTATATATAGAACAGTAAAGATGAATCAGGAAAGATCTTTTTCTACTGTGTACAGGATTGTATAGCGTGCTTGGTATTGCTTGCTCTTTTCATGTCAAAAGGAGAGTTAAATGGTGTTTCTGTCCAACCTTGTGTATGGTCTGTAATGTTCGTTTCTGCTGAAGCAACTGTATGTGTCTGAATTAGATTTTCCTCCAGTGAGTTATTTTTATTGTGTGGGAGATATAGGTCAAGCAAGATTAAGAAACTGAACACAAACTGATAGTTATGACACCTGTTTGGAACATGGGAGTTTCCTGGCTTGTCAGGCCAAAAACAAAACTATGGAAGTGTCTCAGATGAATGAAGGGGCAGATGGATGGTTTTTCTTTTTTGTTTGACCAGAGCTGCTGTAGTAGAGTAGAGAAGTCTTTTGCACTGGGAAGCACATTTTGCTAAGATTAGGCCATTTTTAGAGTTGTCATTTTCAGGCTTGTTGCTAGAGTAAGGCACTTCTCAGCATATTGCTTTTGCAGGTGAATAAATTGGAGCTTTATTATACTGCAGAGGTGTTAGCCTGATCGCATCAGTGCACATATCCTTCAGATAGGCAGGCATTTAGACCCCACTTAAGTGGTTACAATTATGTCAAGAATGAAAGGGGAAAGATTGTTTTTAGTACTTGGAAATTCTGGTGTTGAATTGGAAAAACATAAAAAGAGTCCAGAGCTTAGAATGTAAACTTACAGATTATATATCGATGTATATAGCTCTTCCTGCTTAAAAGTCTACCAATATCTTACTGCTGAAAGATAACCTTAGCCAAAGGTAAAAGATAAAATCATATCTCTCTTTACTCTTTAAAAAAAAAAAAATTACATTAAAATGTCTGAGATGGGTTTGCACCTGTATTTACATTTCTGGGAAACTAGAAAGTGTGATGTTCCTACTAGACAGTTACTTCTTTATACTTTTTATGGCTAAATTTCAGATAAATAGCACTTTTTATTCAGTACTGAAATAATTGAAGGATTAGTATAGATGAAAGATTAACACCAAGGACTACAGTAAGCTGCATGTGTGCCAGTAGTAAAATTGAAAAATTGTTGGAAAATGTAGCAGTTAGGACAATGGCATGTACTTTATGTAGAAA
This sequence comes from Ibycter americanus, assembly GCA_035590275.1. NCBI lineage: Eukaryota > Metazoa > Chordata > Aves > Falconiformes > Falconidae > Ibycter > Ibycter americanus. The sequence goes on from JAVJGI010000037.1 coordinate 17,923,919, forward strand.
AATGAAGGACATAACTGAGAAATAAAAATACATGTGAGCTGGTGATTGTGGCTATTGGAAGTAGTAAACAGTTGGTAAACAGTCTTCCAGAAGCAATAACAGAGGTTGCATCTTTTTTACTCATTTGACCTTCGCATTTTTAATTACTTTTTTGTGTTTTTGGTTTAAGATAAGTATGTTCATTTCTCATCCTGGTGTCCTCACTCTGGTTCAGGCATAAGCACTTGAGTTATGATGCATTCACCATGTTAGTCTCTCATCTGTAAGCTAACTTTTGACTGTTCTGTACTTGAGGATTGTACTTCCAAATGTTGTTTTGGCCGCTTTATTTGAGAGCATGTAGCACTGAAATGCTGTTTTTTCTTTTTTGGTGTATTATTAAGACAGTAATCAGCTAGCTATGTAGTTCTTTTTCATAACTGAATCACAGGATGTCATTTCTTTAAGGTAAAAATATATTTCTTTTCAGAAGATACATCTCTTTCATCTGAATGAGTATTTTATAGAGTAATTCAAATATTCTGAACTACTGACACACCGCTGTGTAAATAAAGTACTTGTCTAGCTGACTCCTGATACTAAGAAAAGGTTTTGTATCTGTGATGGAAGCATGCATCCTTTCAGATAGGAGGTGTGCTGGAATGCAATGTGTAGGGGTCATGCATATGAAGATAGAAGTTTTCTCAGCATGGAATTCTGAAGGCTGTTCTCATCGTAGCAGATGTTACAGAGTTCAGTTTTTGGACTCTTTCAGCTGACTTCAGTGGAGCTGTAAGTGTGCTGTGTTACAGCTGGTTCGCACATTTCGCATTTGAAGGGCAGGGCTTACACATTTCCTGATACAGAAAAGAACAACAGCAGGCAGCACAACTGACCAACCTAGCAGCCTTCTACAATAAAATTACTATCTCAGAGAAGGAGTAGGGAGCAGTGGACAGTTTTGATCTTGGCTTCAGCAATACTTTCTACACTCTCTCCCATAACTTGCTCATGGACAGATTGATGAAGGTATACTAGGCAAGTGAATAGCGAGATAGACTGAAAGTAGGCTGGACTGTCAGGCACAAAGGGTTGTCATCGGCAGGATGAAGTCCATCTAGAGGCCAGTCACTAGTGACGTATCCCAATATCCATAACGGGGCCAAAACAATTAAACACTTTGATTGCTCACTTGGATGGAGGGTACAGCATGCACCACCTGCAAATTCACAGGTGATAGAAAGCTGGGAAGAGTGGTTGATAGTTGCCTGGACAGACTAGATGTGGATTGACAGGAACATCATGAAGTCTAACAGAGAAGTATGAAGTTTTGCAGCTGGAGTGGAATAACCCCATGCACAAGTACACACTCAGGCTGACCAGCTGGAAAGTAAATTTGCAGAAAAGGACCCAGGGGTCTTGGTGGATATGAAGTTCAGCATGACTGACCAGTGCACCCTCATGGCAAAGAAGGTCAACAGCATTCTGTGCATTAGGAAAAGTATTGCCAGCAGGTTGAGGAAGGCGTTCTTTCCACTCTGTGCAGCCCTATTGATACAGATACGGAGTGCTTTGTCCACTTCTTTGCTACTCAGTACGTAACAGACCATGGGATGAGTCCAGCAAAGGGCCACAAAACTGATCAAGGGCTTGGAGAATCTGATGTGAGAGGAGAGATGGAGGGAGAGAGCTTGCATTGCTTGGCTTGGAGAAGAAAAGCCTCAGGACAGGGGAAGTGGACTGCTAGATTTATATATGTGTGTATGAAATACTTTGATAAATAGCTGATGGAAGGGGGTAAAGAAGACGGAGCCACGCTCTTCCTCCCATGGTGCCTAGTGAATGGATAAGATGCAATGGACACAAAATGAGGCACAAGAAATTCCATTTAAACATAAGCTTTTCCACAGTGAGAGTTGTCAAACACTGGAAGAGGTTGCCCAGGGAGGTTGTGGATTCTCTGTCTTCACAGATACTTAGAACCTAAGTGGACAATATCCTTAGCAAGCTGCTCTAGTTGACCCTGCTTTGAGCAGGGAGGCTAGGATTCAATGGTCTTCAGAACCTCTGTGGTTCTGTAATCCTGCCATGGAGTTTGGGTAGACTCTTTGGTGCCAGCATGTTAGTTAACTGAGTTGCTGTTCCTTTTCAATTTCTGTCTGTCCTTAATGATGGTACTGCAGACTCCAGTCAGAATTCACACATTGTCGAGATGATTACTTAATCTTCCACGCTTTGAATTTCATTGTTTTTGTGATGGTGTCTACACAAGGAAAATTTCCCTTCTGTCATAAAGAAACACCAAGATGAGTTTCTATCAAGGTTCACATGTTTAGTTTAACAGCTGTTGATAGAGCAATGTGTAGCTTTGTTGTTTAGTTGGAGGCACCAAAGGAATATAGTGAATCATTTTAGAATCTGTAGTTTCAACAAACGTGATAAGAAAAACCCCTTGTCTTGCATGGGTATGGTTAGAAAGAGGTTAGAAAGTCTAAAATAAGTTGAAGTACAGCAAAAATTCTGCCCCTGCATCCTACTTACTGAAGATTACAAATCCTTCTGAAAAGTCACTTCTGGTAAGAGCATGTGAGACTGTAAAAACTAGATTTGAAGGAGAGGTGGGGTCATCTTTCCTTTGTGTTTCTCCTCCCTGCTGAGACAGATTTAACTGGCTAAAAATCTCTGAGAGTCTGCTTAGTATCACAGTTAAAAGTATCTGCTTTTTCTGAGCAATATTAAAGTGCAGCAGACTTCAGATTCCATCAGTTTGCCAACCTTGATTTTACATGTCCTGTTATTAAAATAAGATTTTTTTAAACAGCCAGGGAAGCTTAAGAGTTAATACTATAGATATAAAATTTCTGATTATTATTTTTTTTCTCGAATGCTGTTATTGCAGAAAGCTTTAGGAGTTATCTGAACTGATGTTGTTTTCAAAGGGAGAATTTGCCCTTTAAAACAAATCAAGGGCATGTCTGAACTCTTAAATTTTTTTGAGTTATTACTGTTGGAAAAGAGGTCAGATTAACTGGAAGATGTCTCCACTGGAGTTCTGAAACCTTGGCTCGTTTCTCACTTCAGACCTGCTTTAGAATAGTGATATACAAAGAAATAAAAGGAATCTCAGGATTTTTGTTCTTTCTTTTCTAAAGAATGATGTGACCTTTTCAGGGAAAGAAGTCTGCAATGCCTGAAGTCACAATATATCCACAAATAACTCTGAAAATAATGGCTTACCATGTTTCCTTTAATTTCCAGTCTGAATAGGTTTTATTAAAAGATTGTGTGTAATGTGAGTGTTACACTTGAGTATTTAAGTAAAAATACATACTGTAGTTAAACACTCATCCCTTTCTCTTGTGCTGTGAGGTATGAGTTACAATAAAATATTCGTTAATAATTAAGTTACAGAGCCAAAGAAAGAATGATTCTGGGTAAACTACACAGTTAATGTCATTGTGGTAATGGATCGCAACTGTGATTTTAAATATGATCTCTGAAGGCTGTGCATCCTTAGCAAAAGCCCAGTACAGGCAAAGGTGTAAGTCTGAAAGATGCCAAAGCCCTTCCTTCTTCTCAAGGGCCGTCATGTCCCAGGAAGACATAGTGTGGCTGTGGCATAGAACTAGAAGTGATGGTCTATATCTGGGGAGCAAACTTGTCCAGAGCTTCACTTCTGTCTGTCAAAGGAAACGGTGTTTTGGCATTGAAGAGTGAGCCCACAGTAAGCAAATATTTACAGATAACACAAGAAACAGGCAAGTGTCTCTACTCTCTGTAGAAGAATCTGTTGTCTTCTAGAAGCGGTCATAGGAAGAAAATTCCTGAGAGTTCAGGAGTTGCAGTGGATTTTCTGACTGTAATTTGAGCAAAAATGAAACTTAAGGGGAAGAAAACCCATTAAGGTTGGCTGTAGTTTTGAGGTTTCAGTCACTGAAGTCTGAAATAAAACCTATGCTGAAGAAGGGCAATTTGAACTAAACCGGGTAATTAGTTCTTTCAATTTAATTGTTGCAGCTGGCAATTTCAGAGGAGGAAGTATAACCTTGTGGCAGCGTGGTGTAGCAGTTGGGTGGTTTGTTCACCACTGTGCCCTGAAGTTGCCTCTGCTCACTAGCACTGGCTGTTTTCTTTTTGACATTTTTAAAGTAGGGTACATGTTCAGAAACAAAAAAGATAGCAAAGATGAAGAGCAACAAAGATTATCAGACTGGGTATCATTACATCAGAAACATAGATTATTGTGTCTAGGGTCAGTCGTATATTTTTCAGCAAAACTGTAATTTCTTTTGGGAAGCATAGGTTTTGTTGAGTTTGAAGTATTATCTTTGAAGCATCTTGGTTTAAAGACTTTTCATGTATCAGGCCCTGGGAATTCTGGTTCATACCAAGTTTTTAAGGCAAACCTATCGAAGAGAGGCAATTGTGAAAAACAGGGAGTCTAAAGGGTAGCACAAATCATCCTGAAATGCTGAGCTAATGTAGTAACAAAATTTTTCTGTGAATGGGGTCTTAATCTTTTCTACCATATCAATTTCTAGGCTTTTTGAGATTATCTGAATTGTTATTAATGAGCTAGCTGCACGTAGGGGCAGATGGTACACAAATTTGCATGTTTGCATGGCGGCATGTTTCTCTTAGAACAGTACAAAAGAATTGGGTTTTCTAACAGTTTTTGTGTTAGCTATTTTTATGTACTGGACAGAAAATGGGAGTTGGAAACCTGTTGCTAAATACCTCTGAAGTTGATGCAGACATTTTACAAGTTGCAGTGCCTGCTGGTAAGCTTTCTGTTGTAGGTGGAAATAGTATCTGTAAAGATCATTATGACAAGAATTATCAGAGCTGTGAAACAGCCTTTGTGGACAGAGAATGAATTGACAGGTTCTCACAGCTCGATTACAAGGATGACTGAGAGTTTTGAGTGGTGTATACAGGACTGAGAATGTTGAAAACGTGAATAAGAAACTAAAGATGAGCATTTTTCAGAATACAAGAATTTAAGAGCACCTATTGGATTTACTAGACTCCTAAAGAAATGTATCTAAAGCAAAGAAAAGGGAATGCATTTTTGTCCACACAGTATTAAATTACAGTACTCAGTGTCATGGTGTATTATACAGTAATCTTAAGTAAGAATTAAACAGGGAGCTAAAAGTATTTGTAGATACTGAATCTAATGCCTAGATGCATTTTATGACTAAATAAAACTTGAAACTGTAAATGATGAAAACTGAGCAATCATACATATATGTCTGTTTCTAATTCTCTTATATAGATGTTTTTCAAAGTCTGCTACCAAAATACCCCCTTCATCTGCTCTGATATGGCAGCAGTTAGGTTTCTGGAGGGTGAATACGTTTGTCCATATATGTGTACACAGCTGTAGACATAGCTGCTGTATAACTTCCATTGTAAGTAACACTTTCACATGAGTAGTGGCTCTACATGCTTCAGTTGATACATTCCTCTAGCTTACTATTGGCTGTCAAAGATGGAAAAACAGAGGATCTTTTTATGGCTATGGTTGCTATTCAGAGTAATGTTAATTCTAATAAATTGGGCTATTGGTGAAAGGGCTTGTAATTGAAAGGCTGGTAACTGTTTCTGTTAGGTTTGATGTCTTGCCTAGTAGATTGTCTGCGTTTTAAACCTTCCTTTAACTATTCACAAAGAAAATTTCCAGGTTTGCTGTGATTTGCGTAGAAAATGTTTACTTTGTCCTATTCCTATTTTAACACCATGTTGTTAGAATATATTTTACTTCATACAAGCCAATGAAGCGTTGTTGTCACTTCCTGTATATACATGTTCTGTTCAGATATACGATACAGTGGAACAGCAAATAACTTGTGTTAGAAACATGTACTGAAGAAAATACTCTATGTAATCTTAAGAAATATAATGATTATAAGTGCTAGAAGGTCTACACAAATATATGCTTTATATTTATTCTTTTGAACAAGGCTATGTCATGTTTTAATTGTATATGAAGAAGTTTTCTTAAGAAGTGAAAAGGAAGGTGGTTTTGCACTATCTTCCTCTTATTAACACTATTTTTAAAAAGTATGTATTCAAATAACTTCTTACATTTTTTGCAGTAGCTTACTTTTTAAGAAATTCCCCAATGTTTTGCCCTGAAAAAGAAAGCTGATCTTTGCCTTTCTAAAAGTCTTGGGCTGACCATTTTTCTAGTATTCCTTTTGCACAAAGCAGTCTTACCTGAGGTCAGTTTCTGTAGACTTTCTAATTAGTATCTTTTAGTCATACCATATTTTGTATACTTAGTAGTAGTTTGTAAAGAAAGACAAAAGAAAATTAGCTCTAAAAGATCTAAAAAGAAAACATTTCTTAATGTGCTTTATCAAAACATTCGTTTGAAAGTATTTTTGTTTAATATACACAGAAATGAAGCAAAGTTTCTTTTTAAGATCAGCAAATGATTCTGATCTCAGCAGTTTTCACTCCTTAAGCAATTTGGTGAGCTTTGTGATGCTTAGTAGGGGTCAGAATATATTACCTGATGAATATACTTGGACAATGTTTACAGAGCCTATTTCATGGAATTGTTTTCACAGTATTGTTTTACTTCAGTGAATGGAATTGATTCAAATTTTAATAAATGGCAAGTATTTAACACCTAATTAAAATGTTTTAGTTTATCATGCATGTTAAAGAGGTAGGGAAATGAAGGAAGAAATAGCAGTGAACAATAACTGACAGCTGATGTTTTCATCTGTGTTGTGATGTAGTAGAAGAAAGAAATAATGCAAACAAAGAAATGCTTCAAGACCTGAAAATCAACAAGTTACAAATGTAGTTTATTGTATGAACAGGTTATGTTACGGTTTGAAAACAAAGATGTGTTATAGGTAGAAGGAAGCTGTCTCGTGTGAAGCTTTCTCAGGCCAAGTTGTGTCCTCCTTGATCTAAATCAAAACTAGAAATTTGGAACATGTAATCAGGACAGAATATTGTCAGACTATCACATAGAGAAGCTTTCATGACCTTGCAGGTAGGAGAAATAAAAGGAAATTCAGTACTATAACATGTACATAGGTAATAAAGGTCATGTATGTAAGGAGTGAAGACTGTCAGTAATAATGGATGAGAAAGCTGCTGACTTGATCTGATCACTGTGGGCTGTCAGTGTAATGCTGATAATAATAATTATAAAAATATTCTGAGGGGGAAATAGTTATGCCACCTTATCTGGAATACTCTACAATTTTTATCATCTATATTAGGGAAAGGATTATTTTTGGTTGCTATATGTTTGTGACTGTTCAGAAGGCACGTTATATGGAGCAGCAGTTGTAAGCGTAGAATGAAGGAGCTTGATATTGTATGGTTGTTATTGACAAAATTATTATAAGGGTATTATTAAGCTGTAAAATACATAGCAAGAATAGAAGAGGGAATAAATATCACAGTGAAAAGCTTTTTCAGCACATGGACAAATAGGAGTGAGTTGGGTATATCGATATGCTGGAAATGAGAAGTGGCCTAACTGTCTTAATTTCTGCAAGTGGGTCAGAAAAATGTTTTTATGATATTCAATTAAATATGAGCAAAGACTAAATTCTAGAATTCAAGTTTTTGTCTCAGCGTAAGTGGAAGAATGTCAGAAATAGCCCTTCACTCCCAGTGAGCTGAAGTAATGCTGTCCCAAGAGCCTTTATCTCCTGTTCAGCAGCATAAATCCATGAGAAGGTTTGAAAATAACAACCACTCCTGAGACTGTTAGGTAGGGTTTTTGTATGATGTAATGTCTCATACATTTGTTCAGTTACCTCTCTGTTGACATTAAATTAAGTGCTCGCAGTCTCGCTGAAGATTGAGCGTTGCATTTATAGCAGGTTTTTCTCAGTTATTATGCAGATTGATGCTTGATAGCTCCAAATCTACAATAGCAGGGCACAGAAGCAAAATGTACTCTTCAAACTGCGGCAGTTATTTCTGTGGAACCTCTGTGGAGCATCAGTAAGCCCAAATACTATCAAAGCAAAACTTTGAGCCAGTGTAATCATACATATGGATCTCGAACAAGCTGTGAGCAGTGATAAGTGGACTTACTGAGCCCAGAGCTGGCTAAGTCAGGCCAGTGCACTTGTCCTTTTTACAGGTGAGAAATCAGGGATTTCTGTTGTTTTCCTCTTCTTTCTTTAGAGGATACTTCATCTTCCACCGATCATGGTTTATCACTACCAGAGATAATCTACTGGGAAACAGGGAGGAAGGATTTCTTAACTACTAGGTGCTTACAGTCATCTGAATTGAAAATTGTCTCCTATCCCCCCTCCTTTCTCGAACTTTCTATTCCCTGGGACTAATTTTGGCCCTGCTTATTTCCATGAGATACTAAACTGTATATTAGAATGCATTTTGTTTAAAAAAATTTCTACAGCAGGGTAACTAGCAAACTATTGGATGCTTATCCCCATATGTCATCCGCTACTTATTTTTTCTAATCACCCAATAATGTTGTTAATCATATATGCACAGATTCAGTGTGCATATATGAATTATGTGCATATTGAATTCAAAATATTCAATACAGATATGTATTTAAAAGGGTATCTTTACTGTCATCAGTACCAACTGTGCATATATGATTAACAACATTATTGGGTGATTAGAAAAAATAAGTAGTGGATGACAGTAAAGTATTACAAGGTTTGAAGAAAAGTTTAGAAAAACCTTTGACATGCTTTAGACATAATAAGATATAATACTAGAACAGGAAAAAAAAAAAGCCATTCAGAAGCCAGGTAACAAATAAAATGATCAGTTTTTAAAAAGATATTTAATTGCTCTAAATGTAAGTATAATTATTTTTCTGTCCTGACTCATGATGTTTGAACTTTGCAGTTGGCAATACTGAGACTGACAAAAAGAAAAATACCACTTAGTAACTGTTAATATCTTTTGACAAATAATTCTTTGAGAAATTGTTTAGTTCATAGCTTACAAAAAAGGAAATAAGATAAAGAACTTCAAATTCTGTGCAAAGCAAAACCAGATACCCTTTTAAATACATATATGTATTGAACATTTTCAAAAGCCTAACTAGCAGATACTATATTAATTCTTTCTGGGAAATCTCTTATTAGTTAAACAGAACCTGTCAATTAAATTCGTTTCAGTGTAATTTTTTTGGAAATTACTAGAAATCATGTCTTTCAAGACAACTTCATAATGTAAAAAAAAAAATATCTTTAAAAAGTTAACGTAGATGGATGTGACAACATGGGCAAAAATTCTGTTCATTTGAGGAGAAATTGTTTCACTGGTATTAAAGCATGTCACATTGTTGAGGGAGGAAATGGCTTCTAATGCAAGGTGGTGCTCATCCATGAAAGACACCTGAGCCATGTGGTAATAAATACAACAAATAAAAGAAAATTAATTTTGCATTTGGAATTTAATAACTTAGTCTAAGAAATGCGTGGCAGCAACATATAACTGGAGGAAAGAGCACACATGGTTGATTTCAATTTCTGTAGTGCCTGATATTATCTAAAAGATTGTTAGGCTTCCCACCTGTATTTATGACTTATGACTCTGCTTGTCTTGCACGTAGAAATGATATAAATTCAACGTCTTTGGGAGTTAATTGAGATGGTAAATAATTGCATTTAGACATCTAACAGCCATGTTGCTTAAAGCATTATAAACCCTTTGCTCTCTTCAAACCCATTAAGCTTAGTCAGTTACTCGGGGCCTTTAGGTTTTTTATAGCATCCTGCAGCTGAAACACCATGTCTCCTGTAAGGTAAATTTCTCTCTATAAAAACAAACAAACAACAACAAAAAAAACCCGAACAAAACATCCTACCCTTCACCCATGGTTTCTGAGCTCCTGCATTTTGTCAGTTCACAAACTTGTAACATTGTTGTTGCTTGTTACATTACAGTCTTTAAGTGCAAATATTTGTGTTATATTTTCCACCTGAAAAAATACCCTGTACCTTATGAGATAAAAAAGCTAAAAGCGGGATTGTACTTAATGAGTTCAGGTTCATCCCTTCAGCTTTTTCTGACAAGTAACAGGGACGTTATCTAAAATGTCTTTTCAGGTTGTGATGGAAAAAAGAAATCCTTCTAATTTCTGTGTGTTGTCTTTGAATGTACAAGAATGTGTGAGAAAATCTGCATGGGAATTTTTAGAGAACCTGGGTAGCAAACTTTATCAAAGTAGCTGTAAAATTTGCAAGACTGCTCTAAATGCTAAAATAGACTAAGACCATGAGTAGGTGTGCTATCTATAGTCCTGTTGTAAATAAGTGATGTATACAATGTATACCATGTAAAAGGAAGTACTGTAAGCTTTACATTTTTTTAAATTCCATTTTAGTTCAGAATAAGTAAAGCTGAAGCTCATGTCTTACAGAGGTGGATGTTTTTAACAGGTAACTTGTGAGCTTACAGAAACAATGGCTGCAAATTTATCTATTCTCCTGTCGTATAGTAAGGAAAGATATTGTAAAATTAAGGAGTCTGTCCAATCTGGTGTTGATTAAACTTGTAGGCATCCATGAACTTCTCCACCATGCAGCTGAAAGATTTGTGATTTACACATCACCATGTGGTTAAAACACCAGCTCCCTTTTCTAAATAAAGTTGTCACCCGTGTACTAGTTGTACCAGTGAAAGTAAAATCTGTGCTCCTCAGAAATCAAGCAGGATATAATAAAAGACCTACTTGGAAACAGCTGTCTGGATTAAAGATGCTATTACCTTTTCCAGGTTACTATGGTCCAGGCTGAGGCACATAAAGGGTGACACAAGGATTTCTAATCTATATACAAGAAGTACACCAGGTGCTCAGAAGGGGTACAGAAAGGCCAGGTCTAGGTGGAAAAGTACTTTGTAGTAATATTTAGCTTTGATTTAGGGGATCTTTAACAGCTGAGAGCTGAAATCCTATTCATCTGCTCAAACTATATCCTGAAGAGCTTGTGTGATAAGGCCCTACTGAAGTACGGTGTCTCTGTGCACACAGCAATGAAGAAAGTGGGAGTTTTCATCAGGCAGCCTTCACTTCCCTCGCGCAGAAGATGGCTAAATCCTGCATCACAGCAGCCATAAAGTAAAGAGACTGCAGATTTGCCCCTGCCACATTCCTGGCACCATTCTGATTACAAAACTGTTCTATTTGGTTTTTTTTCACAGAAGTGCAGGTGGAAGAAACAGCTCTAGAGCCCAGAGTGATTTCTATTGCACAGTTTTATAAGATGACAGGCTACTTTGCCGAGGATGTCAGTTTTATGGTGCATCTCCCCATAATGGCAGGGAATCGTATCTATTTTAAGCCTGCGCAGCTTGTCTTTGTTTTCACTTTTTACATCCTGTTCAAATTTCCAGACAAGGCATGGAGCTGCTGTTGAGCTCTAAGTGAAATTTGTTCTCTGCTTGACTGGTCTCTGCCAGACAGTGCTAACAAGAAGCCTTCCCAGCAAACTCGTAGAAGGAAGAAGCTCTGATAACCTGAAAGAGGACTTTTTGTTGTGACTCCTCTAAACCCCAGAGGTGTGGGTTGTCTTTTTCTCAAAGCACACACTCCTCTAAACCCCAAGATGTTGGATCTTCTTTTCCTCAAAGAACACAGTCACAAAGACCTTTTAAGAGAGAGAGATTCCTTTTTTAGTCCTTTGAGCGTCTGGGAAATGGAAGCAATGGAAACTAACATGCCAATTCTCAAGTGCAGTCTGCAGGTGGATTCTTTCTCAAAAGAAAGGATGGAGTTAATGCATTAGCTTTACTTTTACTGTAACCCAACCTCTGACAGCTCTGATACTGTCAGTTACCTGCAGTTTTGTTCCTACTGTGGTAGCACTGAGAGGTCTCACGCTGTTTTAAACAACTGGGGGGCGAGGGGCAGAGGGGAACCTTACTGTTTGTAGACCAGGTCTACACACTCAACCCAGCATATCCAGAGGCTAACCTTAGGAAAGAGTTATTTGATTCCGTTGGTATCAGTGTAATTTACAAGCAAGTTGTAAGTAGATGAATGCTGGGCATTTTCCCTTTATGCAGATTCTTTGTTAATACCTGCTGGGAAAATGTCTGGCAGGATTGGGGATGCTATTATGGCTTAAGGTCCAGATTTTCAGTTTTTTGCCTGTGCTACTTTCTGTGTCTTTTTGTGGCCATCTTCTGTTTGCTTCAAGGAGCTAAGAAACTGAGGATAAAATGGAAAGCAATTCTTTTTTTGAAATGCAGTCATGGTTAAACCAACTTGTGTAGAAATCAGTGAGTGAAACCTGTATGTAAAATGAGACTTGAAAAGACTGTTGTGCAAGTGGTAATTCTTATTTCCTTATTCAGTATTTATTTTGATTAACTAAAATGAACAGTTCCTCCACAAAGTACATTAAGCAGTTAGTCTTTGACTGTGATGAATAATTTCTGCTTTCTGGAGCTTGCTGTAACTTTAAATGGTTTGATATATTCAGGCTCTGTCACTTGTCAGTGCTGCATGGTACATATCCCAGATCAGGAGCAAAGATCAGTAACTGAGGGGGGCTTCCACTCAAATGAGAACTTCTTGGGACAGTAGTGAAATGCAGCAGAATGAGTCCTGCCAAGCTTGCGTGAAGAGGCTGGGAATTCAGACTGAATCTGTAAGGATGGGGATTAGAGGCAGGCCTTAAAAACAACAGGACCTGATAAACCCAAGGATGTTTACTTGTAGGTAAGATAAACAACTAACAGAGAACTGGTTGGTTCAGATTTCTACATGCCTGATATGTGAGAATTGTCACTGGGCAATGATAGGAGAATGCATCAGCTGTGTTGGATCAAGTAATGAAACATTCTATGAATCGTGTTAGAAGAGGCAGCTCATTTGTAGAGGCTGGACCTGTGCAGCATCACTAGGAGGGCAGCTCCCGGCTTCAGCTTACCTCTCTGGTTTCTTTTCAGCTCCAGGTAATGCTGCATGTCTGGCACAGCCAGTCAGTTCCTGTGTTTGCCCAAGACAGGATTTGCACTGGGACAAGAGGTCAGATTGTATAAACCTTGAACTTACTGTATGGAATCTTCCTGCTTTGGTTATTGGCAATGTGCACGTCCAAGGAGCATATCGGAGTGGCCAGAAAAATCTAGGCACTCGTAGGCCAGGATATGCAGCCATTTGGTAAATGTCATCTTGGAGTGGTGAAGAGGCAGCTGTGTAACAGTGTGAAAACTGCCTTGAAATGAAAAATCAGTTGTATAACATATTTCAAATCTTCCCAGGAAGCAAGACCTAGTCATTAGCTTGCTGCTGTTATACTAGCCAGACAATTTATTGTTAAAAGCTTGTCTGTAAAGAAAAATCTGCTTTTTCTGGGAGCTCTCGATAGCACTGACATTTACTCAGAGTAAATCTAACATGGATTGGCTCAGAACAGTGCAGCTTGACAGACATGACATTTACTGCTGCCATACTTTAGCCAATATTGTGATGATAAGGTCTTGGATATCCAATGGAATTGGTGAAATACAATTTTAAACCTAATGGATAGTCTATTTACCTTTACACTAAGCTGTAAGAAGAAATAAATTAAGGATCTTTCCATGCTTCTTGGTATACACTGAAAGAAACCTCATGAATTAAAATTTACCCTATTTCCATCGTCTCCAGGCATTAAAAGTGAAAGTTAGTTTTTTCTGTCCTTTTTTAGAGTTTGTAAGTCTGTTTTCCACAGCCTTGCTAAACTGTAGATTATATGTGATCTTTAAGTACTGTATGATTATATAGTCCTGGAAACTATGCTAAGGCACATGGAGAATAAGGAGGTGATTGGTGACAGCCAACATAGCTTCACGAAGAGCAAATTTTGCCCAACAGATTTGGTGGCCTTCTATGATGGGGTTACAGTGTTAATGGATCAGGGAAGAGCAACTGATGTCATCTACCTGGACTTGTGCAAAGCATTTGACACTGTCCCACATGACATCCTTGTCTCTAAATTGGAGAGACATGGATTTGATGGGTGGACCACTCGGTGGATCAGGAATTGGCTGTATGGTCACACTCAAAGAGATGTGGTCAATGACTCAGTGTCCAAGAGGAGACTGGTGATGACTGGCATTCCTCAGGGGTGAGGGTGTATTGGGACTGGTGCTGTTTAACATCTTTGTCGGTGACACGGACAGTGGGATCGAGCGTACCCTCAGCAAGTTTGCCAACAGCACCAAACTGTGTGGTGCAGTCAACACGGTGGAGGGAAGGGATGCCATGCAGAGGGACCTTGACAGTCTTAAGGGTGGGTATGAGTGAACATCATGAAGTTCAGCAAGGCCAAGTGCAAGGTCCTGCACATGGACCAGGGCAATTCCAAGCACGAATACAGGCTGGGTGGAGAAAGGATTGACAGCAGCCTGAGGAGAAAGACTTGGAAATGTTGGCTGATGAGAAGCTCAACATGAGCTGACAATCTGTGCTTGCAGCCCAGAGAGCCAACAGTCTCCTGGGCTGCATCAAAAGCAGTGTGGCCAGTAGGTCGAGGGAGGTGATTCTCCCCCTCTACTTTGTTCCCGAGAGACCCCACCTGCAGTGCTGCATTCAGCTCTGTGATCCCCAACATAAGAAGGACATGGACCTGTTGGAGCAAGTCCAGCGGAGGGCCACAAAGATGATCAGAGAGCTGGAGCATCTCTCCTATGGAGACACGCTGAGAGAGTTGGGGTGGTTCAGCCTGGAGAAGGCTCCAGGGAGACCATATAGCACCTTCCAGTTCCTAAAGGGGCCAAAAGAAAGCTGGAGAGGGACTTTTCACAAGGGCATGTAGTGCTAGGACAAGTGTGGAATGGCTTTAAACTGGAAGAGGGTAGACTTAGATTAGATACAAGGGAGAAATTCTTCACTGTGAAGGCAGTGAGGCACTGGCAGAGGCTGCCCAGAGCAGCTGTGCATGCCCCATCCATGGCAGTGCTCAAGGCCAGGCTGGACGGGGCTTGGGGCAACGTGGGCTGGTGAAAGGTGTCCCCGCCTGTGGCGGGGGTTGGGACTAGATAACATTTAAGGTCCCTTTCAACCCAAACCATTCAATGATCCTATGATTATTATGAAAAAGGAAATGACATTTATTCACATTCAGTGCCACCCATAAAACCCAAAAGCTCTTCTTGTAAGTGACCTTTGATAGTTTTCCAGACTTCCTGAAAAATTCAGTGTGTTATAGTCCTGTCCTGCCCTGTGCAGTTAAGTTCTGTGTTTTGTGCTAAGTTTAATATATTAAATGGAACACCACTGAATGCACACGTAATGCTAGACATAGCTGTCTGCTGGGATTGCAAATATGACACATTGCATGGGTTTTTCTGTAGGATATCAGGAAATGAATTATGGAAAGAGGCTAAGTTGACAAAAAGGTGTAGTGCTCATTCAAGAGAATTGTTGTAGGTCTGTATGCACTAAGGATTTGTATTTCTTGGAAAATGCTATTTCCCCATTTCTTTTAGTGATGATACGGGAAGTAGATTGATGTTTTCCAAGTGTGACACCATACAGTTTCATTTTGTCCCTCTGTGTCCATAGCAGCTGCTTTTCATTCTGTTTTCCTTCCAAGATTAAATTAGTGACACAAACTGGAATTTATTCAGTTATAGACTGCAGGAGAATGACAAGTGCTATGGATTAATTGATGGTTGCTTCTAAAGGTTCTTAAACCAGCTTTAGTAGTGCATCTTTTCAATTCTTTGGAATCTTGTGACAGCTTGAAAGAAGTTATTTTGTGAAGACCAAAACAAATGATTCCACGTTACTTAAGGATTTCTCTCAGGGCATTGATAAGGAATCATGCAGATATTTTAGTTTCTACGAATGACTAGCCAAGAACTGCAACCTGCTTCTCTTCTGGGGATGAAAACATATGCTTTGAGGGAGTCTTTCTTTCTCAGCTTGGGGGGCATTTTGAGGCACCCATCCTGGGGACAAACTTTTTGGAAAACAAGAAGATTTATTTAAAGTGAAGAAGACATACAGTTCATATTTACGTACCTAAATCAAGTTTTCAATGCTACTTTTTTTCACTTTATTATATTTCTTTGCTGTATTTTTCTTCGCAGTATTTGAGCTCCTCTTGAAGGTGTATGCATATAGTAAGTAATGTCTCACATTTTCTTGTTGCTGAGGTTAATTTCTAGCCAGCTCTTGTTTAGTACTTAGTTTCTAGTGTCAGTGTTTTGGAGTATGAAGTGTATATATTAAAGCTTTAAGGTCCACAATGTAGCACTGAACACTTGTTTTCATAAAATAAAGTATCTAAGTGAAAGGTGTGTATTTTCTTCATAGTGAACAGTTAAAAAAAAAAAAAAAGGCAAGAAGCTATATCGTAATGTGACTAGCAAGCACAGACAGCTACAAGATCTTACCTAGTTTCTGAATTTTAGAAATGTCCAGGGTTTGGATTTTTGTACCTTAACGGGCTTACAGTGGGTTTCTTGTGAGTTACAAAAAGGTAGTTGGTGAAAGCAGCGCCTTATGTAGCTACCCCACCTTTGGTTTTGCATTTATTGTTATATTCATAAAAACAAAAATTATCTTGAAGCAGGCGTATTAATCACAGACCCAGTTTTTATTTAATATTTGAGAAAATTCAATGAATTCCATAAATTAATGACAATATAAGTTCAGTATTTTTAGGTGCAACTCTCACTGTAAGCTTGGCACTCTTGTGTGTTTTTTATAAAAGAGTGCATATTGAGATCAAGTATTTTGGTGTGGTGGGAGGTTGAAACAGGAACCAAAGATAGTGTTTAGAGGCTTCATTAGCTAAACCGTTTTCCTTACTCTAACCACATGAAGAATTTCTAAATTAAATGAAGCCGGCAGACCCCTGTGGTTGTAAGGATTAATGTGGTACTGCATGCAAAAGAGTTCTTGCCAAGCTAGCAGCTAAGGTTTGATGTGCAAACCCCATCAATACTGATCTGTGGCCCCTCACAAGGCTGATCCTGAATGTGAGCTACGGCAGCTCCCCTGAAAGCAACCTAAAGTCCTTCCCCTCACTTATACCCACCCAAGTCTCTCATCCTGAAGCAAGTCATAGAATTTTCTAATGGTAATTAATCAATTGGGAATAAAAGGTCTTGGTGAAAGAGGGGAGGAAAATATCGAGTTGGAATTACCACTTTAAAAACAGTGTGCTGGAAAAATATTATAAACATTACTAGTGTTCAGCTTCAGTATGGAATATCTTACAGGAAATGAAATAATGTATTATTAAAAATAAAAAGGAGTTTTATTTCCACCAGGAAATGAAAGAATTGCATGAGGATATCTTCTTTAGCTTTTTTCATAAATCATTCACGTAATATTTCTTTCTTAGTATTAGTCATAAGTTCAATTATCAGTAGTATACTGTGTCAGGAATTAGTTATGCCTTGATGAGATCTAATTATTTATGAGTATTTTGCCAGATTTTTTTAAAGGGTGTTGAAGTAAAGGTTACTGTCCTTCATGGTTTCAGATAATCAAATTAACACACACAGTGTTATTGGGGCGGGGGAAGCTATTACCAGTCATGCACATACAATTAAAATCAGTTTTGAAGCCTTCCAAGAGCTTTATCATTTTAATACCATTCTTAAGCAAGAATATTGTCGTATTAGTTTACAAAGCTGCTAGAAAGTCAGAACTTATTCTTTTTAATGCAGCCTGCTTGTAAATTTATTTTAATGGATCTTCCCTTTGAGTATAAAATCTTTGGTGAACAGCATAGTAGTTGTGTTGAATGATTCCAAATTTTGAAGGTGAACATAGCAAGAATTAAAAAAAATCCTACTTTTTCAGGGTGATGTACACCTGAACTATTTTAAAGCCATAAGTAATGAGATCCTCTTGCTTTTCTGACTCTGGTATATGGCTCTTGCTTAGGTAGGGGGGGTAGGCCTATAATATTGAATGAAACCTTGACACTGTAGAACACTGATGGGTTCAAATTGTTGCAAATTTCAGTGCCCTTGGAGCTTTAAGCCAGGAGTGTTAATGGCTGCTTAGTATTTTTGAAGGGACAGTAACATTATTCCAAAAAATATATTGAATCATTGTCGTCATATGGCAGAATAGTGAGTAGTAGTAAAAATAACACAAGGCTTAATTAAAGAAATTAAAACGTTACGAGAATATATCAGCTAGCAAAGGGAACAGGACTCTTGCAAGGCATCTTATGATCATGTGCTAGTTCTGGGACTACGGCAAACTCCGCTTGCTTTGTAAGGTGCTCACTATGTGTCATTTTATGGAAGAGAATGCTAGGGAGTGTTATTTACCATAAAATATCAACGTTTTCTATCTTTGAAACATGCCAACAAAGGAAATGTAATGCAGTTTATGTCAAGATGACGACCGTATATCGGAGTAACAGAATTTTCCTTTAATACACTGTGGAAATAGCAAAGACTAATACCAGTCAATAAGCTCGAATAGCAGTTCTTTGGGAGTTTTCCTTCTTCAGCCTTTTGTAATTCAGTGCCATCAAGTCTGATTAGTCAGAATGTATGCAAGGGAACTAGCTGGCTATCCCAGGATTAAGTAGACCAGTGACCCATTTTACAAAAGCAGGACCTTTCTGTTCAGCTTGGATTTTGTCTGACTTCAATGTGCACAAAGAATTTCTCACTACAGTGAGCGTAGAGCTTGGAAAAAAATTTTTTACTGATTTTGTTGTAGTTCTACTGTCACCTATGGAACAGATATTAAAGCTTGTGTGTGCACCATCTACTAGCTTCAGCAGGTGTTTGCTTCAATTCATGACTGTCCTGTTCAAGTACTAGATCACGAGTAAAATTAGTCTGTCCAGTTTCACTCTAATATTGTACAGAATCTGGACATTATAAAATATGACCTCCAACACCGCAAGACGTGAGAACAGAACACTTGTTTCATGGGTTGCTGAAAATGGCAGAAGTTACAAACTGTTAGTGGAATGGTTGAAAATGCTCATCTTGTTCCCTTTCACCCCCAAGAGGTGCAAGCTTTTAGGCTAAGGACCTTCTCAGCAAGGTGCTGCTTTTATTAGCAATTAACACTGGAATTTAATTTAAGCCTATCAGAATAACTGCCATAATTCAACTCAGATCTTCAAAAGCAGTTGAGCTTCTTTAAATAATAGGGCAAAATTATATAAATTACATGCCTAAATCTGTGCACTTCAATCTAGATTTGAAGTGAAGGTGGTGTTAATCAGCCTGCAGCTAAGTTTTAAGTTGTAAGTTTAAAAACTGTAAATTTCTGTGTACTTAGAAGATGATAGTTTTATCAAAATAGAAGTGCTCATAATTTCATAATTGCAGAAATAAATAGCTGAGGTTGAGGTCCAGGGAGGTCCTGATTTTGTTGCTTGAGACTTTCTCAAGTTTTGTTGTTTTATTGTCATGTCAAAAAATGTTGAGCACTTGATTTTAATGAATTTAAGACGAACTACAGGTATTTGTTCCATACAGAAATGGTATCTCAAATCCACAGTCAAAGAGCAATATCTGCAATCTAAATTTGAATGTAAAATGTAATGATCTGTAATTTAGACTGTAATTTGGTCTGTGACTGAATTGCTGTATGTAACTTTGTGATGCAGAAAGGAGAATATTTTGTTAAGTGGGGTATGTTTGTATTTCAAAATTGAACAAAACTTCCAAAACTGTATGTTAGAACAAGGTTTGTAGTAGTTTGTATCTTTTGTTAGACTGATCACCATAAATGTAAAAAAGTAAGAAAGCTTTTAATCTCACAGACCCTTTTTCAGATGTAGAGAGAGTCTGAGAAGAGTTGGGCCCTGTTTGTGCTCAACTTCTTATATAAGCAAAGTTACAAATAAATCACAGAAGATAGTGAATTTTACCACTTCAAATGGGGCTTGCACAACACAGAAAGGAAAAAATCCAAGCTGAAAAAACTGGGGTTTACTTGTGTGTTTAGACCATTATGGCAACAGCAAGACTACCCAAATTAAACCAATTTTTGGAGGGATGAAGTTCCTTCTTTTATGCGTATTTTTTCTGGTAAGTGTAAAGACAATATAAAGCAGCATATATATGCTGTTTTGAAGGTGTGAGCAAGGATTGCCTTCCTCAACAATTCATAATTGATGACATTCCATTAAGATTTAAAGATTCTTCCAAAGGTAGTTTCAGTTCCTACCCCCCCACCACCCCCACCCCCTTATTTTTTTTTTTGCCTTTAGCATTTTTGGGGGGTATATTTTTACACTGATCTTTGATACTCAGAGGATTCAGTTCGGGGGGGGGGGGGGGGGGGGGGGGGGGGGGGGGGGGGGGGGGGGGGGGGGGGGGGGGGTGGGGTG
>JAVJGI010000037.1:17962102-17995693 GCA_035590275.1 Ibycter americanus
GCAGGGACACCTTCCACCAGCCCAGGTTGCTCCAAGCCCCGTCCAGCCTGGCCTTGAACACTGCCAGGGATGGGGCACCCACAGCTGCTCTGGGCAACCCGTGCCAGTGTCTTGCCACCCTCACAGTAAAGAATTTCTTCCTAATATCTAAGGTAAATTTACCCTCTTTCAGTTTAAAGCCATTCTCCCTTGTCCTGTTACTACATGCTCTTATAAAACATGATTATACATCATCTATCATATTACTAATTTCTGTCCAAGGCTAGTGTGCTCACTGGCCTGGCTTGTTTTACTTTTTTTAATCCGTACAGAAAGTTTGATTCTCTCTTTAGCAACAACTGCTGCATTTAAGAGGTGGTGTTCTGGATGTGACACAATGAGTAGAGTACCCCTGTAGAGAATTTATGCTACCAACTCTGTGAAATAATGATTGGTATATATGTTTCCATTCTCTGCACCTAATGGGAGTGTGGTCATTGAAACTGGAAGAATAGTACCGAACATGTTATGGTAAAAAAAAGAGACTCGGAGCTGGCTTGGTTTTTGTCATTGTGTAATGTGTGTTGCTTCCTTGATCTCAGAAGAGGCTGCGCTGTTTTCTTTAGACAGTTTCTTACCTTCTGATTTCAGAACCTGGAAGGATAAAACGGATGACCTTTAAAAAGCAAAAAGCAGTTTGCTAAGCATCTGTTATGAGACTGAAGGCTCTTGGACTCTAGATCTACAGTGAAGTCAATTTTCCTGTTATCAAACTGCTGATACATTTGGAGTGTGGGCTACTTATATCATCCGACATTTTAACATCAGTTTGAGAGGTATCGTGGCCTGCTAAATCTGTATGTTATTTCTGATAAAGTGAGTTCAACTCCATATTTCAGTTTCTTCTTTTAACCTTTGCTAAGTCTGTTCAGGTGTGGGGGTGGGGAAAAAAAGGAAAAAGTCTTTGCGCAAACACCAAACAAGCTTACAGTATCTTTATTCTGCACTTAGTCTAGGGAATTTCAACCCCAGCGGAAGCCTCTCTATGATTCCATGACATGGCTCACTCTGTGTCCATTAAAATTAGGACAAAAATATATTAATGTTTGTTTACAATGAATAAAGAAAATGAAACAGTTAATGATTAATGAGGATAACAAAGTGGACCTGCTTAAACCAGAAAGACAAAATGACCTATGACAGAATACCTGTAGCCCCATGAAGAGTGGGAGTTCATCCTTTCTTCAAAATAAGGAGAAATTCAAGCACAGTGCCATTCTAAGAGAGGTGTCAAATAGAGCTATTTCTGGGAAATACCTTGTGGAGAGAGGCTTGGTACTAAGTGACATGGGTATCTATAAATCCTGGCAAAATCATGGACTTGAGTACCATGAACTGCTTAATTTAGGCTGGAATTTAAAATGTGTTTGGGAAAAACTCTACATCTTACGAAAAATGCAGGCACTACTAGAATTAGAATTTGAGGAGGTCTTACGCATCTAAAAATTCGGTGTAAGTTCATGTCAGTTACTCCATCGTGAATACTATTTTGTAACTTTTTTTCTGAATCTTAAGATAGATGGTTTTGTCAAGTAAGTAGTTACTACCACATGTGTAACCACTGTTTCCTAACATGTTTATCACTCATATTTCACAAATCTGTTACAGTTACGTGAATGCTAAGATTTCTATAGAAATCTTATGGTTCTTATAGAAAAATTATGGTTCTTAAAAACGGCATACGGTCCTAATAATAAATCCTTTTCTACATAAACTATTATTAGTCTTGCCAGTTGTTAGAAACTGCTTCTAAAAAACTGCCAGAATTTAGCAAAATTTAGAAGATGATAATGTTCCTCTAAATGATTTTGTACTAGGATGTAGCAAATGTTAGATTCTGAAGTCGTATTATCCTATACTAATTCAGCCTAGAAGCACTGTCTAAATCTTATATAAATGCTAATAATGGTAGTTTTGTGACTTGCTTTATAAAAATTTGAGATATTGACTGTGATTTGTGACTTAGGTGAACAAACAAGTATCTTTCTAATTTCTCTTGATTCTGGTGCTCAAAGGCAGTCTTGTCAGTTCATCTCTTGTGAGTAGAAATGTAACTAATTTAGCTTATTTAAGTTTTGAGATAAAATACTGCAAAACATAAAGGATTCTCAAGTTCATTGGACCTACAGAAGCTTCCCTAAAACTGACCAAAGGCAAAAATACCAAAATATGATTTAAAGTCCTTATGCAGTTTCATAATGTTAATTTTAATTGTAGGCTTTAAAATGTAAAAGCTCCGCTTCAGACTCCATTATAAAATCCCGTGTTTAAACTGTATAGTTGACTGCAGTAGGAATGGGTTTCTTTAAAGGAGATACATGGGTGCTATGTCCCAATTCATAATGGATTTACTTTAGAATGATCGTCTTGGGTAGACATTTGTGGTATCTACAGGACAGAAAAACAAATTATCTAGGTTCTGCGTTACCATACCATTACCATAATTTCCTGCATCCATTCTTACACAATTGTAGCTAATTTAACCTAGGTAGTTTAATATGTTACAAAGTGTTCTTCTACCCATCGAGCCCCATAAATTCTATCTATTTTTTTCATTCATCTTTCATTCTGTTTCCATTATTCATTCATTAGATATCTAAGGTCATGATTCTATATGGAAAGGTACACAGTCAGTGGAAGTCACTCTTAAGCAAAGCATTATGGGATGAGATTAAATTTTAAGCACTTCATGGTAAGAGAGTATTTTTAGGTAAGCCCAATAAAACTGTAGGGTATTCGGCACTTTCTTAGTTGCTCTCTACAGATTTTTCTAAGCAAAGAGAAGGAATAACTCCCACATGTATGTACATTTATTTCACTGACTTTAAATAGCAGCTTTAATGTTCAAGTTTGGTAAGGACATATGAGTGTTTAAGGGATATTTCTCCTGTGAGTTTCTTCTCTGGAAGTACTCTGTTACAACTGAGGATGGTGAAAGCTCTGTATGGTCCTCAGTGCTAGTTAGACTATGAAGTGGCAGTAAAAGAAGCTCAGCTGTGAACACTTTACCCACACTGTATAAACTATTTATTTGACCTACAGCTGGTGAACATTCTTGTGCACTGCAGGGGATCCGCAGTGCCAGCCTACAGACCCTGCAAGCACCATTTCCACCTGCAGCACCGCTGCAGAATGTAATGAAGACATTACACATTAAGGAAAAGATTATACCCTGGGGCAAGAAAATGGTGAAACTATCACTGTAGGAGTGTTTTGGTTTTGTTTTGTGTTTTAAGTGGTGGGTTTGTTCTATTAATTAGTTGGAACGTTTAGCTTTTAAATTTCCATTACAAAAATACCACCGTGATTAGCAGAGAAGACGGGAAATAGGCTAGCTAGATTATATTGTTTAAAGTAAGTAAAAAATACAACTGACACCTTTCCAGTCATGTCAGTTGGTTTTGTTCCAGGTCTGGCGTATCTCCTGCAACCATTCATTCTCATCGTCACGTTCTACAAAATAATGTTTATTACAATTACATCTATTTGAATGTTTGGGTTTTTTTCAGTGCTAATAATCTTTTTAGCTGATATCTTAGTTAAGTGGACAGCCAAATGAAAACTACGTATTCTGTATGCTTTCACATGGTGTTTTAAAAATAACAGTTTCCTTTTCAAAGTTAGGCGTGCCTTCCTCTGAGACTTTTCTTGGGACAGTAAGTGTTAAGGAATTAATGAAAATGATACATCAATGTATACTTTGAAGGGTGTTTATTTGTACTTGTCTAGTTATGTAGAAAACAACAGTAATACTAGTGTGTTCAAAAGAGGTAAGTAAAAAATTAAGCTAAAAGTAAAAAATAAATAGCTCTATTATCACAATCTTAATAGCAAATTACGTTGTAACTTTTGCTTTCCTTCGTGAAACTTGACAGTGAGACTCCTGTTGCAGCTTCTTAGCTCCGTATAAAGTGTTTTATTTTATGATAAATACTGAAGGGGGAAGCTTTGTAGAAGTACCTCTATGTTAGTGCTCCAAAGAACATAATTGAATTACGTGTGTGTTTGCTGTCTTTACTTTTTCAGAGCACCCATGTAGTACAAATAAATTTTTGTAGAATGGTCTCATGGAGACATATAAAATGATGCTTTTTATAAAAGTGCTGCTTCTATAAATGACCGTTCTTCTTCCTTATTGCGATCATTAAAAAGCTTTCCTGATTAGCCACAGTCCTTATCTAGTTGTGGTTGTCATACAAATTTCTTTGGAATACTAGTGGAGAACTTTGCTTATTAAAAGTAGTTCTGAATTAGATTTTTAACTTGATGGTATTAGGATGGAAGACATAAATCACTTGTGACTATTTAGTAAGATGAAATAGTACTTTTACCACCCCTTGCCTTAATAGAACATCGTATTGCATTTTGGATGACATTTACAGGTTTCAGGCTGCTGTGAGCCTGAGGGTTTCACCTGCATGTGTTTAGAATGTGTGAGAAGTCAGCTTGTTAGGTGGCACTACAAGGTCTTGGTGGTCAGATGTAGTCTTGGTTAGTCCGGAGCATGCCAAAGAACTTTTTGATAAACATGCGATTCTCTTAAGAATTTTTATAACATATAGGCCTCTTATTACTACCTTACAAAGCCACGTGTTCAGTTACCTACAGATTTATCCCTTACTAGTTACCTAGGAGAAAGGTGTTTCTGGGTGTACAGACAACCTGGAAATAATTTTGAGGAAGTGGAAAATCTTGATTTGAGAAATCTGCCTTGAAATCATCCTTAATTGGAATGATTGTAAAGAAACATGAAATTATTTCAAATATTTTAAATATTTGAATCATTTTAAATGGTGAAATGCAATGGTAGTAGCTTCATAGGTTTTCTAGTAATAGTAGAAATTTTAGGAGTGCAGTTGTCATATTGATGGTACTTGATAGTATTGATAAAGATATGTTACTAGGCAGCAAAGGGAGGGAAATCCAATATTGATATTCAAATGGTTATTACTAGAAAAATGTATGATAATTAATACTAATATTATAATCACAGACTTGTCTTACCATTTTTTTGAAATGACTGATGATGGTTTATGTTCATGATGCTTGAAGCACCTTGTAATAGACACTTTAAATTGTGTTTTGTGTTAAATGGAATATTTAGCCTTTAAAAGTTTCAGGATTTTTTTCTTTTCTGTTGCTAGAGGTCAAAGTAAACAGTATCTTTGGTCTTGCAAAAATCAGCACTTCTTATACAGACTCTCGAAGACTGCTTGAGAGCCTTCAGAGAAACAACTTTGTGTCGTATTTTATTACACTTCCAAGAAATAAACTTTCTTATTCTTGCTTCATAAGAAAAAATAATTTAAAGCCCTCTGTGTCCTTTGGCATTCCAGGAATGCATTAACGTGTGGAAAATATTCTGGAGTAGATGCTGCTTTCCTTTCACTTCTGTTTTTTTCCAGTTGTTCCAATTGATATTACTCTTCAAGTGCTTGATACACAATTGCAAATTTTAGGACAATTGCCTTTCATTTCCTTTAAGACTAGTCATTAATACAAGAAATAATTTGAGAATAGATTAATCCATTATTCCTGATTATTTTCCCAATGTGTATACATAAAAACTAATGATTGGAAAATTATCGCTCTATGCTGCCAGCTGGGTGGTTCCACCCTTTCTGTTTTCCCCACCCTGGTGCTTGCTAGCCCACTCTGTGGGATGACATAACTTGTTAAAATAGCATAAACCCTTGCAATTTTTTGCTGGGTTTGTGTGCTGCCATTTTTGAGAGTTAAATAGTTCACAGAGGGCCTGGAGCAAGGTATGTTGTTGGAATGGCAGAGCAGGAAGGAGTGGGAACTTCCTTTCTAATATTGATGGACAGTTGTTTGAGCTCCTGCTTCTGAAGCAGATACTCTGACATATCAGAGTAGCTGAGCTATCATGAGAATGTGTGATACATTTTCATAGCTCTATCGGACCAAGTGACGGAGTAGAAGCAGAGCGTAGTCTCTGTGTGTTGGGTACAGATTACAAAATGCGGATCTTCATTGTAGTTACTGGTTGGAGTTACCTCCTGCTGTTCAAGAGGGTTCAGTCTTTGATGTGTCTTCTTTCAGTGTCTTTGGAAACACATTTACTACCTTAACAGGTAGTGGGTCAGGGAGTTTTTCTTTCACTAATTGTTACATTCTCAGAGCAATCCTTTCAAAGGATTGCTTTCTATTATGTTGCAGCACAATGCTGCCTATTAAGAAAAAAAAAAAAAGAAAAAAAAGAAAAAAACCTTTTTGCTATGTTTTCTTTGACCTGTTTATATTAGTTTTGACCTTTGTTCTTTGTGCCATCACTGACAATTGGCTCTCAGTCAATCCTTTGGAAATAATAAAGCCAGATTTGTGGAGACAGTAGAAGGAAAGTTCTTGAAAGTTGTAGGAGTTTCTAATGTGTTAACAGTGACATTCTACTACAACACCGTTTTCTTATTTTAATTTCTGGATTTCATGAAGATTAGTACTGATATTCCTATATTCCTAGATTACAGCAAGAGCAAGTGCCTTCCTAAAAAGACTTGGGAATTGGAGATAGAAAAGGCTTAGCCAGGCATTTGCTATCTAGCCTACTGCTTTTTTCCATAGTTATTCAGAAATGTGCCTCTCTTATGTTTCAAATAAATACTTTTTTCTTCAGTGGATTTGGCTAGAATAAACTGTAATACATAAGGGGGGAAAAAAAGCCAATGTCTAAATCAGCAGTAGCTTTGTATCTGTCTTTGTGGAATAGACAGTCATTGATTATCTATACATCAGGTAAGTCTCTATCTAATGCCAGGAAGTAATTTTATTATGTCTCAAAGCAAGCATTTAAGAAGTTATTAAAAGTTTATTCAATACTGCAGTGAATGATCTGCCTAGCTACTACTCTGTCTTAATAAACAATTTGTTTAAATATCTTGGACTGGTGAATTTTAAGTACAGTATAATACAATTATTATTTTTTTTTCCTCCTCACATTTTCTGATGTAAGACACTGGGGTGTCTTTAACGTTATGAAGAAATAGATCTGCAACTTGGTTTTGTTTAGTGTTTCAAAACCACTTTACGCATGACTGTTATGACCACGTACATGACTTCTTATTTATCCAGTTCACCCTCTCAGAGCATCATGCATTCTACACATTTTAGATGGAATCACCATCTAGGTCGATAGGACAATTCAGGTGCTTCATAATTAAGAATGTTTATGGACAATTTCTTCAGTGATTAAGGGCATGAGTGTTTCATATTTTATAAGGAAATAGGTAAAATCCAGCAGTAAATTTATTTGGCTAACTTTGTGTATGTCTATGTAGTGGAAAGGGAGTACTATTGCTGGGCTTCTGCTAGTTTTCAGACAAAGGTCATAGGGAATGTCACTTAAAAGACAAAGCTGAATGGTGAAAGTCAAGGACAGAGGTCTACCTGAAGCAGTCTGGGTGGTTTTGTTGCACAATTATATGGATGACATTTCAAGAAGCCTTTGACTATGGAGCCCAGACAACTTTATACCAACTTAGAGATGGATCAAGTGAAGGCAGCTGTCAGTATAAACCAAGACCAAAGCTCAAACACACAGTAGTCTTTAATGACATGCCAGAGTCTTCCTGCTGCAGATTCCCAATAATACCAAAAGAAGTCTCCCATGTGGACCTATTTTATGTATTCCTAAAATGTAAATCACAGCACTGGCTAGCGTTTATGTGCCTAAAAATATCTTTATGAAGAGCTGAATATTTAGTTGCTATTATTAGTACTATAAATATTTGTTAACTTGGAACCTACAAAGACCTTTTCTAATCTCACACACACACAAAAAAAGAAGTTAAAAAAAATCTGCCAGTCTTATGAATGCCTTACCCCCATTTGCATGCTTACCTTCAGAATGGACCTTTGAAACACCTGGAGTTTATGTCTCATTTCCAATGTAGTTACTAAATAAGAGGTGTAAACAGCAGATAGCCAAACCAGTACTTAAACTCTGGAGAAATTACCCAAAAATAGCAGCCACAGGAACCCCACTGACTGGCTGTCCTGTGGAACCAGAGGCGAGTTTGGGTCCTTGCTGTAGTCACAGGTAAACTGTCTTCCAATTTTCAGTCTGTTTATTAACTTATATGATAAGTACTGCTATTTATGTTACTAAAGGTTCAAACATACAAGCTTAAGACAAAATGTGTGGAATTGTATAGATTGGGAACGTGATACTGAGCCTTAAAGGTTTCCACAGAAGCTGTTTGAATAATTTGCACGGTTTCTCAAGTGTTATTTTTCTTACCCCTTGTGTTGATTTTGATGTACGTCTCAGGGTCTGTCTTGTTATTCAATATCTGTCAAGTATGTACGTTATCTCTGAATTTTCTGGAGGATACTTTAATTGGTTTTCTTGTTTTTACAGAGTAAATGTAGAATCTATGGCTGAACAGTGTCTCACTGAGGTGTCCCACACTTTTAGTCTGCAGTGCAAATTAAAGTAGACAGACCATAGATAGAGCCATCGTTAATTGAATTTTATGCCTTTTCTTCCTGGTTTTAGCACTGCTAAGCATGAAGATGAATGTTGGTGGCCACCTTTCCAAGCCAAGATTAGTTCTCCCAGCCTCTACTGATTGTTTTGCTAATTAGATTTAATTATGGTTTTCCTATTTTTTGTATTTTTGTGTATATTTTTAATATATCTTTCCATATGTTTCATAGTATGTTTCCTGTTTTAAGCCTTCAGTGGCAGAATTACCTTTATAGAAAGCTTGTACAGTGTGCTTTGGAGAGAGACTTAATACAGTATTTTCCTGTGTATTATATAATGTATTTGAAAACACGAACTCACTATTTTGACAGAAAATAACTCTCCTTCCACATTTGGGGTTTTTTTCCCTCCCCTCTTTCTTAAAGGGCTGCTTAGCCTCCCTCGCAGCCCTTCCGTAAAGTGTTCTCAGCACAAAGCTGTGTTTCTCTTATCAATACGAGCTTTTAAAACAGTTGTAATTCCCATGATGATGGGTCTGTCTGCATCTGTTACCCCTTTTCTGCAGCCTTACTCCCTGTACTGACACCTGCTGCCAGGGCAGAACTTGCTGGAAGCTCTGACACAGCACAGAAGGTTAGTGGCGTTGCCCTCTTAGTAACCTTCCCGTTGCCTGTCCTCACTGAGAGGAACTTTGTGTAGCAGAGTTAAAATGCTGGTGACAGTAACCACCTAACCCTCATTAGTGCTGCTAGTATGTCTCATATCCTAATGATTGACAGTTCCAGAAGGATTATATTACGTTTTCTGCCAAGAATAGAGTACTGCTAATAGAGGTATGCAGACTGATCTAAATACTGATTATTTAGCATACTTAGTGCATTTCTATCAAAATTTCCGGAATACCTTGCTGCTGGAGGTTGCAATAGTAGCTCAGGGCAGTTGCCTAGAAAGTTCTTTTTCTTTTCATATATCAGAGCATACAGATATGTGGCAATTCTTACTAAACCAGGTCACTATGGTTACTGATCTTCCATACTGCAACCCTTTTATTGCAATGGGTTCAGTAGTAGGTAATTCAGTTCTGTAGTGTGTAAGGTGCTCGGGACATGCTGAGAGACAATGGTATGGGTAAGAGCTTGGCATAAAGGATATTTTCAAATATCACATATAGGATCCCTGCAGTTTGTTGCAAAAAGTGTTGGTGGGAAAGAAAATGTACTGTAGCTTTAAAGACAAATAGATGCCAAAATAGTTCATGTTCATTATTTCTTCTAGCAAACTGGTGAGGAAAATTACAATCCCCATTACAGCACCATTTGGTATTTTCTAAGTCAGCTAAGAATTATTGCTGTTTGGTGTCTCTTGGTATAAGCAAGTAGAACAGTTAACATGTGTGCATGGTGTGTTTCCTTCTGTGCAGTCAACTTTCTGTTCCTTGGAAGTGGATATTCTTTGGAGTTGTTTTGTTTAAAATTTGAAGCAGATAGTCTCCTATGAAACCACCTGCTGTACTTAGTGTAGCTGGCATACCGAATTACCAGTGTTACATAATTTGGCACTGATGTCCTTGTTTGAGGAAATGCAAATTCTCTTTTTCCAGAGGGATGTGGGATTAAAGTTGTAGAATCGCATTTGTGCTCAAAAAGAGACAGTCTTAATAGGCTAGGAAATGTGTGTGAATACAACAGAGTCCTACCCCTGCCTGCTAGTAACTTACCAGTGTATTGTGGGATGATAAATATGCAAGCTAGGAAGCCTGTTTTTGAGGGAGAGCGCAAAGACTAGCTATTAGAACTCACTTCATCAGAATAGTTATTCTACTTGGGAAAAGTGTTTATTTATTCTTGGCTGATATTCATTCTCAGGATTTTGATTCCTTCAAAAATAGAAAATTAAGTTAATGAGTTTTTCTAGCTATCCATTTTGCTGCAGAACTCCAAGTGAATTCTAGGTGGGTGTTCATACTTCATCCCTTGGACTGCAGGGCACAGAGAATGGCTTCTCTGGACCAGTGCTTAGCTTTTGGAGTCAACTTGCATGGATAATACTTGGATTCATGCAAGAAAATCATGGGGGGCATGGAGAAAAAATGCATTGCCCATTGCCCTGGCAAAGAATCCTTGATGAGGAAAGCAACGGAAGACAAATTGGTGAATAAGAAAAATTGGTGAGTGCTCAGAAACTAATTCTCTTTCTCAAACAATTTTAAAAACTAAATGAGCTTTTAGAACAAGTGAAGTTTTATCTTCCTTCTTCCTGACAACTTTTTATATAAACAGGGGTGGTGTACAGCATGGTTCAGTGTACTCGTTCTCCAGCAAGGGGGGCAGTAAGTGACTTGTTTAGCATGGTGGTTGCTACAAGCCTAAATAGAGAACAAGTGAATCCTATCTGGAATGGCATTTTACTGATGTCTAACAGAAATTCAGGCGATATTCTTGGCTGTCATCTTCAAGAATATGTTCTTTGATTTAACTTATCAGCAATACTTTAGTGCATAACAAAGTCAGGTGTTCCCAAAAGTGATTAAAATGCAGATATTCTGAAAAAATTGATAAATAATTTTGAAGGGAAGTACTGTAGCATTTCTTTGAGTTTCTTAAAAGCTAGTTTCCATGGTGTTTTGAATCTGGTTTAATACATGTCTATTTTTAATACCCATCCCAGAAGATCTGTTTTCTTACTTACATAGAGTTAGATATTTTTTTCCTGTGCTAACTGTAATCTTAAAGGATATATACCCTAACAGGAATTGTCTGCTTTACTGCATACAAAAGATAGAATAATTTCTTCATGGTTGCCACTTCTGTTTATGAAAGGCTATAACTGAATGACTGTATTCACAGCTCCCTGCAAGTAAATAATCTAGGCTGCAGATGCCAAACAAGCACCGACATGTGATGCCACAATAGTAATATTTCCTGGAGTTCATGCTAACATAGCTGGTGCCACGTAAGAAAGATTTGTGAAAAAGATGGATACCAACAAATATTACCAATGATATCAGTTGTTTAATTTACATTCATTTTCCCTGTTGAACAAGATATAAATATTCATGCTGTTATCTGTTTAGTTTACATTTTGAGATGTTAGCAGAGATGAGAGAGAAATCTGGCCTAAATATTTTAACTTTTCTAAATACGTAGTTCCTTTGAATCCTTCATGATAGTCACAGTGACATTAGCAGAAAAAAAGCTTTTATAGAAGTTATATTTGCACGAGTAGTCACTTGTGAAGTTGAAATGTATGTATTATGTAACTGTGAATCCAGTGGAATTGTTTTCTCGTATGTCTTTCTCTTCCTTACATGTGTTTGATCAATATTGGTTGAACTATGGCTAAACCTTGAAGAAAATAAATGACTTCTTAATTAGATTGTCATTGCCACTGGTGTATATTGCTGAGAACTATTCAAGTAGTATTCATTTTTCATACTATAGAAAGAAGCACTGTAGCAGGGGATAGTTATAG
Organism: Ibycter americanus; assembly: GCA_035590275.1. Classification (NCBI taxonomy): domain Eukaryota; kingdom Metazoa; phylum Chordata; class Aves; order Falconiformes; family Falconidae; genus Ibycter; species Ibycter americanus. Next base: position 17,974,059 of record JAVJGI010000037.1, read on the forward strand.
AAGAAAAATATACGATTAACACCCGGTGAAGGGGGGAAGTGGTATTAATTTTAGTCTCGTAGGTAGCAGCCATTGAAGTCAGTGTGGAACTTTTAAGGGCTTATCTGTATTATTGGATGAGGGTGACCCCTGTTTCTGCTGTATTAACCTTGAACCTGAAAGTGTGGGAAAGCTTGGTAAAAAGCTTTCTAAAATGTGTGGAAGGCAGTTACGTGACATTTGCTTTATAACTTCAACTCCCTTGCTTACTTTGCCATTCTAAAAAATACTCATTTGAATTGGTTGAATTTTTTTTTCAGATCAACATGTTTCTCTAAGAATATATCGTATTTTAAAGATTTTCAAATATGTAAATGGAATGTTTTCTAAAAATGTTTGAGAAATTCAATACAATCATTCGGTTTCTCAAACAATTTTTTTTTCCTCAATGTTGCCAGTTTGTGCAAAAATCACTTTATCAGAAAGTTCCCTATTAGTCTTAGTTAAAAGAGTTGGCATCCTGCTCTACCTGTTAAGTAATGCATAGCTTTGATCATCATCTCTCCTAATGTGAAGTCTTCACTTAGCTTTTAATCTTTGATATTTTGTGGTGAAGCTCTGCCTTGGCAATGGATAATTAAAATGGAAGTACAGTGCCCTGACTAGGTAGCATTTCAGTTGTGTTTACAGAACTTTAAATTTTCTTTTCCTAAGGAAAGCTTTTTAGATTGTCCTTTAATTAGTTTGTGTCTGTGTTTGTATGTACACACGTGTAATAGTAGTAGTAATAGCTGCCAGTGTGACAATATTGGCCCTAGAAATTGTAAATATAATCTTTGCTGTTTACACTCTGTCATTTACAAGATTTGCTATTTTAATAATCTAAATGCAGAGATTTCCAGAATCCTGGCTAGTTTTGTTACTGGTTTGGTATGTAAGCTAATGCTTCGATTCCTTGCATGCCTCACCAGCCACAGGGAGATGATGTTTGTGTTTGTAATGTTTGTGAACAATTTAATTAAGCATTGTGAAGGCTTTGTAGATTTTTTTTTTTCCTTTTTTTTTTTAAGACAGATTGCTGAAACAGCTACCCTTGAAATATCTAACAGTAATGGTGTCATGGTCCCAGGTGGAATGTTCAATAAGCAAGAGACCTGGCAGCACTTCATGAATGCTGTGACCTGCTGGATTGGAGGGTTTCAACCACTTCTGAGTGGAAAAGGGAAACACCAGAAAACACAATGAACTTCAAAACCAATTGGAAGTTGCAGAGCAATCACGGTGGGCCTCAAAGTACTCCAGGGAAGATGATGAATTTTTCTGACTGTACAGAAGGAAAATAGATGCATCTTAAGCAACATGCTAAAAAAACTAAAGCCTTTGGCTGAGCAGGTTTTGAAGACCTTTGTTCCTCATTCATTGTCATTTGATGTGGTTGTGACCTTTTGTCCTGAAACCTGTGTAAGTAAAAAAGAGACCACTCTGCTGTCAGAAGCTATGTAGCCTTGAAAATCAGAAGAAACCCAGTTGCATTCCTTTCTGTATAATGTGGAAAGGAAGTAACTTCTATATGAATAAGTTTCACGGTTAGTTTTGTGGAGTTGTTGATATCAAGAAACTCTCAGCTTTGTGTTTTAAACAATTTTGGACTCTGCTATTAATTAGATTGCTAGTTAGGTCTTTTGAAGATTGCTTCCATTGTTTTAACTTTTAATTAGTAAGAAATTTCTTCACTATTTTTTTAATTAGAATTTTTAATGGCTTTAATTATTGTGTTTTTAATGTGTGTTTTGGCAACAGTATCAGAGACAATTATTATTTGGCAGATTGGTGTCAGAGTAATCAGTATGCAAGAAATACCTGGGCGGATAAAAAGGATCTTTAAGCTTCTGTATAGTTTTACCTTGCATAAACAGATAGCAAACATACTAGAAATCTTATAGGAAATTTGCTGAGGGTAAGACCTTATTCCTTGCCAAGAAACACCATTGATACTCTAGAACTACAATACAAAGCTTGGTTATGTCACATTGTGACAGACATTTTGTCATCATCTTAATCATTAGTATTAATGTATATTTGAATGCAGACTAAAATACTAAGCTTTAGCTCTAACTGGTTTCAATCTGACACCAGTTTTTGCACAGTATAAATGAATTCTGTATTACTGTCGTATCTGTGCTCAAAAGTCCCATACAGCCAGTCAGGAACAGCAATGCCATTTGGCTTCCTTTTTTACTTTAAGCATCAGTACAGTGTTTTCTTCTGCCACCTTAATGTTGTGAAGACCTTCCCCTGAGCTTTGAGAGAAACGGATTGTTATTACAGTAATTGGGTAGTCTATGACAACTTGCTATAATTTCTTTATTAATAATGTTTCTTAATATGGAAAAACGACATCTTTGTGTGTTTGAATTCAGCTGCCCTGACAAAGCTAATTGCTCCTCAAGAGATGCCATCCTGGGATGTGCTGGGAGTGTGAAAAAGAACAACTGCTGACTTCAGTAACTTTTTTTTTTCCCCAGCAATTTAACATTTTTCATGTAATTAGACCCGGTATTCTTCTTAGATTAACAGATCTACTAATAATACTCTTCTCTAAAAGCTGCAAACCAAGGAGAACATAACGTAAAGCATATTCAAAGGGTGCCAGCTCATTATACTGACAGGTTTGGTAAATACAACATAGTTAACCTTTAACCTTCCCAAATGCTTAAATGTATTTCAGATATGATCTTGATCATATATTGTAAGTTTATAGATTTATGTTTTACTTGAATAATAGGGTAATCTACTGAAATGAGCTTTCTGATTATTTTGATTGTAATCAGATTCTTTCTAAAGAGAAATTATAATTTATTTGTATCGTGCACTTCATTAACTCAAACTCTAACTAGAGGAAAAAGGGAAGACCCCATAAATACATTTATCTTTATATACACACACATTACACACAAAATGTATACAGATACGGAATAGAGTTCTCCTCGTCAGTCCAAATAATGCTTTAAAAACCTAATGATCCAAATGATCTAATTAATAGAGAAAAGGTCTTTAACAGTGTGGGTAAAGTTATACAAAATATTCCTAGTGTCTGTCTCTTCTCCCTGGTGTTCGCTCACCCTGCCAGCAAGCTGTGAGTTCACAGTTTAGCTCTGCCTCATGAAGTCCCAAGGGCCTGCTGGGGTTTTACAGCTGGTGCTTTGCAAGGGGAGGCCTTTGCTGAGAGGACTGCAAGGTGGGGGTGTCCTTGGCTTGGGATCTGCTTGGGGCTCTGTGTGTGGTTCCTTATCAATTTCCTTCTTCCTTGTTCCCATGTGCATGATGGACCCTGCCCAGCCTTGCCTGCCACGAAGAGCTGTTGGCTGTTGGGCAGCAAGTGCCCAGGCTTGCCAGGCTGTTGTCCTAACCAGCGCCCACAGAGCCTGAGCTCCACCAGTAAAAATACTAAAGATGGGGCTTACCACCCTTTTGAGTTTTTCTTGTGTAATTTTGAAAATCCTCAAGAATTACAGTCTGTTGTGCTGGAAAATGCACAGATGGTTATTCTCTTCTGAAGCCCTTGCAAAGCATGCTGGCGCTGTGAGGGGAGATTCTTAGGAAAACCTAATGTAAAATGAAGTGAATGAAACTGTTCTAAACTTCAGCAAACAGGTTTTAGAAATAATAAGCATCAGATGATTTGATCAGAAGTTACAACAATCAGACAAGTAGGAGGGTTCATAGCAAAACCTGTGCAGACTACGCACTAGGAAATGATAGGGGATGGATCTGTGTTCAAAAGGATCGGGCAAGAGCCTGCCTGTAAAAGAGTCCTGCTGCAGAAACCAATTCACTGATGATTGTGCATAATAAATGAGCTTCCAGACACTGAAATGGGTTTGTTTGTGTTATGCTAAGAGTTTAGGGGGCCATAGTAATAAGGAACAAAAGGAGCAAAGATTCAATTCAGAATCTTTGATTTGCATTAACATGCCAGCTCAAATACCTGTTTACAACTTAATACAGATTTCCTTCAGCTCAAAGCAAATACCTTTTTGTTGTAACCCAGTGTATTAAAATTCGTGTCTGACAGTCCTAACCAGTTTTTGTTGCTGGAAATCTAGATTTTGAAGTAATACAAGAGTGGCTAGCAAAACCTACAGGTTTAAGGGGATGTTTGCACAGATTATAAGATGTTAATTTTATCAATGAAATGGAAAATGTATTATAAAACAGTATGAACACGGTTATTTACCTCGAAGGAGATGGGCTGGAGCAGACCGTAGACCTTATTAACCTTAATTATAAGCCCTTGGGGTGCCCTGAATTCTTAGTCCATTAAGTATAAAATGCTAATCTGCAGGGGCTGTAGACTCATCATGTGCAAAATTATTTGAAAATGCAAATGGGAGTTATAAGAGAAACATTCATCCATGTCTGATTAATTCTTCACTGCTTCTGTCCCTACGGATATGTACTCCCTGGTGTCTAACCACTAGCAGCTTTGCCCACTCTGAGTCTATGAAGTTGTTGAAGTGCTCTGGGTGGTCAGATGGAGGCTAATGCAGGCAGTTCATTACAAAGAAATACATGTGGCGGTGTCTTGGTGAAATGTTACCCCAGTTAGAATAGCAGAGAACTTTCCAGTCATTTATAGCATAAGATTTGTTCTCTGTGTATCCTGCAGACCTACTTGTGTCTATTCCTGTGTAACTGACGCAGTACTACCTGGCTGTGTTTTACAGCTCTTTGAAAAGTGACTAGTTTGTGATGTTCATTTTCCAGTTATATATTATGCGTTCTCAGTGTGTTGTGCCATAAAGTTTGCTTGTTTTAGTAATGTAAACTCAAAATGTGACATGGAAATGAACTACTACAGAAAAAAAAAAAAAAAGACACAGAGCATTCTTGTACTGAAGCAAAAAAAGTTGAAAGATTTTTAGTCTATGTTAATCACAGTGGTTTCTATGAAATAAATACTACTGACTTGTGAGTGCTTCCCATGTGAGAAATACAGAGATTAAGACTACTGTCATGGGCTGTTAGTTCTTAGTTTATGGAAACTGGCTCTGTATATTGATATAAATGGATTTTGAGCTTTCTAAATACAAAAACATACAAATGGGGTATATATCTTCACTGGTACTGACCTTACTACGATAAAGTGTTTGAAAAACTGTTTGACAAATACTCGTTGTCTTTTTTGTTTCAGTTCTGTGGGCTTTTTTTGCTAAAGTGTCTTCAATAGGCAAGGGTTTCTGGATAATAAATTTCAGTGAGATTATATTTCTCTGTTAAGGTGAGAGAGAAAAAAAAGAAAAACACAGTGGAATTACGATTTATTGCTTATGGGCCTGACAAGCTATGATTTTCTCGGCAATTGGTTACTCCACTATACCTAATACCAACAATAAATCAGGAATTGTGAAAAAGTGGCACCAATCAGAAATACATTTTATGTGAAAATAGACTATATTGTCAGTGTTTTACAAATGGAGTATGTGTGTAATTATTCAGTGGATACTTCTTACTTTGAGAGTATGGGATAAAAAAATAAGACTTGTAACTTTACAGAAGATCTCTTCCAGTTGAGAAGAGTACAGTTCATACTAAATCAGGAAGGACAAAAAAAAGGAAATTGTATCAAGTAATACAACAGTTTAATAATGCTATAATAATGTGGGGGTTTTCCGTGCAAACATTTACATATTTTGAAAACTTTGTGTGTTCTAGATTGCCCAGTGTTCTCATACACATCCAGCTCACATACATAAACTCATAATGAGATCCATGTGACAGGAAGACTGACATTCAGCTGTTCTTTCTTTTTGCTTTGTCTTTTCCTTGGAGAAAAGCATACAAGGATGTTTATTTAGGTCCATGCTACAAGAAATAGGTCTACCTGTGCTGCACATCTCATTAAGAGTTTACTGAATCTGAGAAATTGGGCTTGCTTCTCAACCATTGGATTTACTTCTGGCTATCTAGATACGCATCTGATAGTCATTTGGCCCATGTGATCAGAGCATTTCCCATCCTGTGAATCAGACCATTATTTCAAGTGTTTCTTAAGATTCCCATTATACCTGAATTTTGAAGACAAAAATTTTAGAGACAAATTATGCTTTGCATTTCTTACTTTCATCGGCAGTCCCTTGCAAGGACCATTTTATTCTTTTCCTTCAGCAGCACAATTATCACATTGAAACAGTTTTGCTAAGATTTGCTTCTAATACAGTCATTTCTTTTGCTAGGAAAATTAGCATTGAAACAATGAGAGTGATTTAATGCTTAAGTTGCACTGGTTCTACTTTAATAGACATGTTTAGTTTTTACCTATTCCAAAATTTCATTTCATATCGTCTTTCGTATAAGACAATAGCCATTTCATATACAATGCCTATCATATCTATCAGTCCATACCCAAAGATGACCTCATGTAATTTCATATCTATGAAATAGTTGATTGCATCTCATACTACAGCTTTGCAGAAATAAGTTGCAGGATGTTCTATTTAGAGCTAGATTGTGACTTTAGCCCATTTTGGAGTTGTAGACTGGACTAGATGATTTTCAGGTTCCCTTCCAAGCACTGGTCCTGTGATTTGTGATGCCCTTGGGAGTACTCCAGTCTATAGCTTGTTTGAGCAGGAATTTACTGCTTCCAGTTCAGGTGGCTGACTTGGTTGTGTTGGTAGCCAGAGTTCAAGGCCTGGCCATTCCTGATCTAAATCTTGTATTTGCCTTTTGATATGAACAAAGAAGATTCTAGAACGTAGGAATAGTCATAATGGCTGAGACCAAAGATCTGTCTAGCTGGTGCCCTGTCTTAGATGTGGCCCTGCACAAATGGAAGAGAAGGAAAGAGGGCAAAGCACGTGCAAATCTTCCTTCAAATATTCTTCTGGCTTGCAATTACTTTCAATTCAAAGGTCCTGAGCTAAGTGTTTTGTTTAGGTAGTATCTTGACATGGATTTCTCTGCCATGATCTTTTCCAGTCTTACTTGGCATCTTTTGCCATTAGATGAGAAAATATAGTCATTGAGCACAAAGCAAAATAAAAGGATTTGTTGTTTTTAAATCGTAAGACTTTAAATACCTGTAATGCCAGTGGAAGTCTAGCTTTCCTTGCATTAGGAAAATATACAGGGAAAAGTAACAATGAAGTTGCTGTTCATCAGTTCAAATGTTTAGCTGCATTTCATAGGTAGGTAATGAAGTTACAGAGATGCCTTGAGCAGTTCACAGTTGAATTGGAGCAGTTGCCTCTGATAATAAATTGAGATAATGGCCAGCTGAAGTGATGTTTGCTGTCCTTGCTTTGGAGTGTGAGGACAGCCAGGCTGAATATGTGTCATTTATCCTCCTCACCTTTCTCAGACTAACTTCCACTGAATAAACCCTTAATTTGCAACCAGATTTGGGAGGAATGGATGGCATTTCAGCGTATCACCTTAAAAATAACTTTTTGAAGGGTGTAAACCACTCCTTTTTCATAATAAGTCTTACAAATGCATATTCAAAATGCAATGCACAGAAGATAACTTCACTTATGCACTGCAAACGCTTGGATATCAAGGGTTACTTTCCCCTTTGGAAAAATCTGCATTTATTACATTACAATTTTAGAAAGCTAATTTTTCATGCTACAATATGATGTTCAAGATGAGGTGTGTTGGGTTTTTTTTTTTTTTCTTTAGAGTAATTGGTCTGCATAAAAGTTACAACAATCTCATGTGAGTTCTTGAATTACAATACTTTTGCCTTCTAGGAATATTCTTTAGAGCTATTCTTCAGGGTAACAGAAATTGTGAGGAATTAATTAAGTGTGAACTATGTACAGGCCACATGCTGGCAGTAGCTAACTGTTAATACTAGATGAATTGCAATAATATTACAGTTTAGGAAAGTTGATAGGACTATAGCCTTGAAATTGCTAGTGGAATAAAACTTTATATTAATATAATTTCTTAACTTAATAGCTTCATTGTCATCTACTTTATTCAGCCTTGTATTGATTCAAAGTAGTTAGCACATCTATATTCTAGTGAAGAAATTAATAAAAATATCTTGCTTTCAAACAATTTAAATAGAACCAAGGATGGCAAAGATTAGAACACAGCAGCATCAGGTAATCTCAAGATACTTAAAATATTTTTGTTTTTGACAATTTTAACAGTCTCCGATTGACTTTTAAGATGTGAGGAACAGGCTGAACATCTGCAATCCTGTCGAGTGAACCAGAAATTTTGAAGTTACTGAAATGTAACTCTGATCTTTTAAACTTTCGAATGATCATCATCACTGTAGGCTTAGTGACACGTCTCTAAGCATGAACACTGAACTTCAATGTCTTTCTCGATGCCTAGCTCTTTATGTAAAATCCAGTTGTGGTAGAAATACCCTAGAATAGGAAATGAGACATGGAACTCGTAAGAAGCCAGCAGTTCTTCCACTATTAGTATTGCTTGTCAAAGTTGGATTTTGTTTCTGTTGATAATCACTTCTTCCTGTTGCTGTGAGAGATCTAGGCCAAGTTATCCAAGAATTACACAGAAACAGAGATATTATATGATCTGGTAATGTTTTTTCCAAGAAGTTGATTGGGCTTTTTTGATCTTTTCGGATGTCAAAGACTGCCAGTATGTTAAGTCTGTGAACTCTTCTGTCCTGAAAAATTTATAGCCTTCAGCAAATGCCTAACTTTACACAGGCGCATAATCTTAATTATGCCCAAATATACCACAGACAGATGAGTTTTTGTAATTTCACAAACAAGAAATTAGGTGTACAGAGTCTTACAGTACAGTATCCTTTTTTATATTTCTTTCTAGGTATTATAATTAATGATTTCTTTGGGAAATTAAATATTACTGAATTGCTTAAATAGACCTATTTTTCTTTACTTTTCTGAACCTATGCAAACTGGTTGATGGTTCCATAGCTTTAGTTATCTGACAGAATCATTTGTGCAGAATACATGCACATCAATGCAAGATGTTTTTTCTTGCATTTTTATTTTAATTGTGTTACTTAAGATGTTATTAACTACTATAAACTTACTCTCTGCTGTTATGTTTACAGCTTATTAGAGTGGTGGATCACTTATACATCAGTTTATTGCAACGATTGTTCCCACAAAGCTGAGGACTCAATGTTTTGTTCTGTCATTTTCATCCATGCCAGAGGTGATGCTTCATTATTAAAATAATTGCTTAATTTGTTATTAACTTATTGCTTAGTTCTTCTTTCATTAAAATAGATGATTCTTCTTATGAGGCAAGCAATCTGAAGCCTTTATTTTCTTTTGTGCATTTGGGCTTTTTAACTTGGGCTTTTTTTTGTACTTTGTGCAACTCGGGTGGCTGTAATTGTGTGTAATTGCAATTTCAGCATGGTGTCCCATACACTGCCTTTGCTATTTCTCATGGTTTTCTCTACAAACACTAATAGCTAGGAATTGTAAAGGGAAATCTGGTCTTAAATTCTGAAAAATTATATGGGAAACTATATTCAGGAAGTATCCTCATTTCATGGTAGATCATATTTAACTACAAAATTGCAAACAGCTAAGGAAGTCCATTCAGCTGGAGAAATTCTCATCAATAGTACCTCACACCTCATCTTAATGAAGAAAACCTATAGAGTTATTTGCGATAGCTGAGAGACAGTAGGAGCTATTGGTAAACAGGAGCAGAGATCTGGTTACATCAGATTTTAGTATTTCTAACCTCTGAGATTGCAAAATAGAGATTTTCATTGTAGTTGTGCACTGTATCTGCGTTGCACCTCTGTTGTCAGCCACCTAACTTGTGCTTGCCTCTTTGATTCAAACTGGTACTACCTTCGTGTTGTAGGTTTAAATCCAGTGTAAGAGCAGTTTCTAGGGCTATTCTCTAGATCTCAGTGGAAAGTCTTTTTATAGACCACGCCTGAATAACTAGGACTCTTCTGGGAATGATCCATTATAGTTTCCATGGTCAAGTATTGCTACGTAAGCATCAATGCTGTATCATTTGAGAGCAGTGCTAAAATACAGCTTCTGTTTTGTATCATTCTTTCCGTATTTGAAAAATTGCCATTTCGTGTGTACAATAACAATTTTTATGACATGTTAGGGCACAAATCAGTGTCTGACCTTATAAAGCTATTTTATGCTATACACTTTTATAGGTGTAATATAGTATTGGAGACTTTGAATCATAAGAGGCTATGAAACTATGTAAAGAGTTTTACAACTTACCTTCGGTTTTAGATGAGAAAGATGAGTTGCATAATTACTAAGTTTTTGGTCTTGAGACTTTTTGCCACAAGATACTGTTAATGCCTTTCTCTCCTAAAAGGTTTCTTTGCAAAAACAGTTCTTTAAAGCTGAGGTTTCAATTCTAAGCAATCCAAAAAAAAATCCAAACCCAAACAACCTTCAGAAATTTAGGTAAATCATTTTCCATAAGTGTTGTATTAGAAAAGCTCATTTCAAGGCAAAATTCGTGGAGGAGACATCACTATTCATAACTGGACAAGCTGAGGTACAGCTCCAAACTGGCCCGTGACCAGCTACACCGCTTACCTGTCAGCAGTTTGCTTGGCATGACCCTACCTCTGCCCATGCACACTTGCCAAGAAAGTGCTCAAGGATGGATTGAGCAAAACCGTGATCAAGGGGCTGTGTCTACAGCCTTAACCATAAAATTTAAGGGGGAAAGTGGAATACCCCCATATATACAGAGTTGAGTTCTTGGTGTTGGTCCAAATAATGCTTTTAAAGTCTAATAATCCGAATGAGATGATTAATAAAGAAAAGCGCATGTTCCACAAAATTTCTAGTGTCTTCCCCTCTTCTTCTGTAACAGCAGGCAGCATGGACAAGATCATGCTGTTTTGTATGAAGTGCTAAAGGACTTAACAAGTTTTGCCATACTGCTTTTCCTCAGTATGAGTAAATGAGTTATTGTGGCCTTTTCTGTTTAATTTATCTGTCCAGCTGGAGAGAAAATCAGTTAGTTTCTCTGAACTGGTATTTAATTAGTGTGAAATAGCATGTAATGGCTTCTACAGACCAGTCATTCAAAAGCCACTGGTTTGGCTGTCAGAGTATTCACCTTTGACATAGGAGGTTAAAATGTGGAGGCTCCAGAGGTCGGTGTGAAGTGCCTGAAGGAGTGTGCTAACCAGTGAAGAGCACAGTCAGGGGCTAGTTCACTTGAGGCAATTGTGTAATCCTGTTTAACCTCATGGTTAGCCTAATAAATAATGATGTGTTCATATAAATATAGCTCTGTAGATTTTGCCTGGAAATGAGGGATTTTGAAGTAAGCCGACTAATGAAGTTCTCTGGTGTCTTGATGCTATGATGCCTAAAGAAAATTTTGGAAAACTTCAGTGGCCTTTGCAAAATATTTTATGTTTTATTGTTGGCTTTTATTATATATATATTTGGGGGTATGTGTGTATGTTATAAATCTATTAGCATCCTCTCTCTGAAAGTAAGATTCCTTTTTAAGTTCTCCCATTTAGTGTCATTTCTTAGCGATTTTTGAAAATCCTGGCTATAAATATGTATATCTTTAGGTAACAAAGTCAGAAGTAGAAGGCAGACAGAACTGCCACAGCCAGTCAAGCATTTTGAAGTATTCAAAAGTAATCCTGGCCAAAATTATTACTATTGAAGCACAACAGCATGTTGCGCTGTTTTCTTAACCTGTTAATATTTCATTTTTTTCCCCTGGAACAGCATGCAATGGTAATTTTGCATCACTTTTTTTGTGCACGTATGTGGACAGATGTTCATAATTCACAGTTTGGTGGCTGTTAGCACAAATTATTTTGTTATGGAAACATTTTTAGATAAGCAGACACTGAGTCATTACGCTATCTTAAAAGCAATTACTCAAATAAGTAATTAGATGAAAGAGCCACAGTACTTTTATTTCCCAACTATAATCATAGTGAGAGTGACACAGTAGACATTTCACTTTTTCTGGGAACAATGACTTTATAATAAGCTACAGCTTGCATGATTCAAATTCTTGATTATTAACAAACATGTGAAATTAACTAGTGTTTATTATTGTTAGAACTGGTTTTGTAATTAATTAATTATGTAAATAAAACCAACAACAACAACAAAAGCCAGCCTAGAAGTGAGTGAAATATGCAAAATCCTCATATTGATTTATCACTGCACATTTGTGGATCCCACTGCTTTTGCATGTATGGGAAGGATGACTTGAAATCAAAATACTGCTGAGATGAAAATTCTTGGATAAACCCCATGCGACTGCCATATTGTCTAAAAAGAACTTGCTTATTCTCAGCTGAAGTGAACAGCTGTGAATATGCCATGACTCTTGGTTTCTCCAGTTCATTACCTAGTATAATCTGGTTACTGCTCTGGATTTCTATGTCAACATTCAATGCATTCAACCAAGATAAACTCTAAACATCATGAAGTAGTAAACTGATAAATTTGTCCCTTGTGCTTACGTTTTAAATCTGGCTCTCTGTTTTGTATTTAAATCGACGTTTTTGTATTTGGGTGGGGTGCGGTGTGGTGATGGTGGTGGTGTTCCCAGGACACATTTTTAGAAAATTCTTGTTTGTTTTTTTTTTAGTAGGAAATCTCAAAAGTGTTAGTGTTTTATGAATTTGTATTAGAGGCAACTTGATAGGTTTTTTTTACCCAAGAGCAGAGAAGACTCATTCCATTATAACCATCAAGATGTATTTCTCTATCAAGTAATGGCCTGTTATCTCCTTAAATGCTTCTGTTTAATAATCAAGAGTAAACTTTTACAAATCTCTGAGACAGAATGAATAGGATTTTTATTCAGGTATGCTGGAAGCATTTTTCCATTACAATTGTCCAGGTTCAGTTGAAAGGGAGGATTGTGGTACTGTGTTATGACTCTTCAGTACTCTTTCCATGTTGAAATACTATTTCTCTGCAATTTTTCCTGATTTCCCCCCCCCCAAGGTTAGTTTATTAGAGCTTCTTTGAGTACAGAGAAAGCAAATGGTGAAATCCATCAAATTTGTAGCGTTAGGGCATCAGCAAGGCTTCTGTTATATCTGTTACCTACTGGAAGTTCTTTTAGAAAGTCTCTATTTCATAGACATGCAAGGATAAAGAAAACCTCACAAGATAAAGATTGCTGTTGAAAAAAAATATTGTGATTTTTTTTTTATTATTTTGTTGTTGTTGCAGTTGTGTTCATATTTATTCAACTTTTTGAGAGCACACCAAGCAAAATAATCTGGAATGTCAGATACACGAGGCAAGAATATAAAAAGTCAACGTTTCTTCCTCATTCAAACATTAAATTACTGTAGCTCTGTCTGTGGCATAGTGCTGAAAAAGGGTAGGGTGGAGAGGAGGGAAAGGGAAAAGGGAGGGGAAAAAAGGGACTGGGAGTGCAGCACCAGGCTTGGTTGATCATCGTACTGATTTCACATGAGTAATAAAACAGCAGTGTTGGTCAGAAATGTGGAATGAATAAATAATTGTTTCTTTGTGGCAGGTCATGAACCAATTCGAGGAAATGACAGCAAAACCTCTCATCTGTTCAGGAAGGAAGGTTTGGTTAGTTGGAATAAATGTTTAAGTATAAATAAGGAACCACATAATCTATGTTGGAGATTAACTTTCTTAAAAGGCCAACTTAAAAATACCATCAAAATAAACATCAATGTAAAGACAGCAATACTTCTGTCTTAAATGTTTCTTTATGTACCGTATGAAGCTATGGTACATTTCATGCTCTGTATCCCTGAATATACAGAAGAGACTTGGAATCTCTGCGATACCCAATAACATGTCTGTCATCGGTCTGTCTGAATTTCACTAAGAATGAGATTCATTCTTCATCCTTGGGGTCTAGCTTACAGAACAGAAACCCCCAAAGTACTGCATAAATCATTTGTGGATGGATACACTGGTCAGATTCATTATTTCTTGCCATTGTCCTGAAGCATTTTGGAGAAGCAGGTGTTGGGCTAGCAGCTAAAAAGTGGATTAGAAAAGGGATTGTGTGATGGGACTCCATCAAATGCTGAAGGTGGTGTACCTAGTAGCAAGGTTTTAACCAATAAATGTAGGCATTTCAATGTGGATCTGCCTCTAAGAAGTAAAGAATCCTTGAGATGTCTTTGCTTTTAGAAGCTGTAATAACCCTCCAAATGTGATTTGTACTTTAAAAGCTTATTTACAGGAGAGAGACCACTGTTAATGACATTTGCATGGAAATTTCCCAAATGAATATTTATAAATATGAAATATGAATACACTACAGTGTAGTGCATGTACTGGCACAAACATTCTATGTACAGATGTATGATTTTTGTTGAACTCAGCGTAACTGACAAATCTCTTGGGGAAACACCAAACAGCTTGTTCCACATACAGATGTTCCTTTGGCATCTTATTATAAAGACTTAAAAACATACTGTTTTACTGGCAATAAAGCAGCAATAATGCCTTAATAGAATCTGAAAGAATAACTAAGCACTTCAAATGCCTGAAATAAAGGGATAATTGAAGTTGCTTTGGGTTTAAGCCTCAATAATTTCTTACTTTATAATAACTCAGGTGACTGTTTATATCTAATGAAAGACAATATAATAAGAGCACATTACTGATTGAGAACTTAAATGTTTGCTTGTATCTATAGTGTGTCTCGTTGATACACATCATTGTAATGGAAGAAACAAATTATTTAAATTATAGCTCATTATGCTTAGTACAAACCAGTAACTCACTTGCGCAGAGAGTTTTCTTAAACTTTGCAAAAATGTTGATGAGTAAGTTGCAAACTAACCCCCCAGATAATTGGTACTGGTGGTTTTCTTGTTAAAGTGTGATCATTGAAATTGTCAGGATTATTTATCTCAAATACTCAAAGCTCTAGAGTTAGATTTCTATTATACTTAAAAATTAAAATTGATTTTTTTCTTTTTTTCTTCTGAGCACCATAGTCTTTATGGTTAGGCTTTTAAGCTTTTCTCTGTACATGCAGGCCCTACAACTATACAAAGGAAGGAAGGCAGTTTCCACCCTAATTCAAGAAATGACAGATGGTATTTAAAGCGGTGAATGTGATATGGATAAGCAGCTTGATTCCCAAAATTAAGAACCATTTTTATACCTTTAGATGGTTTGTTAATGTAATGGGTTACAGTGGAAGCTCTAAAGGTGTCTGGTCATGGTCTGCTGGTCAAAATGTAGGTAGCATAGTCTCCATCATAACTATGGAAGTCTGCATTTAAATTTTTTATTGTAGGCATTTAATCTTACCCTGCTGCAGTATAGAGAAATGTGGGATATATCCATTATAGAGTTAATATGGTAGGAGCTCCTTTGTTAGCATTGCCTTTTGGAAGCTGTGCTGCCGGTAATGTGATAAAGGGTAGAGAGTTATATGCACCCTATCAACATAACCGCCACATCCAACACCAGCAGAAATTCCCTTATCAGCCCAGCTTCTATGAAAGACCTTGCTTTACAGTTTTGGGGGGTGAGGGGAAGGCAAATTATTTTTCCGCTTTGTTGTGAACTGCTCTCCTACCCTTCCCCAAAACCTGAACAACAGAAGTGGTGACGTGCCCTCTTTGCACAGGGTGTCAGTTAGGTTGTGAATCACACGCTTCTTTAACGTTCCTGTGACAGTGTTGAAGAGAGAATTGCTGGTCTTTGCTCACAGTTCCTCTTTCTGATGTAGAGTAGTATATGCGTGAGAAACTTTGGAAAAGAACTAGCAACGCTTAGTCTATGTAAACAATGATTTCAAGCTTTTAAGATTTTAGTTTTCTTTTGTAACTTTCACAATATAAATAAAAATCTGTGAACTGGGGCTATTTCATGTCTTGACCATTGCAAATCACCTGGACATTTGCACCAAGAGAACAGTGAAATATAGGTGAAGAATCCTGCAGAAAAGATGTCAATATACCTTGAGCATTACCTGTCTCCATAAAGTTTAGTAACTAATGGGTTTTTCAAAGGTGAGCTTAATTTTCAAATGTCTGGAATTACAGCAAATAGAATCCTCCTTCATTTCACTCCTCCTTATGGTGGGGTGGGGGGTAAAGCAAGCAGATTCTGTGCTTTTTCATTAAATTTAAATTTTGAGACCGATGTGTGAAGGAGGGTTAATGGAAAGAAACTATACTGAGACAGCAGGACTGCCGTCAGTTACTGGGGATTCTTTCAAGACATTCTGTCTGACCAGGGCTCTGGCAAAATGCATTGACATAATACCAGTTCCAACTTTCTGCAGATAACACAAAGTTTAATCAAGCTCAGTTGTTTTGACTGATTGAGGAAGAATTTGAGAAGCTATAATATAAAAACAGTAGAAACAGTTCAGTGTTTTACTTGTGAAATGGTTCTTCACTGGAAAACTATTTCATATAATTGCCATGATATTTTCTGCCATGACAAGGGTGGAATCATTTGTCAAATGTTTGAAAAATAACAATAAAAAGTCTTCTTTTGCAGTTAAACTGTATGGGTAAGATAATTGAGAAACATTTTTTTTCTAGAAATTGTTCTTCCTTCGTTTGAATGAAGAAGTATTTTGTTTTAAAATCAGCATTTCTTGGCACTCTTAACTTCTCTTCCATTCTTTGAATCTGTTTTCTATAAACTGGTTCCCTTAAAGTTGGTCTGTTTATTACTCAATCTTTGATGAATCATATTGTGATGCATCATTTTGGGTTATTTCAGTGATAAGGAGTAGCCCATAATACAACATTTTGAGTAGCTGGTAGAAAACAGTAGAATTGTTTTACTGAAGATAACAGAAAGCAGCTGATAACACAGTTATCCTAGATGGGATTTACTGAAGGAGAAAAATCTTGTAAATAAGAATCGATATTTCAAGCAATAAACTATAACATTTAATAGTGTACAAATAAAGCAGTAGTTAGGTGATCTTCACAGGATATTTCTGCTATAAAATTATAACGAAGTTATATTTTAAGTTCCAAACAGAGTTGGAGATGGAAGCTTTAAATGTTCAAATTTTCTCCAGCAGGAATAATTCAGTTCTGCTTTTTCTTACTTCACAAAAGTTCTTTCACTCGTGGTTTGCAGGAGGTGTCAGGACATTGTGCGTTAGAGTCAGAAAGGCTACATCTTGGTGTGAATCTGAAAACTAACCAATCCTGGATTTGTGTGTCAGAATCCGCTCTGGATTGGAATGTAGAGTTAATTTTAAGAGGAGGTTTGTTCAGTAGATAACTGCAGACCAGTTCCTGATACGCAGATTTAACAATGGCTGCTGAACAGAAAAAGTAGAATTGCTTTGTAAGGACTGCAGGAAAGCAGCTATACAGCTGTAAATGCATCTATACGTATTTACTCTATACAGACAATGTCACTAAAATTACGTAACAGTACATGATGTTATGATGTTTAAAACCAAAATAATCAGGGAAATGTATTATGTACAGCAACTACAATAGCTGACTGGCTCCAGATGATGAATGTTATTTTTATGTCAGTCACCCTGCCAGGCTCTGCAGATTTTTTTACTGAATGGACAAAAACTGCTGTGGACCAGATTACAATCAACAAACTCTGTTTGACTTGTCCCTAATATAATGGTGATGAGAATCAGTTTCTTCTATGCTTTCTCTAGTGTCTGTTAGTAAATAAAACTAAACTGCACTAGTCAGCTGAATTTTTATTCATCATGTTACTCTTATTTGCCTGTATCCAGGGCTGGTACTGTGAATTAATGTAAATCATTCCTCTAGTGTATTGTTATATTTTGAGGTGTTACAGTCACACCCTCTCCCTCCCCTCTTCCCCCCCTACAATGAAATGTTAATTTCCTATCTAAAATACATACCTGTCAGTTCTTGTAGGCAGGCTGAAGGCATTCTGAAGTGTGCTTGCCAAAGATTTTATGCAACACAAGAAACATTGCAGCATTAGTTGAATATTAACACAAAAGTTTGTGGTTTTGAGGACTCTCTTCTCTTAAGCAAGGTGATCAGCTTTCAAAGTTTGCTAACAAAGAAGTGAACTGTATGTTACTAACTTTTATCTGAGAATATTTGAAATACAGTATTTTCTACTTCTTAATTTTGATGCAGAAGAGAATTACCCACTATAAAAATAACAGTTTAAAAATTCTTCAGTGAGCAGCAGCAGAGAGTTACTTTCTAAGGAAAGATCTAAATTTTTTAATCCAAACTATTCACGAAGCTGTGATATCTGTCTGCCCTCCTGAGATTATTGTGTAAGAGATGTTCATGATGGGTTTTGGTGAAGAGGTCATCTATTGATATTTTCTTTCAAACAGTGTTTGTCCTCATTCTGCATTTGGGGAGAGCAATTTCCTTTTTCCTGTCTTTAGTGCATAATGTAAGGAACTTAAAATCTGTAGTTTTAACTTCATAGAAATGTCAGCCTGATCGCTCTCTGCAGTTCCCTGGAAGGGGCTGTGGGCAGAGGGGGTCGGGCTCTGCTCCCAGGGAACAAGTGACAGGACAAGAGGAAACGGCCTCGAGTTGCACCAGGGAGGGTTAGATTGGGGATTAGGGAAAATTTCTCCACGGAATGGGTGGTCAGGCATTGGGACAGGCAGAAACAGGTGGTGAAAATCACCCTGGAGGTATTTAAAAAACACATAGATGTGGTGCTTAAGGACATGGTTTAGTGGTGGACTTGGCAGTCGTGGGTCAGTGGATGGACTTGATGATCTCAAAGGTCTTTTCCAACCTGAATGGTTCTGTGAATCTATGCATACTGAGCCACCTGGTGACATCCTGTTGGCTTGTTCAGTACAGTGAATCAAAGGTTGGACAGGAATCCGTAAAACTGCCTTGCACAGCATGTAAAATTTAACCATTTTGTCAAAGTGAAGGAAGAAAAGAGCACTCTCAAGGGGAAACTCTGGCTGATATTTGGTCTGTTTATCAGCCGCTGCTGTGGAGTATGTCACAGGTTCAAGACGCAGTGCCATTACATCTGTCCTGTGTATTAGTATAGTTTCAAGGCCACTTGTAAACCCAATTTTTCTTCATATCGGAATTGCAGTGAATGCTTCAGCTCAGTTTTCTTTTACAGGTGTGTAAGCATGTGCCTCCATGCAGTGTGCCTGCCCCAGCCATGTAATACTGCAGGGAGGTTCCAACTCTATATGCAAAAGCTCAAGGTATTTTTTGGCTGGTGAACTATCAGTTTCTAGTTGCTGCCTGGATATAGGACACGTGTCTGTATTCTCAAGTGAATATATAGTGTGGGCTGAGTAAGTATACTGAGATAACGTTGTCACATGATGTTGAGAAACAGGGATTGTAGAAAAGATTTTCATTAGAAATAATAAAATTACCATATTTCAATGGTTGCTGCATCCGGCAGTATTGTCATAGTCGAATGAATATAGTTTTGACACCCTTCTTCCTGCTGTCAGGGCATGATATTTTTATTTTGCATAGTCTGGGATGACTGACCAGAGTGAAATTGTGTTCTCGCCTCTCATAAATATGTAGTCTTAAGGGAGAAACAAGGTTTTGGTTTTAACTTCACTTGCTGGCTGTGGTCTTTGTTACTGAAGTTGATCCTATTAGTGTTTTTCAGTCCAGTTTAAGCACAACAGAGCAGTGAATAAAAGCAGATTGAGAAAGGAGAGACTGGATGAGGCTTTGAGAAACCTGGGCTTATCATGGAAAGTGTTCCTGCCCATGGCAGAGGGGTTGAATGAGATGATCTTTTATGTCCCTTCAAACCCAAACCATTCTATGATTTTATGAAAGTACAGTGAACTTTTCCTGCTGTGCAAGATTTTCTGAGGCTGAGTGGGCAAGTGATGTTTTTTCACCATAAAACCCAGAAAAAAAAGAGTTAAAAGGCTATAAAAGTAATTTCTGGCCAGAGCGCATTTTTGGTGACAGCCCAAATATATACTGCTGAGATGGCAGGGAGCTGAATGTGATGGAGTCACTCACTGCTGGGCAGTGACTGAAGAAGCTGTTGTTGAAGGTAGCCCTTTTTATATACTTACCCCTTGAAGTATTTTATATGAGATATGAAGATGTTTCTGAGTTCTCTTCCTGAATCGATACATGTTGCCTCCTAAATGGGATCATGCTTAAGTCCTTAATAATTACAACTATCTTACTCATTCTAAAAATAGACTGTAAGTTCTTTAGGTGGAAATGTATATGTTAAAGTGTAGAGAATAGGGTTTTTTTTCTGACATTAGTGAATAATTAAAAAGTTTCCAAAGCAGTAAATACATTGTTTTCTTTATGTTAAGAAAGTAGAAAGATGAGCAATTCCATTAGAATTTCTAAGCATTAACTCATTTGGATGAACATGGCATGACTTCATTTGAATATCTGAATGTTAATTGCGTTGACATTGTTATTAAAGCAATTAACTTATCAGCTATTTTTGACTATGGCTAATCAACTGCAATAAAGTAGTGTGGCATGAAACTTTATAGAGCTATATTCACAGAATGATGGTCAGATTGCTCTCTATTAAAAAAGACAAGAGGGATTTATTTATGAATATTAATTTTAATTAGTACATATTTGTTGAGAAGTAATTCAGCAATCATCCTTAATAATATGTGATCTTGCCTATAAGCTGTTTGTATATATACACACAACTGTATGTAGGCAGAAGGTTTTATTAGAGAAATAAATTAATGTTTTAAGTATTGGTTTTGAAGAATAATTTAGTATTTACCCATTAGGGAGAATTGTTGGTCTATCTTAACACACTGAAAATCTAATTTTCTTTTAAAAAATATTAATTATTCCTCGTAGCCAAAAAGGACTACATCATTAACCCCAAAGGAATGGTAATAAACAAAAATAATTTAAAAGCTTTATTAAGTTCAATTAATTGGTTGTAGCAGACTAATTTTGTCATGCTTTGCTAGACAGTGTATTGTAAGTAATTTTGATGATCTCCAATTGAGTTGGGCAAACAAGCCTGCACACTAAAGCAAAAATTGAATTGTCTTGATAATTACAAAAACCATTGGCCTGTTTGGTATTTGTGATAAATGGGTTAATTAGCTACTTTTTTATTACATCTAGACTTTCAATGCAGTAGAACAGTGGTAATTTATTTTGCTGTGTAAACTACTATAGTCAAAATTCTATTGTTCTGATTTGTTCAGGATAAAAATCTTTAGAGCTACTTGATTTAATATTAGATAAGTGTGGCTGTGGATGTAGTTTTCATTATTTGCAGTTGGTTTACATAATTTATGGTACTTGGATCTATGCTAGTCTTTTGCCTAACAATAAAGGATTTGTCTCATTTCAAAGGGCCCATCAAAATCATCCTTAAGAAAAATTGGATGCTGATTCTGTGTTGTTCACGTAGACAGCATATACCTCATGAGAAGACATTTTTAGGAACTGGTATATTACCCTGACGGGTGAAAAGTTTTAGCTGAGCACTATTTACAAGAAATTATCCAAAAGTATAGATAGACCTGTTTTAATTTTGATGATGTTGTTGTTGAGCTTGAGCGAGCTTTCAGAGCTTTGAAGCAGATCACATAATACAAAAGTAGTCATTTGAGCTCAGACGAAGGTTCTGTGTTGATCCAAAGTTGTGGTAGTTTAGATTTTTTGGGTTTCATTTGGGTTTCGGTTTGCCTTTTTTTTTTTTTTTTTTTTTTTTTTTGGGGGTGGGGGTGGG